>CM050217.1:9335000-9422500 GCA_027475355.1 Coilia nasus
TCACAGTAATTGGGCTAGGTGGTATCCCCGCTAGTCAAAGAATAAAATCCATACACTGTCATGGTAGGTTCTTACCATAGGAATACCTGATTAATTGTTGGCCTGCGGAGGTATAGTGTGTTGGAAGGTATGTTGGATGACTTACATGGCTTTGAAAGAAGGGAAGTCAAGGGTCTTGTACTTTGAACATATTTCTTCGCTCTTGGTTAGGAATGCTGTAGCCTTAGCCACATGTCCATCCTGGTGTGCCATCAGAGGCAACAAACAGACAGAAAGACAGAAAACAAGCATAAGAACATCACACGTGTGTGTGTCTGTGTCAGTGTGTGTGTGTGTGTTTCTGTGGTTGCTGGGGAAAACCTGAATCATTATAAGTGTCTTTCCTGATTGAGGGTACTTTGAAACAGCAACCTAGTGGTAATAACTTATGCAGGGAGTGGGTTGAGTCTGTTGTGATGTGTTTAACTTGTGTGGAGAACAGACAGTTGAATTAAATTTTTCGGCAGTTATTTTGCTCAACAAACCATAAAAAACTCCAAGGCACTCTCATTTTGAAAAGTTTGAAACCTTAAAGTTTTAAAGCCTTTACTGATATAGCTTGGTCATCTTATCAATAAAAAAACACTTGTATGCGTTTTGGGCATGCAATCATCAGGGAGTCAAAAACGTTTTCACACTTTGATGAAGGCTTAAAGCTGAAATGTGACCTGATCTGGCAAATAAGTCTGAAGTCGCAAATTCTAATTTTAAGGTACAATTTTGGTAGCCTGGTAAACCCGCCCCTCGTACTTTATTTAATTTGTATAGTATTGTATAGTATAATATTTGTACAGAGGGTCTTGAGGGTCATGTAGTCGGCCCCAGTAAGACCGATCCAATCAGCGAACAGAGGGTGTGTTCGTTGGTCATGACGTTGACCTTGTGTGATACATTTGAATTGTAGTGTGTAGGTACAGTAGGCTAATTCCAACTGTATAAAATGAAATGAAATACGAGGGGCTGGTTTACCAGGCTACAATTTTGGTAGAAAACCTTAAAATTATCAAATTAAATGTTCTTTTATGAAACAAAGGGTGTCAAAAAAACATCTCCCCACTTTTTACTATCATGATAACTATGTTAAGGCTAAAAATTGTCTATCTTAAGGTTAATTGCACCAATTATTTGCACCAAAGATTACCAACATGTCCAAAATAAAAGTAATGTGTTTTTCTCAGGTTTTGAATTTTAAAAAATATGGTGGAATGTCATATTTGAAATGACTATATCTTGTCAGCTGTGACAGGTATGTCTCTGACCAATAAATCAGTTTAAAGTGTATTGTCATGTCTTTTCATTGGTACCAACATCTAAATTTAGATTTTTGGGCCACTGTGACTCATTTTGCCAGAGGTGGAAGTGTTGCAGTGTTGGGAAGGACAGTTACGCAGGTCAGGGTAGCGAGTGATTGGCAGTCAAAGGTGACAGGCGCTAGGCATTAGCAGGCTGTGCAGAGTGGTCCAGAGACTGGGCCAGCAGGTGCCTACAGTAAGTGCATGATGCTGAAGCAGGACTCAGTGAGACAGACATTGTGCTGTTGTCATGTGTTTTTCTTTGTTGTTTTTTGGGGGGTTTTTGGGCCTACAAACACTCCCTTGGATAAAAGCACCACAGCGTTGACGGCAGTGGTCTGCAGCAATTCAGTCCCTGAATTGTGTCTGCAAAGGCTGATGGTTCATTCTTTCACACACACACACACACACACACACACACACACACACACACACACACACACACACACACACACACACACACACACACACACACTACACTCACAGCACTGTGGGGAATGTCTGTCAAAGCAACATGGCTGATACAGAAAGCATCCAAATTACTATCTCAAAGCTGCCAGGCTGTCTATTGTGGTCTGTGACATTGTCTTTGGAGACTCTGCCAGCCCAACACAGAACACTACGGGCGGATAGCTGACAGATAAAGCTGGGATGAGAGAAGGCCTACATCGCCGAAAGCATCAGCTGCAATTATAGTATGTGATTGAGATGTTTGCTTTTTTGTTTTCTTCTAAATAAAGACTGACTAAAAAGTGCCTATGACACATCCTAAAGAACTAATCAAAAACATCCTAAGGAACCGTCTCAATAAATGCATGAAATAAATGGCCTGGCACAGAGGAAGGCAGCCTACTGGTGCCTACTGGAGAATTTGTAATGCAGAAAAGAGCACCGTCCACTTACAAAACTACTCAAGTGGCAAAATATGAAGATGTCAAGACTGGAGCAATAAACTGGTTGGCTGTTGAAGCCACCCACATAGACAGGAGGTCAACGAAGATAACTAGCAACAGTTAACACCACTGACATTACTGTGTAGACTCGGATCATCATGACTTGCCCAAGTTTGACACACCCAGATTCATTAAAGAACTTATGAGTCATGAATCCTAGGTCTACATTAAGCCGAATCCATTGAGTCCTAACTACACCATGAATAGTCACACCAGCAGGTTTGAGTTCCCCATAACACATATAGTAATAAGTGAATCCAGAGCCTGTTAACTTCCTCTAAAGCCGGAAACATACAACCAAATTTGAATCACTCAAATGAGTGGGACAGGACTCCTCGAAGCACGTGCAGGCATAAGGCATGAGTGAATCCGCTGGTTACTGACTCAATTGACCTATGTGACTCGCAAATCCGGATCAATTCAGTGACTGACTCAAAGAGAGTAGCCTAAAAAAGGAATCAAACTTGGCTGTGGCTGCAGTGTAGCGGCAGCCAGCGAATTGGGAATTTGGGATCATTCAGCAGCTCTCCACTAGTCTCTGAAGAGCTGCAAGCCACGTACCGTAGGCCAGGCGCAGTACTAGTCTCTGAAGAGCTGCAAGCCACGTACCGTAGGCCAGGCGCAGTACTAGTCTCTGAAGAGCTGCAAGCCACGTACCGTAGGCCAGGCGCAGTACTAGTCTCTGAAGAGCTGCAAGCCACGTACCGTAGGCCAGGCGCAGTACTAGTCTCTGAAGAGCTGCAAGCCACGTACCGTAGGCCAGGCGCAGTACTAGTCTCTGAAGAGCTGCAAGCCACGTACCGTAGGCCAGGCGCAGTACTAGTCTCTGAAGAGCTGCAAGCCACGTACCGTAGGCCAGGCGCAGTACTAGTCTCTGAAGAGCTGCAAGCCACGTACCGTAGGCCAGGCGCAGTACTAGTCTCTGAAGAGCTGCAAGCCACGTACCGTAGGCCAGGCGTAGTACTAGTGGCGAACAGCGGGAAGGTGGATGACGTTAATGCAGGAGTGAATTCATTTCTTTATTCTGCTTTTCATTCCTTTTTTTTAAACAACAGCAAGTCTTCAGCTCTCAGCCACTGATCCCTTCATTGCAAAGAGAGAGGGCATCCCAGGAAGAGAGAGAGGAGGGCGGCGGGGAAGATGAGCTGTAATGGGAACGCTGCCAGAGGGAGAGGTACAGCACACTAATGAAGACGTCCCATCACTCAATGCCACCATCAGTGGCACAGACAGAAGCGTCAGAGGTAGACCCACCTCCCATTTTCACTCCTCTCTCACACACACACACACACACACCTTTGTCTCCGAACACCCCAACTCCTGTGGCAGCAGACATGCGGGTGTCACTGTTAATTAGTGGGCAGGGGAAAGCAGGCGGGAGGGAGGGCAGGCAGCCCCGCTGGTGTGGATATTAATGATGTGCTCTCGGCTTCTGGGCCTGGCTATTCTCCAGCGGAGTCCCTGATAACGTAACCTCTCTTCTCCTCACCTCTCTGCCAACCCCTCGCCCACCCCCGCATTCAACCCAACCATTTTTCCTTTATCAGGGGGAGTGAACGGGAGGGGAAATGGCAGGCATACAATATGGATAGGATTCAAATGATTAAACGATGAGTCATCCCCTGTGTGTGAGCGTGTGTGTGTGTGTGTGAATACTGTCTGAATAGTTCATTGCAGCCATTCAAAATAAACACAATGACCACAGAGATCTGAGCTAATCCGTATCCACCACAAAATCAACTTAAAATTTGCCTCTACTGTATATCTCTCCCTTCAACCAAGGACGCAAGAAACCTGGGTGTCTCGTCATAATTGATGATTATCATCCATCATGTCAGCTATCATTTCCTATCCATGTTGCATTTGTCCTCTGGTTGTCATTTTGTAGTATATAAGAAAAGACAAATAGAGCCTTACCTGACTCTATTTGCAGCCTAACAACTCATGGTAATCTCCCACCCTTGTAGCAGGCCTACCTGCTTGCACAGTGAAACTTTTACAGAGGGTACAAAATCACATCTGGTCTTTAATCATCCCCAAAAGACTGAATGCTACTCACCCCGTTCAGTGTTCTCCACCACGTCTGAGAACACAACACCTGTTGGTCTATTGGTCTATCAATTAATGGACAGATTTTTTTCTAGGGATTATTCTGTCCCAGTATTTCTCTAAACCACAAACAGGCTAAGCACAAATACATCCACATCCCTTAAGAATGCGTAATGCCCTTTCTTGTAATTACTCTTGTAATTGCCTGTTACACTTATTACATGTAAATTTGTTATGATACATTAATTAGCATTTCATTGTGGCATGCTAATGCATAGAGAGGACACCATTTGAATAGATCGTGTGTTTACCTCCTTAGTCATACAGGCTTGAAAGTCAGGGTCCGAACAGCACGCCTTCACTTCTTCTTTAATTTTGCTCAAAGCTGTTGAGATCACCGGTAGGGAACTGTGAACTGCCCTGGCCCCAATCTCAAACAAAAATCTGAAAGAAATAATTTAAAAAGAAAAAGTGTCAAGAAAATGATGTATATTTTGAACGAAATCCCAAAACATTTTCAACATCAGTGCACTGAACGCCAGTGGCTACACTGTATACATAACCATCTGAAAACCTGATTTCAGGATTTCACACTGAAAACAAGAGACATGTAATAGCATGTAAGAGCTGTAATCTACCAAAACAGCCACAGTCACCCGCTGTATCAGAGTGGCTCTTTTTAGTTTGCCTTCTTAGTATGGCATCCCTCCAATAGATGGCGATCTTGAGTCACTGCGCTGTCTCCTGATTTCATAGAGCGTTTATCCTCAGGGGGCAAAACTCCCTGTGGCACACAGTGGCTCTGCTGGTAGTTTTGCCTTACACTGAGGTATCTAATTAGGCGGAACAAACTCAGTGCTCATTAGAATTTCCAGTTTTAAAAAAACGGTGGCACAGCTGCAGCTGACGAATCTGGGTGGGGGCGAAATGAGTCAGTCACATTTGATGTTTTTTTGTAAAAAATAGAGTACCCCTATATGTCATCAGGTTAGCAGTACTGTATCTATTACAGTATATCATGTAATAGCTTTTCTTAGTTTTCACACATCAATAGAAGTTCAACATTTATGACAATAAACTTTGCACTGGTTTTGATGTGTGAAAACTAAGAAAGACTATTGCATAAGAGGGAAAATAACTAAACTCCTACAGATGGTCACAGCTATCAGTTCTGAATGAGGTGATTCTCATGTTGTGAAATATGTGCTCATCCACAAACTCAGAATAACGAGCTTAATCTTATCTCTTATATTTCCTATTACTTATACGTATGTTACGTCTGGGAGTGTTGCTGGAAGCAATGTTTGCACTCATTAATAAGCGGTGGATTACAGCAATGAAACATGACACCATTTCTTTGAAAAAGTCAACAGCACATCCACCTTGTAAGAGTTGAAGAGAGGTGAAATAACTGACTATGTTTAAATTTCTTTCGAGGATGACATATCAAACAACTAGCCTAAAGCCAGAGAGCTTTCAGAAGAAAGAAAAACATTTGTTTAGTAGATTATAGATGAAAGACAACATAGTTCGTCTCAGTTACCCTACAAGGACACACACACACACACACACACACACACACACACACACACACACATACACACACACGCACACACACTTTCACTCAAGTCAAATTGATTAATTTTAAACCGTCTGAGACAGGGGTGACAAAGATGATACTATGAACAATGATAATAACAGTTTATCCAAATAGACTCCAAATAGAATCCAAATGTCCTGCTGCGCCTTCTCTGTATTAGCCTACAACCACTAAGAAAGTAAAAATAGTTTATAACTGCATTTCCTATTGAGTTAGATAGCGTCACAAGCCCTGTACATGAACTTGTTATTACATAATAATGCTGTGTGTTTTAGATTTGTCCCAGGACATAACTACCAATATCGACGTCTTCTTGTCTAAATACAAACTTTTTGCAACCGATGCTTTAAGCCACAGCAAACCTCACCCCCTAGGCTTTTCGAAATGACCATAGCTGCCTTTCTCCTCTCGCCACTGTCAATATTTAGAAGCTTTCTTGGCCTTATCCAATCATTTGGTAATGAGCCTCTCAGAATGTGTGTCAGGGCTGAAATGTTGACACTTGGACATTGGTTAATCGAAAAGCACACATCGGTATGTCCTCTGATTGGTCAATTCTCATGGCCGACTACCTTTCTGTTGCATTGTGGTTGTCCTGCTGGCAGAGGGCAGTGGTGGGTGGGGTATCTGGGGGTGGCCTAGTCGTCCTCTTCAGGCCCTGTACGCATAGCACCGTGTTCCAGGGCGCACGTGACGACGTGCAGCATTCGGCTGGATATCTGTCATTACAGATGACCTGTTGAAATGTTGTGAACTGCAAAAAAAAAAGGCAAACAAATGAACAAAAACATTGACAAGGTCTCAGTTTTCTTGCACAAAACAAACGCTCAGTCATCACAGTGGAGCTGGGGAAGTCTGGCAGTACAGATGTGGGTAAAGAATACGTTTTCAGGGAGATAACTGATTTTGCTCAGGTCACAGACAAAAATCTGAGAAACACAAACAGTATATTTCTTCAATACAAGTCTTCTAATACTTCCAATGCAAGAGTTTTATGACTTCATTCTCTTAGCAGGAGAAAGCTACTGGGCTCCTCTTTTAGCTGGTGACTCTTCTGACTAAACATACCCAGGTAAGGACTACACTTGCTGTGTGGAATACTTTCACCTGACCAAAACCAATTTTTATGCCTTGGCGTGCAACTGTGTATAAAATGTTTTTAGTTTACTTATGTCCTATATGGGTCTTTTAGTTTATTTATTTGTTTTAACTCTCATTATTTGTTTTTATGCATTGTTTTAGCTTATTTATCACCTTCTCTTAATTATTTATTACCATAAAAACATTTTATGCCTTGGCGCCTCATATTATATGCTTCTTGTTTTATTATTTTGTGTTATTGGTCATCTATTGTCAGGTCATCTCTGTGTTTTTATGGTGTCCTGTAGTCATGGTGTCTTTGTGTTTTAGTCCTTTTACCTACTTGTCCAGCACTTTGGTCAGCTGTCTCTGTTGTATTTTAAAGTGCATTATAAACAAACTTGACTTGACTTGACCAGACTGGCATTACAATCAGAACATAGCTGCTTCTCTGCTGCAGTGTCCACTTTAGTTCGTCGGACTTCTTACCTTTTGCATAAGGCACTCTGGGTTTGGCTGTAAACAACATTTTGAAAGTCCAGCTTGAAAGTCTTGCACCATGGGCTGGGCTTTTTCAAATGAGATGTTTAGAATAGATCCATAATATGCTGTCAGTCTGTGCAATGAGAGTTACATTTGTTATTGGCAGACAAGTCAAGGAGGGTGGTAAATTCATTCAGTGGTCAACATTGTCTTCATCATACATTACTGACGCATTATTTTTGGTGGGAAACATTTTTCAGTATACCCTGCCAATTGCAACTTATTAATGAAAGTGATTATTATAATGAATATTTCCATGCAAAAAATCACAATCAAAATCTATATTCTTTTACTTCTCATCAGAAGATTCTGTTAAAATGTTTTAACAGAAAGAAATGATATGGAGATCCATATTTACCCATCTTTGTACGACTTTAGGTTCACATTATTGTCGCAATGATTTGAGGTGAACCTGAGCAAAATGTTGAACTGTCTTCCTTGAAATCTCTGTGAAAGTGAAGAAAACATTCTCTGTTTGAAAGGCATGAACAGTTGGTTGCTTAAACCTCATTAAGACTATAATTCTGCTCATGTCACGTTTCTGAAGACATTGTAGTTTATTAAGAAACCCAACATGTCTTTTTTTTCAAATGATATCAGTGTCAGTTAGGTTGTGGGAGATCTGAACTTAGTTGCATTCACTGGCATACGGTGAAGGCAAAATTAGATTCCTACTGTAGGGCCTTACAAACACCCAGGGTCCTAATTTAAAGGGGAAAACAACAAAGTCTGAAAAAGTTGTAGAAACTGTAGAAATGTTTGCTGTCCACAAATGACACAATGGATTCCCCTGACTCCCCCTTTAATCTAAAGCCAGTGCTGCCTAGGAAGGATGAGAGCCTGTTATAACCACAGCAGCAAGGGCACACTAGGTTCTCCTTTGAGCCATACCTCAGACAGGAAGCATCGCGCGGAGGCAGCGGGCGTGCAGCATTTCTCCAGAATCTGTGTCTGAATGCCTGTGGCGTTAAGCACAAGTCCCACTGGCACACTGCGGTGTCGCCGGGCCAACTCATACACGTACCTGGCAGAGGACAAACCGCAGGATGGTGACATCAACGCCGAGACAGAGGATCAGCAAGGCTCTGAGAATGCCCTCTGAGAGAACGAAATGAGCTCAGGAAATTAGTTATGTCTGCCATCACAGGCTCCTGTTGGACAAAAACGTCTTAACTGGTAATTTTAAGGTAGTGTTGATGAAACAAGTGTTTAACAAACAGTATGCTCCTCATCAGAGATGCTCTTATTTCAGCATTGTCTCTCATTTATGTCGAAACAATGAAAATAGATAATCCTATACTGCTGCTTGGACTAGTCTTTGGTACTGTATAGAGGATGGCCATATGACAGTCTTAAGGGTTTGGCCCTGAATATGGACAAATGGCACTCTTGGGAGGATGCTTCTGAGAAAGAGAGTATACATGTGTCTCCTATAGATCCCTGAAGAGCTTCACAAACAAGTAAATGGAAGATTAGTTTACTGCAATGGGGACACACAAAAGAAAAGCTATTCAACGGTGTAATGGACTTAGCATTAAGCCTTTTTTGAATAGGAGTGTATGCTTTTGTTAGCGTGCTTTGTGGCTTGTTGTTGTCTGGGTCTATTATGTCATTTCCATGAATCATTTGTTCCCAACTACATCCTGATGTAATTTTACTGGGCAATACACGTGGGTCTTTAGCATTTTCTTAGGATATGTAAAGACAATGCAAGACCTACTTGTCATCTTCAGAACAACATTGTGTCATGGCTGGGATACTGTAAAAGCATTAGCAATCAAAATAGCTCTTAAAACGACTCTAACTCCGGACAATACAGTTTGAAATAATTATCTTTAAATGCAGTGTGGAACAGGATAGTAGATCATTTGGCTTTCGTAAACATATTTCTCCTGATATTGGCACAACAGAGACTGATGCCTTGCTAAATGATGGTGAAGAAGGCGTGAGAAGACAAAAAGGAAGTATTGGCTGTTTAGTTATGGCAAAAATCAACCATGCTAGCATAATCATTCATACATGTTATGATATTAGTAGCTATAGATAATATGTAGCTATTATTATATTAGCTACATATTTTTTTCTTTTTTACACAGAAAAAAACACAAATGAATGAGGGTGTTCAGAAAACTGCTGTTGTGAGCCTAGCAAACACCAAGTGGTTCTTGATACGTACGTATTTGTGTATTGTAAGAATGTATTAAATAATGATGCCACGTTGGGTTAGGTTATGTTCACATATGCGTGTGTGACAGAACATTCCTCAGGAAAGCACATTGTTTTCGTCTCAACCCAAATTGTGCTGTTCAAGTGTTTTGTTATGGGAAACATGTATTAACATATTACACATATTAAACAAGACAAAGAAACATCACTACAAAATAAAAAGCAGCAAAATTAATGTTTTTATCCACTCTTTAATTAAATTACTTTCGTATTCACTGGAACCTATTATCAGTAGGCCTACTGAAATCAATTTAATTAATTGCATGGTCATTGTAGGCTGTTTAATGTGAACTCTGTTGTTACAATCACAGCACCAGACTGTGAACTTGTAGCATGACTAATGATGTTTTTTTCCCCATTTAACCCTAACCGGAGACACAGTTAATTGTGTCTGAATAAGACTAGGCTATACAGTCAGCCGTAAAGGAAGCCGAGGGCAACTAATGATTGTGTGGAGTTGCTGGTGCACACCAAAGACTCTAAGTGTCAGAAATGTGACTGCTGGTTCAGAGAAGCGTGAGGCTATCACAGTGACAACTGCTTCGGATGGTGGCCGCCTTAAAGGCTTCTCACGCCTCACACCCTTGTTTTTCCAGGCATGTTCCACTTCCATGCTGGCCAGCTGTTGTGGTGCTGTCTGCTCAGAGGTTACAGAATCAGAGATATAACGTGTGTGGCGTCTTCATCGGTCCCTTATCGTGTGCGCAACATGTGTTCACCTCCACACGATACCTCTGAGTTATTGGCACTCCTGTGTAAAACCGCAGGAGCAAATGCAACACCACAGGTCTATGCACAGATGGAAGCAAGCACAGAGATTTTACTGGCAAATAAATAAGCTCCATATCAAACACAGCACATGCCCTCTGGACTGTGCCTAGTGCCTAAAGCAAAGGCCGTTGTAGTAAACGAGTGGTGTAACGAGGCAATACACACAAACAAGGTTTGTAGGTAAAATAGTCCTAGTCCTAAATAGTCACACTCATTATGCTCAATATGCAAGAACTGTTTTCAATCTCAGCTGCACGCGCATTAACAAAGATGTCTTGCCTATTTTCTTTTATTTTCAAGAAACACCCATTTACTACACATACTGTATATGTCTCTGTGTATGTGTGTGTATATATACTATAAAGTGGAATTATTAAAAACACCAGATCAAATAATCGGTAGGTATTATTTACATACAACATACCTCTTCAGTTTTCCTTTCAGTCACAGTCATATCAATTCACATTAACAATTTATTGAGCAGTTGCATGGAGATTAATTATGATATATATTAATTATAAATTACATATATGTATATTTGTCTGTAGTCATCAAGTGAAGGAGAATTATTGACAAAACTGTGTCTTTATATCAAATACACCTCTTCATCAAGAAACAATAGCATAATAATAACCAATAGTCCTGCGGCGTAGAGGCGAGGCTATTGCCACCATTTCTATACTGCTAAACTAATGAAATGGAAAGGGTCAGCCATTTGAGAAGTCTAGATCTAAGAGTGAGTTTTCGGAGATACCCAGTAAAAAGTAATTTCACTTTACTTTATGCTTCACTAACCCACAACAATGTAACATCACAGGCCACTCACCTGGAAGAGTAGCCAATGCGATCCTGTGTGAAGTCCTGGCACATCTCCTCATTGGTCGGCTCCAGCAAAGAGGGCAGCTCATCAGCTGGGTAGTGCAGGGAGGCCAGGCACACCTTCCTCTCGTGCACGTCTGCCTTGGCACAGCACTTGGAGATGCCTGGGTGTTTGGGAAATGGGGAGTCTGCCTGGCAAGATTTGTCCGAGATTTCTGTGGCCTAGACACAAGAAAAAATGCAGGGCCAGAAATGAATGAATGAATGAATGAATGAATGAATGAATGAATGAATGAATGAATCAATCAATGAATGAATCAATGAATCAATGAATCAATCAATCAATCAATCAATCAATCAATCAATCAATTAATTAATCAATCAATCAACCAATCGTATGTGGAGGTTAAAAAGTGTTGTTAGGAAGGCAAGTGCTCCCAGAAGAGATGGGTCTTTAAGAGATTCTTGAAGATAGAGAGAGGGATGACCCTGCTCTTGTAGCAACTGTTAGCTTGTTCCACCATTGTGGGACCACAAAGGAGCACTGTTTCGACTGACATCGCCTTGTGTAAGGAGAGGGCAAGGCCAGATGGTTTATTTGTGAGGAGTGCAATGCCCTGATGGATGTGACATATGGCTTTATTGTTGCCTTCAGTTAAGCAGGGGCAGGCCCCGAAGTTACTTTACAGTCTCAACCATAGACTTATATACATAGACGCTGCACTGACAGCTGCCGCCCACTAAAGCGACGTGCCTACAGGGCGGCCATCCTAGAACAGGGCCACTGGCATTACAGTTATAGAGGAATTATGTGATCATAAATCACTCAATTGTCAAGCTATTTTCATGGGTCATAGACAGATAGATAGATAGATAGATAGATAGATAGATAGATAGATAGATAGATAGATAGATAGATAGATAGATAGATAGATAGATAGATAGATAGATAGATAGATAGATAGATAGATAGATAGATAGATAGATAGATAGATAGATAGATAGATAGATAGATTTTTTTTTAATCAAACTGTTTGGAAATCGGTCCAAAATTCAGCGAATAATTCCACTCCTCAATTTCACAGATTCAGGAGTACCTCTCTCCTTCGTAGATGTTCATGCACTGCTGCCCCTGCTAGTCCTGTACCAAGATGGCGGCGCTTTAGGCCCATCCCTCCACAGCCAATGCGGCATCTATGCAGCATATTTATGTCTATGGTCTCACCCCTTTGTCGTAGCAGTCTGCAGCGGCCCCCTCAGCACAGCACTTCTCCCCCAGCTTCAGCATCTCCTCCGCCAAACACATCACCTCCTCCAGCGTACTGTTGGGGAACTTCTGGCTGTATACAGCTATGAAGCTACACAAGCACAGAAACCAACATATAAGCAAGCAATCAAATCGAGCTAACAGGTAAAAAAATCGTAATTTTGGTCAAATATAACAGCACAGGCAAAGTCATATGTATATCGGGGTTGGGCAAAATTCAGAATTTCAGAATTTAATTCAATTCAATGAATAAATTTGAATTTGAATTGGCTCAATTGTAGTAAAAATGTAGTAACGACACTAACATACATTCCCTTAATGCTGAATACTGTACTTAGCATTTATGGAAATAAAGTGCGGTGCGGCGGAGTATGTTTTTTATGTTGATTTGTGGTTAAAAAATGCCTATTTACTGTAACAATGTACTGTGTACATAAACTCTATACAGTAATATCTACAGTATGTGAAAGGAGTGGGAGATGGGATAGAATTGGGAAATGACCCAAGCCAGATTCGATGCAGGGGCCCCATGGGCACTTGCCCATCCTTAGTCAGGTGTGTTAACCACTGCACAACAGCACCCCCTATGTTAGCGTAAGCGTAAGTGTTAAATACACCTTAAAGGACAACTTTGGTGTAAAATGAAAATTGGCATGTTAAAACATCATACCGAGTTGGTATGTTTGCTAAGCAGCAAAATTGAAGTTAACTATTTCTTACCGTTCGTCCCAGAAGGCTAACAATGGAAGTGGTAGGTGCCCTCAGACGAAGCATGAAGATTACGCTATTATTAAACCATTAAAACAGCTCGAATAAACTCCACACTCCATCAGTACCACAACAAAGGCCACAACATCCAAAACGAGGCACTTAAAACTTTGTAAGTGTACACAACATTTATTAATAAAACACTTTTGACAGGCAGTACCTTGCTGTAGTTTCTCGTCGCCATGATAAAAGTCCGCACGAGTCGATTGACGAACATGAACCAGCAGGAAGAATAGGAGGAGAGGTAGTACAATCGACTTGTTTGGACTTTCATCATGGCGGCGACAAGAAACAACTGCAAACTACTGCATGTAAGAACAGTTTTTTAAATAAATGTTGTGTACATTTACAAAGTTCTCAGTGCCTTGTTTTGAATGCCAGGGCCTTTGTTGTACTACCGATAGAGTGTGGAGTTTCTTTGAGCTGTTTTAATGGTTTAATAATAGCGGAATCTTCATGCTTCGTCTGAGGGCACCTACCACTTCCATTGTTAGCCTTCTGGGACAAACGGTAAAAAATAGTTGAGTTCTGAATGCAACAGGCTAACTCAATTTTGCTCCTCGGCAAACATACCAACTCGGTATGATGTTTTAACATGCCAATTTTCATTTTACACCAAAGTTCTCCTTTAATTATTACCTCTGCTAGGGGGCTGAGGTTATGTAATCGTCTGCGTTTGTTTGTTTGTTGGTTGGTTGGTTCGTTAGCAATACAACTCAAAAAGTTATGGATGGATTTTGATGACATTTTCAGGGTAGGTCAAAAATGGGCAAACTTGAAAGTGATTCCATTTTGGTGAGCTGCCCTGGCGGAGGTCTGCACTCTCTGAGTGCTTTTGTAGCTATGAATTTCTTTGAATTTCATGGAATTCCAATTCTACTTCCTGCAATTTGAATTTGAATTGTAATTCCACTTCTTGGGGGGGGGGGGGGGGGGGGGGGTATTAATTTTACTAACATGTAAACAGATATACAGTAATGTGCAAATGTTTTAGTTAGGTGTGAAAAAAATGCTGTCAACTAAGCATGCCTTCAAAAATGGAAGTGTTAATCATTTATGTTCATCGATTAACAAAATGCAGTGACTGAACAAAAGAGAAACCTAAATCAAATCAATATTTGGTGTGACCACCCTTTGCCTACAAAAGAGCATCAATTCTTCTAGGTCTACTTGCATAGAGTTTTTAAAGGAACTTGGCTCATACCTTGCGCCGAACATCTTGAAGAACTAACCACAGATCCCCTGTGGATGTAAGCTTCCTGACATATACAACCAATTTGGTTCATATACCTGACTAAGAAATGTCTTTAAGGAGATTATTACATCTGCCCATCAGAAACCAAAATACACAGAATGGTTTAGTTCAGATAACGTTACATACAGCTCTTTGAATTTCGGCTGTCCCATGGCATGAAGTTGTTCACAAACTTTGTCCTTTTCATATCTCAATCCTGCAAAGACAACACATCACACAGCAAACAGCTTCACAAACACAGTCATTTTTCATAAGACTGATTTTCTTGATATGACAGATACTCTTCAACTGCTGAGCTAGAGAAGGTTTTTTTAATCCTCTTGCCATACTTCTAAAAATATTTTCTTCTCTAAAGTGACAGCTAAAAAGTACAAAAGCCCCACTGAGAGTCTAAAAAGTAAATACATATATGTAAAACATCAGCATGAGTTTGAAAAATATCCTACCACTGTCATCTGCCCAGACTATGGAGATGGATATAAAAATACAGCACAGGAGTTTCATCTTGGGAGTTCAGACCAGAGCGATTTTCTGCTTCTTCCAGTGGCTACAGAGGGTCTGCAGAGTAACAGAGGACAGTATCAGGTCAACGATTAACCTCAGACCAAAGCAAGCAGATGATGTAAGTGTTTATCTACAACCTTGTGTCAAGGGATGAATCACCATGAAACTATGTTAAAGTGTTAAAATCTATCACTCAGGGCTGCAGGATCTAATTTACACTTCTTCATTGTTTATAAACTGATATACATTAGAGGTCTTAACAGTTGGCATGTGCATGTGACATGATCCATGTATATTTTTGGCATGAATAAGCAGATTGTTTGACATCTGGTCAGTAAGGTAGATACTGTTCTCTCAGACAGATCGTTTAACCTTTGGAAGACCCTTTCACTGGCTTGCATAACAGGAGCTCAGTAAACATCCAGAGAGTGACACAATTTAAGGCATTTGGGTTATACCAGAGTATTTAACCAGGCTGTACAACAATAAGATAACGGTACATGTTAACACATAAATATAGCCAATATAGCTCTTCAAGATAAATATCAACTTGGTGCATATTTAGTAAGCCATAAGAGCTAAAGCTGTCTGACCTGTAAGGTTAGATATAAAATTTGAATTTAATTGTTAATAAAATGTCTGAATTAAAAAATGATGCTTAGTCTTTGCATGACGAAAGCAAAGCAAAAAATACTTTTGGAAGGGACCACACATATTTTATTTATGGCATGTGAAAAATTGCATTATGTCAGGTGGGCATCTTTTTGATATCTATCTGTAGACAGGCGCGTCATGAGAGGTTGTCTGTGTTCAGAATGATGTGGGATGATGCAAGACGAGAGCAAACATGTCCACCAATCTTCGCCACGGACCCTAGGGGCCCCTTGGCAAGTCTGAGGGCAGACACCGGGCACCTGACCAACAGTGAAGCGAACACACTGGCCGATGGCCTCAAGTCCAGCCTGTCGAATTCTCCCCATCTCTCAATTTGTCCTTGACTTCCTGTTGTGTGCCAAACATACAGTGCATTGGTAAGTGGTCGTCAGAGAGATATATAATCGCTGTTTTTTGCACTGACACCAAGGAGAACTGCCACACATAAAATGACATTGGCCGGGTTTCCCGGATGCAGTTAAAGGAGAACTTCGGTGTAAAATGAAAATTGGCATATTAAAACATCATACCGAGTTGGTATGTGTACTGGGGAGCACAGTCGACTTGTTTGGACTTTCATCATGGCGGCGACGAGAAACTACAGCAGAGTACTGCCTGCCAAAACTATTTTAGAGTACAGAGTACTGCCTGCCAAAACTACCCTCGGGCAGGTTAAAGCAATGGGACACTAAGCAAGGAGATATTAATGCAGTGCGGTAAGTATCATATCATCTGTCACTCTCCTGACAGTGACAGAATACACTGCATGTGTTATATGCAGATTTATATCAGACAAATAAGAATATACACATGAAATGAAAAGTCATACTGATTTCATTTTGTGTTTCCATTTTTATTTCCCTGTTTTTTGTGTGTTTCGGTAATTATTATTTGTGTCAATTTGTTTCTGTGCATGCGTGATGACAAATGTCTTACTTTTAGCCGTTATTTTATTGATAAGTTCAGTCAGACGCCACATGTTATACCACAATTTCAGTTGGGAGCATTTTACCAAATATTCTAGAGTAGCACACAAATAAATAGATCTTCTGCAGAGTACTAAATCACTGCCCTTCATGGTTTTTATTTGTGTATTTTTGTACTTATTTGTTTGGTTTATTTGCATATATTTAAATAACCTTTTAGTCTGAAAAAAGTGACAAGTGTCTTAAAAGTATCCAGCTACAATAAAGTTAGACCTTTCTTCCAGGCAAAAAAGCAGCATTTACATGTCCAAATGTCACAGCAATTACAATCACACAGACATATCCAAATGCCACTAAGGTGGTTTGGTGACTGTGAGACAGCAAGCTATATATTTTGAGTTTTCAGTAATAGAACCAGCAAGAAGCTTCTAGTAAATTCTAGTGTGATGGCTGCTGACTCATCGCCTGCAGCTGTGCCAAGATCATAGGTGAAAGTCTCAGAAAGATGCAGGAGCATGCAGAAACATCCTGACAGCAAGTCAGTGAAAATACATTGCCTGCTAAAATAAAACTAAGCCTGTAGATATATTGTAAGCCCTCAATGTAAGCTTCACCCAGGTAAGCTTAAACATCACTGCACAGTGGTGCCGCGAATATTTTGGGACCTGTAAAAAAATGCAACTCTTAGCAATTTACTATTGTTATTATTAAACAATAGTAGCCTAATTATTAATGTCCTCAAAGGTCCCTTTGCCAATTTTGGGCCATTAGAATTGTTCTAACCCCTCCAAACGCTTATACATAAGTACAGTCCCACAACATGTGTTACCTGATGCAGCTTCAACCAACACGACTGCATTTACATTTGTGATCTTTAGTACAAAAATGTGTTATTATGTCCCTGACTGTGTTAAAAGATGGCTACAGCCATCAAGCAAACTGTAGTAGTGCATTCAGCATGTGTCTATCCAGCTGTGCTGTCCTCAGATTTAGTCAGTGTTCGGATTTCTCTCTTTTTCTCTGAACCTTGTCACATGACTGGAAAGAAGGAGGTAAAGAATCTGGCAGGGGAAAAGACAAAGCATTTCCATAAACTGTACTGTGTGACTCCATCATATTATTACTAAAATTTGTTGTTGAACACAACCAATTATGCAATTACATATGACAACAGACCTCATAACTACTAATATTTTCTCCGTATTTGTCTTGGTTTTGACATTTTCACTGCTGCAGATTCACAACTGGCATTTGACATTAAGTATACATATTTACTGATCTATGTCTGTTTGCATCTTTCAGGTTTGAACACACTCACATTCAACAAGCAAAGACATGTTTCCTAATAAAATGTATGGATGATTGGGGGAAAGCAATGCAAAATCTTTTAGAGCTTTGCTGTTAAAAATAACTTCAGAAATTACTGTTGCTGTGGTAAACTTTGTCCCCGCGTACAGAATTATTTAGATGCTGAGTTTTGAGTTCAGGCCTTAATAAGGAACACCCTTATTTCATCTAACCGGTCTGCCAGGAATCCCATCACTACAAGTAAAAAACAAAAGAGGTGGTGGTGGGTAGTGTGTGGCTAGGGTGGAGGGTGTTCTCAAAGATCTGACTAGCAGAGCATGTTTGTTGTTGTATTTTTCTTACGATAGTCAGGCCAGGGATTCTAGTGCTGCAGGCAGACATACAGAAGAAAACAAAAAAAGAAAATAAATTCTTATATTATAAAAAATAAATTCTTATATTTTTTTATAAGAAGAAAATAAATGTAATTCTTACTTGTTTACTATTTATTAAAGTGTACTGGCTTCTGTGATAAAAAAAAAAAGTGTTTTCCAATCTGAAGCTAATTGCAAACTTGTTCTTCAGTGTGCTCCTTGTTGTATGGTCTGTATGACAAAATTCACATTGACCTTGATTTCCATTTGCCTACCCAACTAACATCACGTCCTGATTTAACCCCACTCAGATTCTTCTCCGCTTGGATTCACTCTATACTTGAATCTCTGTATGTACTGTAGGACATCAAGTTTCTTTCATTCCGTTCGAGACAGGGGCAATTTTCTAACATTATATTTGGGAGAGAAAAGTGAGCCCATGGAGCAGGAAGATTGCAGAAATTAACGTGTAACATGGAGACAGGTGAGTGTTTAAATCAATGTGCTATAATAGCCCCCATCACTCAACTGGGCTGCAGAGTGACAGCACACCCATTCTCTACGTGACAAGACTAGATAGGCAACACTTTGGTCAAAAGTATTTTTGGAGCAGAGTAAATAAACAAATTCAAAATAAATGAATGGGAAAAGGAAACACATTTTGGTGTCTTCAAAATCGATTAGTTTGGTAGAACTGTTTTATGGAAAAAGTATGAGACTTGTGGTCTTGGGGATGAATTAGGAGAGACTGGGCCCTGAGCCTGCACTGGCAGTCGAATCAGGTGGGCATATCTTTGTGTAACCCCACTCTCACTCATCCTATAGTGCTAAAACATCATCTTACCCTCTGCCCGCAGCGCCCCACCTACTCTTCCTCCTCCTCCTCTTCCTCCTCTAGAGAGCAGAGGAACAGACAGACCCTGCAGCCCTGTATGGGTTTAGCATCCAAACCAAAAAAAAACGCACCTCACTCCATGTTGTAGTAAACAGACATATGGCATATAGTTGATTTAAAACTCACATGATGCCAGTTAAAAAAAACATTGAGTACTCAATCCATTGCACTGTTCACTCCAATGCACCGTTCACTCAAAGAGGACCTTGGCTGCAACCAATAACCTGCCTGGCACACTAGAAATCAGTTGGCCTTAAACTGCTCAATACACACAGTGTGCGTGTTGTGTTCTTACTGTAATAGTGTGTGCACTATAATGTACTGTATCTGCCTTGCCTCTACTGTGTTGTAACAGTTGTGTATATCACCAATTGTTCCCAATGCCGTCCAGTTGTTGGTTAATTTTTCTATGTATTTTGTAGATGTCTGAAACGACAATAAAAACCCTACTTGACTTGGCTTGACTGAATGCCTTTGATGGCTCTGGTAACACATGGATGGAGATGGGAAAGGCTGGAAAGTGTGTGTGTGTGTGCGCGTGCGTGCGTGCGTGTGCGTGCGTGCGTGCGTGCGTGCGTGCGTGCGTGCGTGCGTGCGTGCGTGCGTGCGTGCGTGCGTGCGTGCGTGCGTGCGTACAAAATGTCCAAAAGTCTATATAACATGTACATGAGACATCCTGGGCAGGGGCACCAGTGGAAATGTTGCTTTTTTTTTGCAATGGTGTTCTATTAGTGATGCTAGCAGGGAGAAATGGGTCGAACTCAGTATCACATAAACCAAGTCTGAAGACACCCTGAAACTGCCCAGTTTTTAAAAATGCATAGGGTACATGTGTTATGCTTTATGCCCAATTACTCAAGTCTGAGCCTCGCTCCTGCTGAGTCTTAGGTTATGGCCCCTGGCAGGTTGTGCTTGTTTGTGCCTATTTTTGGACTCATTAGGAAGAAAACAAAGAAAACAAAAAACATCAAAGGATAACCACTTGTATTTTTTTTCTACAAAGTTGGCAACTTTTTCATCCAGGTTATTGGTTGCAGCCAAGGTCCTCTTTGAGTGAACGGTGCATTGGAGTGAACAGTGCAATGGATTGAGTACTCAATGTTTTTTTTAACTGGCATCATGTGAGTTTTAAATCAACTATATGCCATATGTCTGTTTACTACAACATGGAGTGAAGTTGGCAACTTTTTCAAATGCTAGCATCACTGAATCAAAACTACATCTGGGTGCATGTCAGAGGGTCTGTCATATAATTGTATTTAACTTTGGGTCTGTTTTTCTTCTTATTTGCATATTTATGATACATCGTTTGAATGGTTTACAAATGAAGTCAAAGGCTCAATAAGATGGCACATCTAGGAATGCAGCAGAGTGGTGCTGCTTTGATTACAGCTCTAGCCTAATTACTTGCATTGCACTCACATTCAAATGAACAAAATACAACAAATGCATTCGTGTGTGTGTGTGTGTGTGTGTGTGTCCACTAGCATAAACAGAGATACGAGAGATACAAACAAAATACTGGTCCCATCTTGGGCAGAAGCCTCTTTTGTACAGTATGTGTGTGTACTGCATGCATGTGGGGCCTGGTTTTGCTTTCTAAGTACACACACACACACACACACACACACACACACACACACACACACACACACACACACACACACACACACACTCGGGCCAGTGTTCCTATTGGCCAGATTCCAGCATCGATGAACTTGTCCATGCGTGAACCAGAACTGCTGTCCTGTCCTGACTGGACTGAGAGGTCTTGCGTGGGTGATAACAAAACACTGGTCTGAGCTTTACTCTACTTCAGCGAGTCCTCAAACAGGAGCTTACATAACTGCTCCACTGTGTCTAAGCTCACAACAAGCTAAAAAACAACAAAAAAGCATAATACAGTACTAATAACAATGAATGTTCCTTATTAAACATGTTTTAATTTTAGGTTGATGTTATTTTCATTTGTAAATGAACTGACTGCTGGCATTTGTTACTTTGGCCCACAGACTAACCATTTTCTGTATTATGTGGGCAGAGGCAATTCTAGACTCTGTTGAAGCCCCAGGCAAAACCCACAACTTTCATTAAAAAAATGCATTGGCACCGCTGTAGTCTATAGGCTGTCAGCTCTCCGGGGTCCTTTGGCGGCCTGAAGGCCCCGGCCTGATGCCTATTGGCTAGCTTTCATCCTGAATGTGGGAGGACAAGTGATGTTTTTTTAAATAGCCAATTTATAGTATCTGTAGGTCAGGCAGCAATAGCTGATGTTCTCACATGAAGTGCATGCCTGTGTCATTCCATGAGGATTGTTAAAAATATCGTTGATGCTTATGAAGCTGCCCACAAATTCAGCTTGTTATAGCCTAACACATACAAAACCTGGTGACTGTCACAAATGCTCCTGATGTGTTTCAGCTTGGGAAGGAAAGAAAGAAAGAAAGAAAGAAAGAAAGAAAGAAAGAAAGAAAGAAAGAAAGAAAGAAAGAAAGAAAGAAAGAAAGAAAGAACTGCCATGCCATGACAATCATTCGGTTACTGCTTTAAATCATTACTGGCTGTGGGCTAATGTATGACAGTATCAACGATTATGAACACCACCATGCAGAACACTAGCCTGCCTAATGAGCCGAGACAGAACCCATTTAGACTGATGCTGGATCAATGTGCTTTGTAATGTGTGTACTTCGCATCACTTTTAGCCTCTTAGCCTTGCTTGGACAAACACCATGTCTGAGTGTGCACTAAACTGCTGGCATTAGTTACGTTTGGAACTATCTTCTGAATCATGTGGGAGGGACAGTATTGTTTTTGGAAATTAAACAACTACAGCAAACTTGCATTGTTTTTTTTTTTTTTCATTCTACATATAGCCTAACATTTAAAAAAATAGCACTTTACTGTCTAGAAGGACAAGGAATGTTTCAAGGCTGTGTATTCTTGTAAACACAAGGCACTTGTCCTTCAAAAGTCTCACAATTCATCGCAGAGGTCAGGAGCATTTTAGCCTGAAAGTGCTCAACAAGGGCCTGATCTGGCTCTGAAGTCAACAAATGTGACAACCTTGACAAAGACCACATGGGGCCGAAACGTTGTCATTAAAGCAATATAATAGAGGCAATGCAGAGTGTGCGGCTACATTGTTTTGACGTTTGCACTCTGTGTGAGCAGTAACATGACTGCACTCTGCTCTTGTCCTCTTTTCAGAGCAATGGGTCTTTTGTTCTGACCAAGCCCTCTGGAGGAATTCAAGGTGGTCTGGTGTGAGGTTCGCTGAAGTGCTGGAGCAGGTTGCTAAGTAACGTTCTAAAGAATCTTCACCTGTGCAGAGCGGTGTCTTCCTATGGCTCTGCACCATAGATGCTCTGCACCTGTGCCTTCATAGGCTACTACGTTGAGTGTTATCTACTTAACACAAAAATGGCATGGAAGGGTACTTTATAGGTATTTGACTCTATCGAACTCGCAGGAGGCGACATTCCAAGTATGTAACGTTATAGCATGCCTCATACAAACCCGAGTTTAAATATGAATAAACTAGGCCTCACACACCTTTAGAGAACGGCTAAAGTTAAACAAAAAGAGTCCTGCAGGAAACCTTTTAACGTTAGAATCCATTACGGACTTCATTAACCCTTGCCTGGCATTGCCTTAATATCTCTGCAACTCGGCTGCATTCAGAGTTATCGTAGTTATCTCTCGTGCATATTTATGATGATTGAGAATTACACGTCTACCCTACCTTTTGAAGAATGTCCCCGATGTGTTGTAATTACTCCAAAGTCCTTAAAATATGAGGTAATGACCGCTACCGTGAAGTGAATTCGTTTTCGTTACAGCCTAACTTCACCTGCATGGATCGTTCCACCTCTTTTTTTCCGGGGGATCTGCGTCACATCGTAGTCCAGAATACGTTAACAACAACAAAATCGAAGAGGTCACTGTAAAGATGGGAGAGCATTAAAAGGCTGACATGTATAAATACAACGAAATGTGGTTTATCATCTGATCTGAAGTGGAAGGACCAGCAAGTGTGATGTATACAGTGTGTATACAGAGCAATATACCTTATAATATGTATATTAATTAGTTTGTAGTGAATTACAGATAATGGGGCAGTATGAACAGGAAAATGTTAGGTAGGCTATAGCCTACATGAGGGATAAAAACAGATGAATTGTAAACAAGTATACAGTTGTGCTATTAGAATAATGTACTATGAACAATAACTAGTAGTAATAACTGGAGTTCCTGTGATATGTTGGGCGGTTTTCACCACCCTCTGCAATGCTTCGCGGTCGGTGACAGAGTAGTTCTCATACCAGACTGTTATACAGTTGGTTAGGATGCTCTCAATCACACACTGTAAGTTACCCAGGATGTCAGCGGACAGGTGGTTCTTCCTCAGTGTCCTTAGGAAGAAGAGTCACTGATGGGCCTTCTTAACCAGACTGGCAGTGTTAATTGTCCATGTCAGGTTCTCAGAGATGTGAGGAACTTGAAGCTGGAGACACGTTCAACAGACATGCTGTTTATGTGAATGGCTGTGTGTGTCTCCCTTCTCCTTCCTAAAAATCCACAATCAGCTTTTTGATTTTGATGGTGTTGAGGAGCAGGTTACTGGCAGCATGTTTAAAACCCCATTTAAAAAGAACTTAAATAATAACAAAATAACAACAGAAAACACCCTTCTAAAGGAATTTAAAAGGATGGTGACAGCAGGCACAAATACATTCTTGTGCCTATTTGTTCTGCAACTGCTAAATAAAGCACAAATCAGTATTCTAGGGTGTGAAGTGAGGGGGTGGTGGTGGTGGTGGGAGTATTGGATGGATTTCAAAAAGTGATAGACGATTACATATGTTTCGCGCAGCCTAGTTAATTCAGTCCAGTAACCCAGAGAGACTTCCACCTCTCAAACTGCTGCACAGCCATGGTAGCCCTCTGCTTACTGCATATATCACAGCACAGCCTATGTAAGGAGGGTGAAGAGACACATCAAGAGCTCTGTTTGGCAGAAGATGGATTTATCTGCAGTGCGGGGCCCCTCAGCACACAGGCTCTTACTTCTCTTACAAGCTCTTACTTCGATCCTCTGGCTCTCATTAGGACAGGCAGACAGATCTCATGTGCCGGGCACCTGGTGCGAACAGCAGGTATAATTGGCACCATTGCACATTCAGGCGAGATACACCTATGTGCAATTACACCACAGAGCAATCCTTGTCAGTGGCATTCCTGAACTCTTCCTTGTTATAGGGAAACTGGCAAACATATTCAAGTATTTGTGAATAAAACACTGCAAGCAACATTTTGCTTCCCGTCACTGCAGCCATTAATGAGAGGAATTTGGCTTCAAGGGAGCTGATCTGGACATCTGCTTTTATATGACATAAAAGACTTTTTTGTTCCAGATTGTTTAGCATGTATCTTTGATTTGACTGTATTCACTGTGCTACATTATGTATTATTTGTGCTGGGGAGGTGCCCTTAAGCAAGGAATCTAACCCCACATATTTGTATCCATGGGGGCTGTCCCTGTATCTGATTCGGCTGCTTTGGAAAAGATTGTCAGCTAAAATTACATGTAATGAGACAAAGACAAAAAAGGCTTTAGGAAAGGGCAAAAACTCGTGGTCAGATGATGAGAGGAAGTTCAAATGTGTGCTTGAGCCATTTTCATCAAATAGTTGCTTAAAATAACAGCCCTGTACAGCACTGACTTGAAGTGCATATAACTAATATGGCACATTGGGTTTATTTCTCACATGCTACAGGGGGGAGATAGTCCCCTCCTCTTCACCCTGCTGACACATGACTGCACACCAACCCACAGCTCCAACCACCTCGTGAAGTTTGCAGATGACACGACACTGGTGGGCCTCATCTCCAACGGCGACGAGACCCACTACAGGAAAGAGGTGGAGCTTCTGACCAGATGGTGCAAAGACAACAACCTCCTGCTAAACGTCAGCAAGACCAAAGAGATTGTTGTCAGCTTCCAGAGAGGCCACACCCAACACCCTCCACTGACCATCGACGGTGCTGCAGTGGAGAGGGTGAGCAGCACCAAGTTCCTGGGGGTGCACATCAGTGATGACCTCTCCTGGACCACCAACACTGCATCACTGGCCAAGAAAGCACAGCAGCGTCTCTACTTCCTGCGCAAACTGAAGCGGGCAAGTGCTCAACCACCCATCATGACCACGTTTTACAGAGGAACCATTGAAAGCATCCTCACCAGCTGCATCACTGTGTGGGGCGGAAGCTGCACTGACTACAACAGGAAGGCTCTACAACGCATCGTGAGAACAGCTGAAAGGATAATTGGTGTACCACTCCCATCCCTGCAAGACCTTTACACCACCCGCCTCACCCGCAAAGCCATCACAATCGTCAACGATACAAGTCACCCTGCACACAGTCTGTTCAGCCTCCTGCCCTCCAGAAAGAGGTACAGGAGTCTCCGCTCCCGCACCACCAGACTCACGAACAGCTTCATCCACCAGGCCGTGACACTGCTGAACTCTCTCCCCTCCTCACCCGGGAGACTGCTGAACTCTCTCCCCCCCTCACCCTTACCCTCACCCTCAGCCCCAGACTGCTGAACTCTCTCCCCTCCTCACCCTCCCCCTCACCCTTGGACCATTGGACTCTCACCCTTGCCCTCACCCTCAGCCCCAGACTGCTGAACTCTCTCCCCTCCACACCCTCACCCTCACCCTTGGACCATTGGACTCCCCCCCCCCCCCCCCCGACATTGGACTCTCACCCCCCACCTTACCCAAACTGAGACTCTGCATATGCAAAATTGCACACACATGCTGCTATCATATTTATATTTGTATTGCACTAGCCATTACTTTGCACACACATGCTGCTGTTATATTTATATTTATATTTTTATTGCACTAGCCATCACTTTCACAAGAACAACTACCTCTACATGCACACACTCAGTGTTGTCTTGTCTTGTCCCGTCTTGTCGTCTTGACTTGTCATACCTGGTTTAGTTTTTAGCAACACTAGGTAACAGTAGCCTTAAGCAACTGCCCTTTATTTATTATTTGCAAATAACTTAGCTCAGGATTTGTCTTGTCTTGTGCACTTGCACTTTACTGTTGTTGTTGTTGTTGTTGTCTATGTAAACGCATAGGATAGTGAGAAACGTAATTTCGATTCCTTTGTATGTCAAGCACATGTGAAGAAATTGACAAATAAAACTGACTTTGATAGGGAAGATAGTTATTTGTAGGAAACTTTGTCTGTGTGCTTACTTCATCTGCCTACAGGCATTAAAATATGAATAGCCCAACAGGCAAAATTAATGTTGTGGATGATGTTGTGGATCTGAAGCGTAAACCCAATAGTGTTAACATAGCCATATGGCTTAGATTAATTATTTAACAAAAGAAAATGCATGAAAAAGTAATTGCTCAACAGCAGCAGGCCTTTGCACAGAAAATTACTTTTTTGCAGTCCAATAATTTTTTCTAGCTTATGGCAATTACTTAAACAGCTTAGAGCAGTCCCAATTTCACATGTTATCAATAGGCCACAGTATAATTAGAACAGGATTAAAATAACTTTTTTTTTTCTATTTAGGCATTGTAAATATAGAGCTTTAAGTTGTTGCCGATATAATGGGAAGTCTGTCCATCAGTTGTGCAGTGACCATTTGTAAGAGCGCAGGCCTGTGCTTATGTTTACACATTTACAGCGCACCATGGAACTCTTGGTAGCCTGGCAATATTACTGTATAAGCCTGAATATACAGGCTCATATACAGATGGGCTGGATTGGCAACCCACAAATAAAACACTGAGCCACTATGAGGAATCATAGTTACTCTTGTCCAGCTCGTTAGTAAGCAAATAACTTTTTGATGGTGAATGTCTAGTTTGAAGTTAACTATGCGGACCGCATAGCTGTACATGGTATGGTCTTGTGTACATTTCACTGCCAGAGAGGGATGGCCATACTCTCGTAGCAACTGGTAGTAGATTGTCCGCCCATTGTTGGGCAACAATGGGGAACAGTTTAGACTGAGATAGCCTTGTGTGAGGACAGCGCACTGCCAGATGGTTTGTTTGTCAGGATAGCAACACCCTGGATGGGACATAAATCTTAACTGAAGCCATCAACTGAAAAGAAGGTGGACAGCAGTTTCACGAGTTTGGGCACCGAAATTTGGGACATTGACAAGCAGAGAGCAGATGAGCTATGTATGCAATTTCCCACTGCGGTGATAATAAGTCAAACCTCCAGAATATGATTATTGTGAAAGGTGGGAGAATAATTTCAAGACCCTTCGTGTTACCATGAATGACAGTGTTTCTGGCTACAATAGAAACTTTGTTTTATTTGAGTGAAAATTCACAGAACTATACAGTGGCTTGCAAGCATTCAAACTTTTGGAAGTTCAAGTTCAGGTTTAGAGTTATTTGTCATATGTGCCGTGAGAAAACATACTTCCCCGCACAACGAAATTCTTTCTTTACTGTCCATGTGAATGCCACATGTAATAAAATACATTAAGACATAACAAAAGGCATGACACATAGTAAGGTAATAAATACAACTAGAATAGAAGTGTCTGTGCAATATACAAACTGGTCTGTAGATGCAATAGTGTCTGTGCAATGGTGCAATAACAATTCAGGGAGATGAGTTTCATGAGGTAGTGATACTGCACTGTAACTCCTGTGAGCTGTTTACGAGTCTGATGACAGTGGAATAGAACACGCTGTAGGTGTAGGTTATACAGTACATTTCACACTCCTGTACCTCTGGCTTGCATGTAGACGTGTGAAGACTCTTTTATGGTATATTTTATGTGACCTGTTTAGTAATTTATGTGGCTGTCTATGTGGGGTGGGATGGGGTTGGGTGGGGAGGGTTAGAACGGTAACCTGTACATATTCATCTTAACTATTTTGTATTGCACACTTGTCTGTACTTTATACTGCTTCACCATCTGCCCAGGGACTACAGGTGGACAATAGCACAGGTGGAAATTATTTACCAAAAGAAAATGCATGGAAGTGTAATTGGTCAACAGCAACAGGCCCTTGCACAGAAAATGACAGATTTTGCAGTCCAATAATTGTTTCTAGCTTATTGCAATTACTTAAACAGCTTATAGCAGTCTCCGTTTCAGATGTCATCAGTAGGCCACCGTATAATTAGAATGGGATTAAAATAATTACTTTTTGTATTTAGGCCTTGTAAATATAGAGCTTTAAATTGTTGCCCATATAATGGGAAGTCTGTCTATCAGTTGTGCAGTGACCATTTGTAAGAGCGCAGGCCTGTGCTTATATTTACACATTTACAGCGCACCATGGAACTCTTGGTAGCTTGGCCACTACCTGCCCAGGGACTACAGGGTGGAAAATAGCACAGTTTGCTAAACCTGGTACAAAACATCTCTCTGTCAGGTTAATGCCTTTGCCCCTGTCAAAATAAATTAAGTCAAAGTCAAAGACTCTGCTGGGGGTGGGTGGGGTCTTTGAGGATGGAGGCAGCTCTGCTGTGCACTCTGCAGACTCTAAGGGCATTAGAGTTTGCAGAATTACAACGCAAGGTAGCAATTTATTTGATTTTACAGTCTTAAAAATGAAGAATGAACACTACTCCTCCACTGGTAGACCACTCATTCAGTATCAATAATCAGGGAGGGTAGCACAGTAGGCATAAACTGTCCTAACTCTCAGTAATGGCTCTCAGTCTCAGTACAGACCATCCAGCAAGAAGACAAATGGGAGCTAAAACATTTTCTCTTCCAAATGAACGCTGGAGTTATAATGACTGTGCCAGGTGGTGAACTTGGGGCAAGGCTAATGATGGTCCTTTTTTATCTCGATATACTCCTCCCAATTTATTGAGCCCGTGTGATACTTGGATTCACCGGCTCACAGCCATTAGGGGAGTTGATGACTGCTTCGGGTTGTGCGGGGCTGCTGGCGCACACCAGTAAAATCTTTAAGCGCTGGAAATGTCACTACTCATTCTCATCACATTGACGAGCGCTTTAACAGAAGCTGCCTCAAAGAGGGCCTCTAATGGCACAGACATCCAATCACTCCAGTGTGCTGCACTCACAATCCTTTTGATCATCAGACGGGCCTTCACACATTCCCCCGTGCCTATCAATATAAGACAGTGAATGAAGACTTAGTGTGTACACATAACTTTTAATCTACATGGCTATATTTAGCTTCCCTGCTTTGTTTTCTTTCTTCCTCGACAGGCTGAGTTGTGTTTAGCCTTTAAATAAAATGTGTCGCAAGATGAAATGGGATAAGAGGCATGCCCTCATTTTCCGGCTTTGTGCTGGCCAGCTGTTGTTGTGCTCTGCGGTTACAGAGCCAGATCTAGGTGGTGTCTCTACCACTGCCTTATCCATGTTGGATATGCAATATGTGTTCATCTTTACATGTTGCTGACAGTTCAATGTAGATTACACTCTGACAATAATAAATAACACTGGGAGAACTTTGTTGTACCTGAGTTGTATGTACAAAGAGATGCCCTGGGGCCGTGCGACTACCTGATGCAATGTGCCTTTGGCAAGGAGAGGTCTTATTGTCAGTTGTATAACAGCAGAAAAAGTAAGAATGAAAAGAAAGAAAAAATAACATATACAATAGCACAATAACACACTAACACATTCTGTGAGTGAAAGATGTATTTTCTTTCTGTATGGATAAAGTGTCACCTCAAACAATGATGTCAATAAGAGTAGGTGTCATTTTCTATATGATAAACAAAATCCAATTACACACGTACTGTATGAAAAGCAATCAGGAAAAGTGACATGTTTAAAGAAACAATAAATATGTTTTGCTTTCAGCAGTCACCTCATCTGTCAAAGCCTTCAAATTAGCAGAATATTGAGTAGTTGCATGGAGATTAATTACGATTTGTGGTTACGTGAACCCTATCTACACAAAAGGCAACCCCTCAGATCTGTTGTGTTATGAAGGGTAAGACTTCATTTTACGGTTCCTTTTTTAGTGTCTACATCTGTAATACATGTAACAATTATGTAATATTATGTACTTTTACTGTACAGTGTACATACCTACTGTAACACTAACACTAACCTGGTACAGTGTAAGTGCTGTATATAATGTTACATATTGTTGCACACTTTGTTACACTGTACCCAATTGATGTAACAGGGACAGTAAAATAAAGTGTAACCCTATTATGTGAATAAGGATTAATAGCAAAAATGGTGACTTTACATCAAATAAATCTCTGATTCATGTGGGATGCAGAACACAGCAGCTACAGAGGGGTGCTCAACCCATTTGCCACTTTCTGTATAATAAAAATTCATTTGCAGAGATCATTTAATCTGATGCAGTAATGTTCTTGTTCGTATCCTTCAGGTAAAGAGACGGCAACACCAAGCTCAGAGTATCATTTGCACTTCCCTCCATGATCTTCCCTGATATAACACCTCTCTATAAAGATGACAGTTTTATTAACTGCGATTTAACAAGCTTGCAAAACACATTAATGTTTATTGGCGTCAGGAGGGTTTGTAACAGGGTGTCAGATAACATCGGTGATGCTCTGAATGCATATAAATAGTTTTTTGTTAGTTTGTTACATCAGGGAGCGCTTCACATGATCTGTGCTTTGTGGCGGCATCACATCCTTCCCTAATTGCACCACAAGAAAGACAAAGAGGTTGGAGGGAATACAGGCGGCTCAATAATACCAGAAGCAGCAGAGATGAGCTTTATTAAGGCTAGGGGGAGACGCTATTATCACAAATGTTTCTGCTTTTACATCTTTCTGACTAGACATTTTAATGCATTCCTTCCAGACTCCAGACAGGGCATGACCAAAATGCAGACTACTAGACTTTCAGCAAGGATTGAGAGGTCTGGGCACATTACATCTGTCTACACAACATTGGCTTCCAGTAAAGCTTCAAATAAATTTTAATTGTTTGTTTCTGAGACTGTGTATGGTATACCTTACATTTGTATATGATGTGACATTTAAAATGTACATTTACCAAAAGGGTGTAGGATGCTTGCTTTCTTTGAATTGCGTCCCTTTAAGTTCTTTGTATATCATTGGTTAAAGATTTCCCTTAATAACCTGTGGTAATTTTTTTGGTAATTTTCTATAATTTTATAAAATGTATTAAACTGGTACATTTGCAGAAATTAGGGTGAATGAAAGAACCACAAGTTGTCTGAGTAACCTTGGCTGCATTCTTTATTACCAATCCACCAATGCTTCTGGCATTCTCTAACATTTTTATTCATTTTTGTTTTGTTTGCTAGGGAGTTAAAGACAATTTTCATCCCCTGATATTCACATTTGAAGTACTCCATTTTTGGATAAAGACAAGTTATGGCATACAGTATGGATGAAGTCTGGCAGTTTGGCTGTTGTCAGAGAGTATTATTCATATACACATCATGTGTACAGCACAACAAGCCACTTTTTAAAGATTCCTTACAAGCTGAATTCCAAGTATGCTATTGTAATTGCTTTGTGAAAAACAACACAACAGCAATCAGGAAAGCAAGAAAAGAAAATGATCATCACAACAATGAAGATTGTTCTGTGGAAGGCTGGTGCCTGTGTCTATTCATGCAGAAATGTCACAACCACATGTACTTGAAAACCCCCTAACTACTAAGTCAATCACACTAATTGTACTGATGTACAAAATATTTCATTAAGATCCTTACATTACATGTCAACATACAAAAACCCAACAGCATGGAAAAGGAAAGAGCTCTAATGCATCAAGCTTCACATTTCCTGTCACCCCGGAGAAGTCACCCTTCCACCTATACACCTTTACAACAAAAAATTAGGACTCTTCACCTAAACCTAAAGCTGTAAAAACTGTGCTGAATAAGCCTCTTATTTTACAGCTTTAGGTTTAGGTGTGGGCTTTCTGTGCATGTCCTTTTATAAAGAACAACTAAGTGTGTCTTAATGTCTGTCTTAATTTTTTTTCGTGCTGTCTGGAAGCCATCGATGTTTTCTTCATGGAGTGCACTAAATTGCAATCGTGACATTTAGAAATGCAATGAATGAATGAGCACAGAAAATTAGTAATTATTGTCAAATGACTTATTTGTTAACACTGGCATTTCAGTGTAATGGCTATAGTGTACATCTTCTCAATCCAATGCTGAGATACTGACCTTTACAAAGGGGTGTAATGAGGTTGTTAAATATACACCATTTCTGGGTAATGAAACAGTAACCAAAACAACTTTGGATTTTTCCTTGTAATTGAAATGTTTACGAGCAAATCTGATTCCCGGTGGATATCAAATATAAAATCTAATTTATTATAGTATATATTAAAATATTTCTGTATGTTAATATTGGACTGTAATTTGTGTGAGTTTGTGCTGTTCACCATCCATCTCTTTACATAGGTACCTTCGATGTTCTTTACACATCTGTTTGCTATTATGTCCTCCTTTTGTAAGTCGCTTTGGATAAAAGCCTCTGCTAAGTGTAATGTAATGTAATGTAATGTTCACCTGTAGGCTTGCAGGTGTGTTTGCAGTGTTCACCAGTAGGCTGGCAGGTGTGTTTGTGCTGTTCACCTGTAGGCTGGCAGGTGTGTTTGTGCTGTTCACCTGTAGACTGGCAGGTGTGTTTGTGCTGTTCACCTGTAGACTGGCAGGTGTGTTTGTGCTGTTCACCTGTAGGCTGGCAGGTGTGTTTGTGCTGTTCACCTGTGGACTGGCAGGTCTAAGGTGTGTCCTGTGCTGCTGGCTCTCACCCCTTTGTCGTAGCAGTCTGCAGCGCCCCCCTCCGCACAGATTGAGGAGTACCTCTCTCCTTCGTAGATGTTCATGCACCGCTGCCCCTGCTAGTCCTGTACCAAGATGGCAGCGCTTTAGGCCCGTCCCTCCACAGCCAATGCGGCATGTATGTATTTATGTCTATGGTCTCACCCCTTTGTCGTAGCAGTCTGCAGTGGCCCCCTCTGCACAGCACCTCTCCCCCAGCTTCAGCATCTCCTCCGCCAAACACGTCACCTCCTCCAGCGTACTGTTGGGGAACTTCTGTACCCTTCTTCTGTACATAGATATGAAGCTACGCAGCCACCGAAACCGACATAAGCAAGCAAATAAAAACAAACAGATAAATGAATAGTCATGCTACTCTTCAAATACAACATGACAGCTAAATCTATAAGAGGCTGTGAGTGACTCAGGGTTGGTCTCGATTCTGGAACATTGTGTCCGATGGTAAATGGGATTGTTCCTCAAAATAAAGTGAAAGACACAGGTGGGTGTTTCTGTTTGAATGTGTGGACACTGTGACACATGCTTTATGAGTCCGTCTGTTCATAAAACACTAAACTGAAAAATGATTGTGGTTGGAAGGGCTATTGAAAAAGTGATGTGTCTCTGAAGCAATGTTTGTGTAATACAGCATGACGGGTAAGTGAGTGGACCTGCGATATGGCACATAGACCTTCTATAAGAAACGTCTGATCAAAAACTGATTCAGAGAACCTGAAGGAACCGTTTAAAAACTTATTTGTCTGCTGCAACACTGTATCTGTTCTTGTCAAAACAGACTGCAGCACAACACAGGCACAGAAAGGAAGACTAGAAGTCACTCATTTTTACAACTAAATATCAAAATTTCAATAAAGAAGATAAATAAAGAGAGATAAAGAAAGTAAAGTCTAACTAAATATCTGCTGTTCCACAATGAAGAATACTACATAATGTATGCAGTAAGTATTTTATTCAAGCTATTTCAGTGCAGTGTGTTCTTCACATACAAAATGGATGTTCAACAGATATATAGATGAATTTTAAAATTACATGTTCGTTTTATAAATGGTGTTCTTTAATACACCAGACTCATCTGATGCACCTGAACACATCATCAGTGATGTTACCTGAGATCATCGGATGTTTCGGGTCTTTCAAATATCATACATCCTACTCAGGCGACCCAGCCACGGCTGATCAGATCGCGACTTGTGTTCAGGTGGCATTCACTTGTCCCCATGGTTCTCCTCTCTGGATCTAGAGCCATCTCGAGGCTTTTTCAGCTGCTTCGGTGATGTTCTTGATGGCTCTGCTCCTTGCTGTTCCTGTGATGCCCAGGGCATTTAGAGCTTTATGGAGTGAGTGCCCCACAAACCCTCTACTGCCAACTTCGATGGGCATGCACCTTGCCTTCCAGCCTTGCGCACGACAGTCGATGACCAGCTGTTCGTATTTGGTCCTTTTCCTCTCATGGGCCTCCCCCAAGCGGTCCTCCCATGGCACTGTCAGCTCCATGATCAGGATGTTCTTCGTGCTCTCTGAGACCAGAACGATATCTGGCCTCAGAGCGGAGCGGACAATGTGCTGGGGGAACCGTGCCTGTTTCTCCAGGTCTACCGAGAGCTGCCAGTCTTGGGCTGTTGCCAGGATCCTGGCTGGTGGTTTCCTTTGACCTGCCTTTGCCTGACCTCCTGCTTTAACAAAAGCGATTGCACAGGTGTTATTGCGCACTCGGCCAGAGCTGCTGATCCTTTTGCTGATGGCTTCTGCAATCGGCTTCAGCACCTGGTTGTGACGCTAGGTGTAACGGCCCTGGCTGAGCGCTTTTGGGCAGGAGCTCAGAATGTGTTCCAGGGTGCCTCTTCCTGAACACAGTTGGCAGTTCGGGGTCTCCACTTTCCCCCAGGTGAAGAGGTTCGCTGGGCTAGGTAGGACGTCATAAACTGCCCGGACCAGGAAGCTGATGCGGTGTGGTTCACTCTGCCAGAGATTCGTCCAGGTGACTCTACGGTCTAAGGCATGCTCCCATCTGGTCCAGGCCCCCTGCTGACTCAGACCCGCCGCTCTGCTAGACCTTCCTTCCTCCACGGCAGTCCTGACCTCCTCCTGTATCTGCCTGCGCTTCTCCTTCCCTTTACACTCCCTGTGACGAGGTGGTGTTGGGAACATCCCCAGGCCTGCTTTGCCCTGGGCCACCACTCCCACCAGATCTTTGTGGCGCAATCGTGATTCTGCGTCCAGCACAGCTGCCTGGGCACTCCACTTCCTTCCAGTCTTCACCACCACTCCTGCCTTGGCCACCTTGGGGTCCCTTGAGTCTCTGTACATCAGCACCTCTCGTGTCCGTGTCACCTTGAATTCCTCTTCCAAAGACTTCAGATCTGTCCACTGCTCGAAGCCAGCTGCTTAGTTCTTGGCAGGTTGCCTGGACAGAGGAGGAGTCTTTGAGGCTGCTATCAAAGACTTTGCCCAGGCTCTTCACTGACTTCTCTGAGACTGATGGTATCATTGTCCCTTCGATGTTAAAGCAGAACTTGTCTGTGACCTTGCCCTTCTTCACAACGAGAGATCTGGACTTGGCTGGTTTGAACCCCATCCGGGCCCAGCGGATGAGTTTCTCCAGCCCTTGGAGGATCCACCTGCATCCTGGCACAGACTCTGTAGTGACTGTCAGGTCATCCATGAATGCCCTTATTGGGGGCTGGCGCATGCCTGATTGGGTCTGTGGGCCCCGACACTCTGGCTCCACAGACTTCACAATCATGTTCATTGCCAGCGCGAACAATGTTACAGAGATGGTGCAGCCTGTGATTATCCCCACTTCCAACTTGTGCCACTCTGATGTTACTTCTCCCGAAGTGACTCTCATCCTGAATTGGTCGTAATAATCCAGGATCAGATCCACAACATGGTGTGGCACGTGGTGTTTGGTCATGGTAGTCTGGACCAACTTGTGTGGGATGGAGCCATATGCGTTGGCTAGATCTAGCCAAAGCACCATGAGGTCTCTCTTGTTTTCCCTGGCTTCCCGGATGAGCTGAGTCACCACTCCAGTGTGTTCTAGACACCCCGGCACTCCTGAGATCCCTCCCTTTTGTACCGATGTGTCTACGTAGTTGTTACTGGAGAGGAAGTCCGCCAGCCGCCTTGCAACTATGCTGAAGAAGATCTTTCCTTCCACGCACAGGAGAGAGATTATTCTGAAGTGGTCGATCTTCTTGGAATCCTTCTCTTTGGGCATCCAGACACCTTCAGCAAATCTCCACTGCTGAGCTACCTTCCCTCTCCTCCATATGATCCTCAGCATCTTCCAGAGTCGCCTAAGCAGCAGTGGACAGTTCTTGTAGACCTTGTACGGGACACCACTTGGTCCAGGGGCAGAGCTAGCTCTGGCCTTCTTCACAACCTCCTGGACCTCCCTCAGAAGTGGTTCCTTGGTGTCGAAGTCCTTGGTGGGAGGTGGTGGTTCTACCAGGATATCACACTGTCCCAGATCTTCCTGTCTGCAAGGGTCACTGTAGGTGTTGTGGAGATGCATGTCTATTTCCTCCTTGGAGCAGCTTAGGTTCCCATCCCGTTTCTGCCCCAACAGCTGCTTCGTGAAGCCAAAGGGGTTGGCTATGAAACCAGCACGCTTCCTGGATCTTTCTCTCCGATGCCTTCGGTGACACTCAGCTCTGCGCAGGGTCATCAGCCTTTTCCTCAAGATAGCCCGCAGCCCTGCCAAGGGAGGTCGCTGGTCCTGACTGGCTTCCTTGTGCTGCTTCTTGAGGGACTTCAGTTCCTGTCGGATTTTGTGGATCTCGGCAGCCCTTCGGTTCATGGCGTAGGGTGTCCGAGCTGGTCTCTTCTCCTCTGCACCAAACCTCTCTCGGGCCAGATTAATGATGATGGTTGTCATTGTCTGCAGCCTTCAATCCACATCTCCCTTTGCAGATGCTTCAAGCACTTTATCAACGTCCTCGTCAAACTGCTCCCAAACTGTCGTCTTACAGGCCAGTGGCCACTTGATTCGAACCTTAGCCTGGGGAAGATTTGGGGGAACAGATACTGCCACATGGAGGCTCTGGGCTCTGTGGGGTGATTCCTGGCCTGGCTCCTCCTGCGTCTCATCAGATGTAGCATCTGTGCACTGTGACCCATTCTCCTCCGCCAAACACTTCATCCTGGCCTGATGAATCTTGAGGCCACGGCTGTTTTTGCAGATTTTCCCACATCTGCACACAGCGGTCGTAGTCATTTTGCCGTCGCCATTGTTCAGTGTTCTTAGGTCCGTCAGATTAGGGTGCTCATCCTCCCCCCCTCTTGGGCACCCCTGGGGGTATTCATCCATGAGTCGATCTGTAGCTTTGAGGTGGGGGTTACCTGAGATCATCGGATGTTTCGGGTCTTTCAAACATCATACATCCTACTCAGGCGACCCACCCACGGCTGATCAGACCGTGACTTGTGTTCAGGTGGCATTCACTTGTCCCCATGGTTCTCCTCTGTGGATCCAGAGCCATCTCGAGGCTTTTTCAGCTGCTTCGGTGATGTTCTTGATGGCTCTGCTCCTTGCTGTTCCTGTGATGCCCAGGGCACTTAGAGCTTTATGGAGTGAGTGCCCCACAATATTAACACATATTAACACATATTAAAGCATATTAGACATTTGACCACATGCAGTGCTATGACATGTCACCTGAATGATATGTCATTAAATGCAGTAGGCTACATGCTGGTGATATGCTTTCTACATTTCAATTCAAAAATGAATTCCCTGCTTTGTCTGTTTATTCTTCTTCTAGCAAATGCTTTTCTTTTGCAAGGGGTAACTGTGGACGAGTTGTAAGGGGTAGACATGGGTGTAATACAAAGCACTTGTGTTTTTGTGCAGTGTAAAATGTGTAAAATGGATATTTTAGGGCAGCTGCTCCAGAAAGTGATTAGAATTTAAAACAAAAAGATAAAGACACTTTATTGTTTCTTCCAGAAAATTTGTCTTGGACTTCAGTGCTGGCTACCTAGGAAGAGAATAAATGAATACTAAATAGCAGAACACCCACACACCCAACGCAATGTTTAGGCCACAGGTCACATGTTGCACATCTTGCATCATAACCTTAACACATGACCTGCATACAGTCTATAAAATCTAAACCTATAGGAGGTGCGGTAACGTAGTTGGCTAAGGTGGCTAAGGCCATACATTAGGCAACTCAGGTTTCGTTTCCCGATTTTTCCCCATCTCTCTCCTCACTCATTTCTTATCTGATCTTTGCTGTCCCATTTAACAAAAGCTAAAAAGCCTAAAAATAACATATTATATATATATATATATATATATATATATATATATATATATATATATATATATATATATATATATATATATATATACATAATATATATATATATATATATATATATATATATATATATATACATACACAAACATACAAGGTTACACTTTATTTTACTGTCCCTGTTACATCAATATACAGTGTAACAAAGTGTGTAACCATATGTACCATTATGTAATTACACTGTACCATAGGGTTAGGGTTAGGTATGAACAGTTTAAGTATAATGTAACATGTTGTTATATGTAGATACACTGAAAAGAGACTGTACAAGTGTTACCACTTATAATAATATACACAGAGAGTATATAGACACAGATTATATAAATGTCTAAGCTCACACAAGTGGAGCACATTCAGGTGCGGTTGATCAGAGATGTACCCATTGGCATTTGTGTGCACACTGTGTCAGCTGCTACTGCTGCTTCCTGTGCCCTGATTACTAATGCCTCTGAAGTCACAGATTCTATCCAACTGCCTGGCCTGACAGGTTATTTTATATTCTACCCCTTTTTTATTACAAACACCTAAAACTCAAATTTGCCAAAATGAATGTTATGACAGTACAGCAAGGATCAGTAAGCCAACATTTTTTCAGAGTCAGTGCATGAACAAAGTTTTACTGACTCTGAGATTTTAACATATAAATGATGAGCATTCATTTGGAAAATGTCCTAATCCTGTCATCATGCCTCAACTATGGTGATATTAAAATGCAGCACAAGATTTTCATTGTGGAACAAGGATTCCCCTGTTGATCCAGTCACTGAAGTGGGATTGCAGATTGACAGTGGACTACATTGAGTTGAATATTCATTTCAGATGGGAATTGCATAAAAGACATGTAAAAATATTCCAAAAACATCTGCCATAGTAACATATATAATAACATAGTATATGTGACCTAATTTTGTGCATGCATGCTAAGTGATGTCAATGTATATGTATTCATGTCTATGCATTAGTAGACAGGCAATGTGTTTGTTCTAAATCAGTATATGTTACTGTTCTTTGAAACAGGTCTCTTACTTTGGAAGGCAGTTCCACATGCTTACTGAACAACAACTGAGACCTTACCATTGAAAAACTATCCAGTAGCATATGATTTTATATATATTTATTTATACATAATTTATTTGTTTATATAGTTATCAGCATTGCACTATTTTTAATCCATTTCAGCAATGCGCTTTTCACGTATGGCTTACAAAAACATACATTCCCAGGAAGGTGTCTAGTTTCTCTTTTCCGGTGAGTATCTCTGCGATGCTGTGCGTCAGCCCTGCTGTGCTGCATCCCTGCAGTGATGTGTGGCAGGGATGACTCAGAGGTGTGTGGATGTGAAGCCAGTGTAAATGTTCTCACTAATCCTCTCTGCAGACGCTCGCGGCTCCTTGCTGAGTCTGAGTGTACACAGTCAGGGCCCTGATGGCAAGCATAGCAGACACACTGACACTTTAAACTCAGGCTATGCAAATTCGGCTGCCTCACGTCTGAGCATCTCACTTTCTCTGCAGCGTGACATGGGGTTACAAGAAAAAGGTTTTTTTTTTTTTTGCAAAGTGATCGTGGAGGAAATGGATGTGTTTTTCTTCTCTCAGATGAGAGCTGCCAATTTATAAGTTGAGTGGAAAGCAGCTGCTGCACAAGCTAGTGCTAAACCATTATCTTTCAGGATTTTCTCTGCAGATTTCTCTTGTTTTCAATACATATGAAAAAAATTGACTATTTCTGACTTTATTTTTCTTTCTTCAGGACAAATAGTTTCCTTTCAGAGCAAAAATGTAAGCAATATTAGCATATCCACTCGAAATGCCACTCGAAAAAACATAGTGAATTGTTACTGAGTTTTAGAGACTGAGACTGCCAATTATACATTGCATAACTTTTAATAAATGGTCAGACTTTACTTAAGACTTAAATAAATTTCAGGATGTCTGATTCAGTGGCAGCTGACTCATTGCCTGGTGCCTGTGGCAAAAGAAAAGGTTATGGTCACACAATACAGAAAAAGCAATTGGAGCAAGTCAATTAGCATAAATTGCCTGTTAAAATGTGAAACAGTATTGACATGAACCCACTACGTGAGCAACAAGATGCACTTACAAAATGGGCACATTTTCCCCATGACTCTTAAGTTATGTCTTAGATATAGAGTGCCTAAGGCAACTTCATTTCAAGCAAGAGCATTTACATTAAATGTAATTTATTTTGGGTTCATCCATTAGCTACAGATTGTCAGTCCTCTTGTATGGCACAGATGTGCCCAATCCTCTTTTATGGCAGGAGTAAATAGACAACACTTTCACCTCAACACTCTTTAAAGCAGCACTACAGTACGCTACATTTGATTTCCTTATGAGGCTCCCCCTATAGGTCAAAATTAAATTAAATTAAATAGAACTGCCAAAAGTTCACTAGCCACTTAGCTATCAAGCAATAGACCAAAAGGTCAAACAAACCCCTTTACAAACAATGACCGCCATAGTGAATCATTCCAAAGTTACTTACAATCACTGTTTTCTCACTGGCTGTGTCATGATGAAACTGCATGTATACATGCATAGCTAGCAAGTAGCCCGCCATGCTGTCAAGCAAGCCTAAGCACGAGCCAACTCGAAGCGCGGTTTTTCCCCTACGGACCACTGGGGCGGCCTAGAGAATGTTAAAGGAGAACTTCGGTGTAAAATGAAAATTGGCATGTTAAAACATCCTACCGAGTTGGTATGTGTATGGAGGAGCAAAATTGATTTATCCTGTTACATTCAGAGTTTAACTATTTTTTATCGTTTGTCCCAGAAGGCTAACAATGGAAGTGGTAGGTGCCCTTAGACGAAGCATGACGGCTACGCTATTCTTAAACCATTAAAACAGCTCGAAGAAACTCCACACTCCATCGGTAGTACAACAAAGGCCCTGACATTAAAAACGAGGCACTGAGAACTTTGTAAGTGTACACAACATTTATTAATAAAACAGATTTGACAAGCAGTACCTTGCTGTAGTTTCTCGTCGCCGCCATGATGAAAGTCTGCACAGGTCGATTGACGAACACGAACCAGCAGGAAGAATAGGAGGAGAGGTAGTACAATCAACTTGTTTGGACTTTCATCATGGCGGCAACGAGAAACAACTGCAAACGACTGCATGTAAGAACAGCTTTTTAAATAAACATTGTGTACATTTACAATATTCTCAGTGGTTCGTTTTGAATGCCAGAGCCTTTGTTGTACTACCAATGGAATGTGGAGTTTCTTCGAGCTGTTTTAAGGGTTTAAAAATAGCGTAGTCGTCATGCTTCGTCTAAGGGCACCTACCACTTCCATTGTTAGCCTTCTGGGTCAAACTATAAAAAATAGTTAAACTCTGAATGCAACAGGATACTGTAAATCAATTTTGCTCCTCAGTACACATACCAACTCGGTATGATGTTTTAACATGCCAATTTTCATTTTACACCGAAGTTCTCCTTTAATTTGCCCTGTAATGAGTCATTTAACCACCTGCCAACTGACAAAGATGATTATTTAAATCGAAAATGTTGCATAGTGTCGCTTTAATATCCATTGCTGAACATCATGGCTGACCCACATCTTTAGGCAGAGGCGTTGCTACCCAGCAGGCGACACAGGCAACTGATTGGGGCCAGTCTAAATTGCATCAGGGCGGTCACACAATGCCATTTTGATTGAAAGTGGTGGGTTTTTGCTTTGGTCCCCAGCATAGTCTAGAATGGCCTCTGTCTTTAGGTGCTACTGCTGCTGTGGCTGCACACTACTGTGTTTACTGCTCCTGGTGTCTGTTCACTGATCACAGAGTTAAACACTGAGCCTTAATTTCCCTCAGGGATTTACAGGTTTATAATTATATTGATGCCAAACTACAGAAGCAGGCAAAATTGCAAAAGACACTTTGAAGCTTGATGTAGCAATGACAGGACATTGATTAAATTATGCATTCAGGTACATGCATTTGGATATCAGGTTTGTATGACAGCATAATATAACTTCTTAGGTTTTCAAGTGCTTACCTAAGACATAATTGAACAGGATGCTACTGTCACAACTGTCATGAACCAAGGATTTGGATAGAAAAAAAATACTGCCGTAAAGTGTAGTCTAGATTTAGATTTGTGTTCTTCCAAGATTTACATGTTTTTCCCTGTCCATGTTCATCCTACTCGTTCTATTTTCTGTCATCATCTTCCTGTTTTCCCCACACAGATGTGCATATACCTCCGTGTTCAGGACTGAATGAAAATGCAAAGAGGATTGGAGGAATAGAAGTGACAAAAATATGCAGAAAACAATGCTGCTGTGTTGTTTCTTACAGAGTTAAGAATTGGACCTTTGGATTTTGGGGCCCCTTCATAACATCATACAGGTCAGTGGGAGACCCCACCACTAACAAAGCCTGTAAAACACAACAGATCTGAGGCCAGAGAGAGGAGGGGTAGGGTAGCGTTGGTTTGAAGAAGAAGAAGGAACTGTAGACTAAAAAGTAAAATATTTTCCTCAAGGTAATCATGCCCTCATCAACATTAAAAATAGAAAATGCAAAAAAAAAAGAAGATTAAAAGTAACAGTAAATACTACATTTGTCTTTTCCATCTTCTAAAATGCATGCCTCAAAAAGAATCATCATCATTTGTATGTGGCAATTTGCATGGTGTTTTTCCTTTTCCATGATGTATGATCATGATTTTCATATTATCAGAATATCCATATTATAGAAAGCCGGAGCTCTGAAATTGTTGCATATGATACCTCCAGCTTTACCACGCATGATTACACTCTAATCCTTCTCTTTGCGGAAATCAACATCAGCCCTTCCATGATTGCAAGGGGATGTTGTAGATTCTGTGATAAGCATAAAATGTTTAGGTTAAACAGCTGGAGGCCAAAGCAAGATGGATGAATACATGATGTACTTTCTGGACTTATACATTTACAATTGTGCTGTCAATATCTTAATTAATTCATTGATTCACCGACAGTTACACTTAAAGTTCCATGCACAGATGTTTTTTTTCTCGATTAATCATGTTTTTCATACATTTAAATTCAGCTCCTATAGGAAATAGCCTTCATTTCCTCTCTGATCCCTTTTAAAGATCACTTAAATTCCTTAAAATGTTCTTGTTTTTTCTGAAACAACCATTTAGGACATCAGTTAGGTCCATATAAGAGTATGACTTATTTCTGGTAAGACAAAAATAAGCAGGAAATTCCTTTTGTCCCTTAGTGCAAGAGCATATACAGTATCATTTGTAAGTGAATCCATCTGAGAAGGCTAATGCAGTTAAGGAGCCCATAAATGCTCGTCTGAAGCAACAGAGTGGGGGTCAACAACATAGAACAGAACGTATTGTGAGCGAAACCATGACAGAGTAATTCAATCATGACCACACGCAACAGGTCATGCTATTGAGCACTGTGCCTCGGCTATACATGGGGTCGTTTACTGGACGTCAGCCTTCACATTTGCTCAGTGGAGCACGGGTTGACACCAAGCATCTCCCGGGCTACTTCCTGTGACTGCTGATGTGCGCCCACATGCAGGGGAAGCATCCTCTCTACATTTCTTTCCTCACAATTTGAAAAAAAAAAACATTATGCCACAGCATATGTCACATACGCCACAGTCTATGATGTCATATCTAGCTGCAAGGAAAACCTGTCACTGAGATATGATTAGATAAGAATACCTCAGAAAATGTTCACACGTAACTAAATTAAAATACCTCTTTCCAAGTAAAATAAAACACTTTTCATTTGGCTATGATTTCATATGAATCACTAAGCTGAAAAAAGGATTGGCTTGGTGTGCAGAATTAAGCCCATCATCCTTGTCTGAATAATATGGGATTACACTGAAATCCCTGTAAATGGTGAACTTCTGACCAAATACCCTGCTCTTCATCTTCAGCGTGCAAGAACAGTGCAACTTTGGATTTATGAAAATGGATTGCCTCAGTGTTGGAAAGTAACCTGCAATAGACAATTGCCCATTGGTGTCCTGTTAGCAGGGAGCAATGGTAGTATAAGCGGAATACAAAGAAGCAAAAAAGTCGCACATATAATTATGCAAAGCAAGTGCGAAGACACCCTGTAATTGCATAGTGCACAAGTATAGGTTTCTTGCCTATTACTACATCAATTGGGGGCCTCAGCAGTGCCTGTGCTCTGTCAAGTACCAACTTGTGGCAAACTGCAGGGTGCACATTTCTGTTGTTCATTTACAATTCATGAAAGTAAAAGAGAGGGAGAGAAAGAGAGTGAGACGGAGGGAGAGAGAGAGAGGAGAGAGAGAGAGAGAGAGAGAGAGAGGGAGGAAACTGCTCACATCAAAGGACGCTGTATGTTTACTTGTGGCTATTTTCTTCATGCAATATTGTGGCGACTGCACTGTGCACTGGATGCTGGCACCTCTGAATGCAGAACCACAGGAAGTAGTAATTACTTGAAAACAAATATGCACACAGACCCGCATAAAATATGCCCAGCAGTCTGCACAACCTCCCCTTTAGAACAGAGTGCTCAAATTAAATGTGACAAGGCTGCTACTACATGCCTTTTTTCTACAAGCCAACTGAGGCTTGATATTGAGGCGAAGTGTGCCTGGAGAGGGGTGAAAAAATAGTGGCGCTTGAAGTTAGACAGCAGAGATGAACAATTTAGATGTTTTTGTCTCATCTCAGCCTTTCACTTTTTGAAAATCAACTTAAAAGCTCTCTCTTTCTCTCTCTCTCTCTTTCTCTCTCTCTCTCTTTCTCTCAGGATCTTTATTCATCTAAGACACTAAAACAATCAGCTCATAACAGTACAGAATTGAAAAAAAAACTTCACTGGCTTATAAATTGTTTTACAAATTCAAATCTTGTTCTCAACAAAGACTTTCTCTCCTCTTAGTGCCCCTTAATGTCAAGATGTTTTTGAGTTGTTCGTGTGTTTGAGTTAGTTGTTCGTTTCCTGCTCATTTCCTCCGGCGGGGGTTGAGGGAGTAGGAGAAACATTACAATTAGAAGCTAATTTATTTCTGATAAGACACAGATGAACAGCAAAACGTCCTCTGGCTGGAAACTGCAGGTGAAATTATAATTACTCATTTGCCTTATTGTAGCTTCGTGTAATACATGGCTTTTAATATGTTTCATATTTTTTCTAATCAGGTCTGTAATTTGATTTGTAATTATTTGTCTGAGGAAGATGATAAAGCAATGATATGTTTGAGTTCACTTCAGGTCATTTGAAAGGTTGAGGGATGCATTACCCCTTTACATATAAAATACATGATGTGACAGATTTTCTGCCTATCTTGCTCCTACAACAAGTGAAGTGTGGTGATGCTTCAATGATGATGGACTGTAGAGTAACAGAGAACAAAAGCAAACACAAGCCCCCCATTGGTCAGCAGGGAGACCCTCTATGACCGCTTTGTTTTGGTTAGTTAGCAAAGCACACCATGACGTGACAGCCCGAGACATTTTGTGTCAAAATACAGTATGGAAACTGTCCAACCGTAATGCTGTCCTGTAGTACACACACTTTCATGTGAGTGTTACAAGTCTGTCTAAATCTTCCTCAAGCGTCACCATGGTAACTTAGACCAAGTTTTTTTTTTGTCTTATGCAGTTGTCTTGTCTAAGACCAGGTCCATTCAATTATAAACGAAGTCCATAATTATATGTGGTCTTACAGTAACAGGTCCCGTGTGAGTGCTGCAAAGCTTGCGTGACTCCAATTCTAACCTTATTAGGTGTGAACACATGCTGATGAGCAACAACAATACCCCTCTGCACAGAGTAGATTTACATCAGTCATGTTTACTGGGCTGTGTCCTTCAGGAAGGCTCACCGAGGTTCCAGAATAATCACTGTACTCTCTCTCTGTGTGTGTGTGTGTGTGTGTGTGTGTGTGTGTGTGTGTGTGTGTGTGTGTGTGTGTGTGTGTGTGTGTGTGTGTGTGTGTGTGTGTGTGTATGTGTGTGTGTGTGTGTGTGTGTGTGTGTGTGTGTGTGTGTGTGTTTGTGTCTGTGTGTCTGTGTGTGTGTGTGTGTGTGTTTGTGTGTGTGTGTGTTTGTGTCTGTGTGTCTGTGTGTCTGTGTGTGTGTGTGTGTGTCAGGGGTGAAAATGAACTGAAATTAAATGTGATTTTTTACCAGACACTGACAAATAAATAGTACAATTTACCAGTAACTCAACAGTAAATGATTATACCAGTTATACCACTTTTATATTTTACCAGCATTTGGCTGGTGACTGCTGTGAATTTCCATCCCTGGTGTGTGTGAGAGACAGAGAGAGAGAGAGAGAGAGAGAGAGAGGGACAGAGAGAGAGAGAGAGAGATACTTTTTTAGTTCTTTTGCTCAAATGTAAAAAGTAAATGCTTAAAATCATGCCACGGTTTTTGCTGTCAAACTTCAAAATGTGCAAATGCTTTTTTTGGCAGATAAGGGGGATTGCAGACTTTGCATCATATTTGCAAATCATTCAATCAGTTGCGAGCAGACATCCCTAGTCCCCCTGGATGTTCTGGGTTTGGGGGCGAAACTAAAACAACTTGGCAGGTTGGGGAGTCTGGGAGAGTACTGGGATGTCTGTTGCAATAGACTGCTAAAGCTCAGGAGTGAATGTCCTATAAGGGTGGATTCTAGACTTTGTTTTGATCTGTGCACACCTCTATGTTTTTTATACCTGAGTGAATAAACAGTAATTCCCAAAGACAAACTCCTGCAGAGGATTACACTGAAGATGGTATAATCTGGAGTTAGTCCAGCACCATGGATGGTAATTTGTGCTTAAACTAAGCCATGGCTCAAACAAACAACTCTTTGATTCTTTGATGTACTGGGAGAGCAAATATAATATTGACACATGGCATTATTGCATGACACACACGCACACACACACACACACACACACACACACACATACACACACACACACACACACACACACACACACACACACACACACACACACACACACGCACACACACACACACACGAAAAGTGGGTCCACACCCGGTAAGCACATTTGTGTTTAGCACTGAAGTAGTGATGCTGAGGTTGGCCATCAACTAATTGCTTTGAGGCCCCATTGGCCAGCCTCCAACATGCCTAAACCTGTCCATGCGTAAATCAGAACGGTTTCTCTGACTGACCTCAGATGTGTCTGTGTGTGTGTGTGTGTGTGTGTGTGTGTGTGTGTGTGTGTGTGTGTGTGTGTGTGTGTGTGTGTGTGTGTGTGACTGGATGCTAGCTAGGCGCTGACCTGAGCTCGACCCTGCCTCAGAAGGTTCTCACCGTGTAGGCTGACACGGGAGATTATGTAAATGCTCCACTGGGTAAGCACAGTGACCGCACAGTCAGATTCCACTAATGCTTGGAAAATCCTGGCTATATGTAAAAACAGAATTTTAAATGTCAGGGTAACCTGGGGAAAATTAATTGATATGTAATATGTAACTAATGTAATAAACAAACAAACAAACAAACAAATAAATGAATAAATAAACAAATAACACTTAATTATAAATAAATACCAAACACCAATTAATAGTTTTGATGGAAAAAATAATCACATCGATTTGCTAATACTGTACATACTAAAGTTTTAAGTTGCTTTATAAGCCAGTGGTGCTGTGAAAGATGCATATAACTTATAATATAACTTATAAAAGTGACCTATATAGGGACACATGGCTGCCCTTCAAAGCCAAAAGCCAGCTACTGCATATTTTGTCAAATTGAGTTTCGGCTGGAAATTTACTTTCTAACACGTTTGTCTTGTGATTAAACCTCTTGCTTATTCCTATTAAGAAAGTACATAAAAGCCTCACCACTATTTTACCTACAACATGTTTGACTGGGCAGTATGACACATTTAGAGGCATTTTTCTCAGTTTAAATGTTCATGCGGTTACTGCACTTTGCATTTGTACTGTAAGGCAGATAACTTATATAACTTATTACAAATAAGCTATATGTGCCTCAGACACACATACCTTATACTCTCAATTTAGATCAAACTACTACAGAAACAATCCTATCACTCATGCACCATAATAAATGTTCCTTATGTAAACGCACAACACACAATATTTAAGAATTATTGCACAACACTCTACCAATGGTTTTCATGCCTGTGTATTTTCAAAAATAGCCACATAGCTTACAATGTACAGTTGGCTTGTACATTCAGCTGTTTTACAAACAGGCAAATAATGAAACTGTCCAATAACTGAGGATGCTCTTGCTGTGCTTCAACCTTAAAGCTGAGCAGAGAGGGACGTCCATCTCTAATGTTGCCCAACTCTTCACTCACAAAACTACAGAACAGCACACGAAGCATTAATGAGAAGTGCCCTTCACATGCACATGGCACTTTAAGAAGCAGACTCTTACAGAAAACTGGCATGGCAGAACTATACCGTTTAACCCTTTAAGACGCACCCCCTGTTATAACTTTGTTGTTACCAGAATGGCAATGACCAGGTTGTAATGTGTTACTAAAGACTCAATGTCATGTCGTAGTAATGTTGTAATGTTGTAGTTACATTTTTTTCAGTCACAGTGAATCGTAGCGCCGGCGATACGGTGCTGCGCTAAGAGGCTACCAAACACGGCAATGAATCATTATACGCTGTGACAGACAGAAAGAAATATAATTTTAATACTTTGAACTGCAGGAATGCAGGGTCTGTGAGCATCTAACCAGAGAGAAACTGATACATCATGGATTGTAGGACTTTCAACATGTGATGTCTCTTTGTGCTCTTTCTCTCCGGGGAGCCTGGGAATTGCTAATTCAGCCAATAATCCAGATGTCTAAGTAAAAAAACACACATTATAGGACTGTGTAGTCAGGTCCCCTACCTTTGGATTCCACACAAGCACTGTGGCCTTCAACATGCGGTCATCTCTCTCCTCAAAAATGTCTTTCCTTTGTCTCTGAAGAAATGAAAAGGCTCCTACTAGTATCTCTTGTTGTGTACTTTAGGAAATATGGGTGGGAAAAGAGCATTTAGGATCTCAGGGTTACACATGACGATCATAACTATATTGCCCTTCTTCCTGATATATCTGTGTATTTCCGTTCTGTCTGAATTGTGGTGTGCCTACTGTCTGTCCTGTCATCTGTCTTAACACTGTATGTTTTATGAGATATGCAATGCTGGGCCACTTGAATTTTCCCTGGCGGGATAACAAAGTTTATCTTGATCTTGATCTTAATTTTGATATTTTGCTTTCCTGTGGGTATGGGGTGTGCAATGGGAATGGCACACCATGAAATCACCTGGAGGGTGCAGAGTTGCATATGGAGCAGTGCAATTACACATAACTCTTATGTTTAAGATGAGCATATTCAAAGTTAATAGTTGAGTTTTACTGCCGTAAATACTGTTGTTCAGATGTGTCATTTTACTTTAAGTGAACTGTACAAATGAATTCAAGAAAAATGCAGCTTGATAGAAGTTCGGCCAGAAAGACTCAGAGAATAAGACTTTCAATTAAAGCATTTTTATATAGATAAAATAAACAAGCGAACATTAATTAAACAGTAGATATTCTTTGGCGAAGGTCCGGTCATCGGCCTGGGTCTTGCATCTTTGGATCCGGCAGGACCAGCTGTTGCTATTTGGCAGAACTCAGAACTTTTCCCCCCAGGCGAAAGGACCAAACTGGTGGTGGTGGGGATGGAGGCGGGAGCGTCGAAACGTCGGCACCTGAAGCAGCAGAAAAGGTAAGTTAGACAAGACATTATAAAGCAGGTGGCGGCCGCTGATTGGTTGGAGACTGCGCCCGTCCCAGCAGCTGACGTCTTCCTGGCAGAACTTCCGCAGGCTATCATTTCACTGTGGAGAAGAAGCGAGTACAGCTTCTGAGTACATTAAACCAGCTTTCCCTGAAATCAACAAATGTGGCCTTGTGTTAGTGGTCACATGCCTGCTCACTGCACAATGCAAAGACCCTTTTTGCAAGGGTTTTCCCTCTGTGACATAATGAAGCTTGCTGGACTAATTAATGCAATTAAGACTGAGGAAAGCGATAGATTACGCAACTGCAGGGATACGACGGCCATTTGTGACATCGCACACAAGTGTCTGAGAGGTCGGATCCTGTGTTACACAACCTTGTTTTTCATTCTTTTTCCATGCTGGACCCAGAGCTTCACATTCTTACTCCTACGCACAGATCTGTGATTTAGGATTGACACTCACTCTCGAGCCAGTGCAAAAGTGCTCTCGTGGATGTTTTAAAATTAAGCAGTTTGCTGAATCCATGTGAAATCCGGCAGGGTGCTTCCACAGTGTTAAGTCAGTCACGGGTGAAAGGCTGAATGGAGATACCAAGAGATACGATTGATGCCCTCAGAGAAAAATTGCTTATCTTCCTAACATCTGCACTTTCTCTTGTTTACAACTGCCTGCAGTTTGCATTTCCAAATTCCAGATATTGCACTTGCAATGTGAGGTCATAACAATGAGTCAGTGATCTTTTTTAGAGTGGTGGGGTCTTCAGGGGGGCTGCCAAATTATTTCATCCCAATGTCTATCTCTCTCTCTCTCTCTCTCTCTCTCTCTCTCTCTCTCTCTCTCTCTCTCTCTCTCTCTCTTTCTCTCTGCACATACAGACAGAGGCATTCATTTAGCAAACGGTACATACATTTGCATTGATTCAAAAAATGTATTAAGAGTTGAGGCAATAAATGTTTGATCCATAGACTGTATACAGTTACCTGACATAAATGCCAAGGTTGATCCAAGACATATTGAACATCATTATACATACCGTATATCAGCATTTATTCACAAAATACCAAAATTGGCTATATACATTTAAAAATTAAAATGTAAAATTTATACCATGTGTAATAGTTGGTCCCTCCTCTATATCTCTTATCAGCAAGAGTCTTTAGACTGAAAACAGCCAGGGATCTCTGAGGTAATAACTTAATAACTACAACTACATCCTACCAGCGCGGAACATTTAGAATAATAATTAGGCTCTGAAATGGATCCTCTGATAAATGAGGGGTAGACCCCGTTGCTATTTCATCAAGCACAGTCATCAATATCACATGGATGCACTCCTTTCAGTAGCCATTATCAATCTACGCTCTGAAGTCTAGCGTCAACCCTTCCCACTCCTTCTCCACAACCATCCTTATCAGCTCTTATGAACATCTGATACCAATTAGGGAAAAAATGCATGAAGCAAGCCATAATAAAGCACTTCAATAGTTCCTTTGAAACAGTGCAAACCACAGACAAATTAGGGTGTTGGCATTTGGTTGACTGGCATTATTGACATGGATCCTCAGAAATTCTCTCATATCTTGTGTCCACATAAGACATTAACAATCCCACAATGAGTCCCACTGGGCAGTGGAGCAAATGAAAGTCCAGCTAGAGCCTAACCATATGTAGCACCTGCATAATACATCATGAAGCACTCCAGTTGCCAAAGCCGTACATTTTTAATAGTGCTACACTGCTCAGCGCACCACTCATTAACATTGAGAAGCGTAGCAACCAGTAATTGGCCAGGGCAGATTTTCCCACACACATACTACACTGAATGTGCATGTGTGTGTGTGTGTGTGTGTGTGTGTGTGTGTGTGTGCATGCGTATGTGTGTGTGTGTGTGTGTACAATAGTCATGGGGCGTGCTCTGGAAGACCAGGTTATGTTCAATTTATCCCCCACGCATTCACATCTGTCAATATCTGACTTGTTGCAGTCGTTTCCAGAGACATTTGTAAATCCATCGATTTTTTTTTTTAAAGGTGTAGCAGCTATTGACTTTTTTAAGCTCCCAACTCAAAAGTCTAAAACAGAAGAAAAGACCTCATCCTCAAGATTATCTGCTTCTTTTTTCTCTTTTCATTTTTTCTTTTACTCTTTCACTCACTTCGTTTGGTGGTGGTGGTAGAGCTGAGGGCCAATAGAAAGGCTGCAAAATTGATCCAACAATCAGTTGATTTCAATCAGTACTGTGTTCTGTGTGGTGGTGTGGCCAATCACTGCCAGTGTTAAAGTCTACAAAATTGATTTAACAACATCTCCATCAATCAGTACAGTCATCTGTGCAATAGCCTAGTAACTTACATTAAGGACACATAGCTCACACAGCCCCACTGGTACTGTCCCTGCACCTACAGTAATTTACAGTAAGACATCTAACCTCACATTACTCCAGGGGAACTGTCCCTGTACCTACAGTAATTCACAGTAAGACATCTAACCTCACATTACTCCAGGGGAACTGTCCCAGTACCTACAGTAATCCACAGTAAGACATCTAACCTCACATTACTCCAGGGGAACTGTCCCTGTACCTAATCCACAGTAAGACATCTAACCTCACATTACTCCAGGGGAACTGTCCCTGTACCTAATCCACAGTAAGACATCTAACCTCACATTACTCCAAGGGAACTGTCCCTGTACCTAATCCACAGTAAGACATCTAACCTCACATTACTCCAGGGGAACTGTCCCTGTACCTAATCCACAGTAAGACATCTAATCTCACATTACTCCAGGGGAACTGTCCCTGTACCTAATCCACAGTAAGACATCTAACCTCACATTACTCCAAGGGAACTGTCCCTGTACCTAATCCACAGTAAGACATCTAACCTCACATTACTCCAGGGGAACTGTCCCTGTACCTAATCCACAGTAAGACATCTAACCTCACATTACTCCAGGGGAACTGTCCCTGTACCTAATCCACAGTAAGACATCTAATCTCACATTACTCCAGGGGAACTGTCCCTGTACCTAATCCACAGTAAGACATCTAATCTCACATTACTCCAGGGGAACTGTCCCTGTACCTAATCCACAGTAAGACATCTAATCTCACATTACTCCAGGGGAACTGTCCCTGTACCTAATCCACAGTAAGACATCTAACCTCACATTACTCCAAGGGAACTGTCCCTGTACCTAATCCACAGTAAGACATCTAACCTCACATTACTCCAAGGGAACTGTCCCTGTACCTAATCCACAGTAAGACATCTAACCTCACATTACTCCAAGGGAACTGTCCCTGTACCTAATCCACAGTAAGACATCTAACCTCACATTACTCCAGGGGAACTGTCCCTGTACCTAATCCACAGTAAGACATCTAACCTCACATTACTCCAGGGGAACTGTCCCTGTACCTAATCCACAGTAAGACATCTAACCTCACATTACTCCAGGGGAACTGTCCCTGTACCTAATCCACAGTAAGACATCTAACCTCACATTACTCCAGGGGAACTGTCCCTGTACCTAATCCACAGTAAGACATCTAACCTCACATTACTCCAGGGGAACTGTCCCTCTACCTACAGTAATTCACAGTAAGACATCTAACCTCACATTACTCCAGGGGAACTGTCCCTGTACCTAATCCACAGTAAGACATCTAACCTCACATTACTCCAGGGGAACTGTCCCTCTACCTACAGTAATTCACAGTAAGACATCTAACCTCACATTACTCCAGGGGAACTGTCCCTGTACCTAATCCACAGTAAGACATCTAACCTCACATTACTCCAGGGGAACTGTCCCTGTACCTAATCCACAGTAAGACATCTAACCTCACATTACTCCAGGGGAACTGTCCCTGTACCTAATCCACAGAGAGTGTTGTGGATAGGAGCGTCAGTTAAACGACATGTAATGTACTGTAACTCTGCTGCCCCTCACTTGTATGCCCCATCCCCATCTGTGTTTTTACATCCATGCAACACCAATCTGCAGGTGCTGGATTGGCCGTGATTACTCGGCAAGTGTTAACACGCAGGGGACGTCAACCAGCTTTGCATCTCGTCACCTCCCAGGTGAGTGGCAGACTGTCTGACAAACTGCGGAGCTGCAGGTGGGCCCTCAACACCAACAACTCAAACAGCCAGTCACACTCTTTATAAAATAAGGGATGATTACAATTATGTTCTCTATGTAGCAGACACTTTTATTCAAAAATTGACATTTGGATTTACAATAAAATAGTAAACTCATTTCTGTGTATTTTTAAAAAAAAGCTATTTGATGAAGAGGTAGGTAACACTTTCTATAAACCCAGTATTAATAAGACCTTATAAACACATTCATAAAGGATTATAATGCATTCATAAAGCTTTGTAATGAATGACATAAGTATTTACAACTATTGATACATAATCATATCTTTACTCATAAAGCATTATAATGCTGTGTCATAAGCCTTTACAACCTCTTGATAATGACTGCGTTGAGGTGAAAAAGGTCAAAGACTGTTTACAATGCACTGTCACTTAAAGTTGTAAAGGCTTATAAACATAGTACTTTAATGCCTTACAAGTACAGTCATGAGTATGTAGAACTAGCTGGGAATACTTATGTCAATCATTACAAAGCTTTCTGAATGCATAGGCGTGTGTATAGGGTCTTATGAAGACTGTGTTCATAGAAAGTTTTACCAAGAGATACTGAGAGTTTAAATAAACAATTTATTCATTACAGAGTATATAAATTGTTCTAACAGTTCATAGAGTGGAAACAGTGGTTTCCTGCTGTGTTGATCAACTGGGAATATTCATCTGTAAGTGATGCAGTACTTCAGGTGTATTTCTGCAGCTGTCACTGATAAGCTCATCCTCGCAGGTGGCAAGCATTAGGGACAATTTTTGTTATGTTCCTTTCAAAGGTAACCTGCAATTTCACCTGGCTGTGACAGGAGCACGTTAATTATAGCTTGGAGATTTTTAAAAGAGACTACTGGATATATGAAAAATCCTACAAGAAACTGACATCCAGAAATCCTTCCTCTTGGTGTATCTCTTGGTAAATATTTCTCACACGTTCTTGTATTTTCTGTGCAGAGCAGACCTGTACATTTTTGTCTTTTGTCCCATCTTTATTTTACATTTTGAACAAGTATCTGATGTATCTCAGATGTCAATCTCCACAAACTCTTCCAGGACGTTTACAGACATGAAAATGCTATTCTACGTGCCATAACTTTTTCAGGAATTTCTGATCCGTGGACACTGCTTTTGTGGGAGTCATGCTTGTGGGACCTCTGAAGTGTCTAACTGAGGCTGATATGGCAAGCCAACTCTTTAAGAGCCAAACACCGATTTCATCTATCGTACATCAAACCTATCGCTTTTTAATCCTACTCTAAATCCCCTTTACTTATTCAGTTTTATGGGAGCTCTTCTAGACTGCCAAGCACAAAATGACCTCACTTAAACTCGGGTGAAATGTTACAATTTTCAGTAACAGGGTTTTGACGATGAATACACTTGGTACAGAAATAGAATCCGTGAAATTTCGTGGAAATTCTGGGGAAATCCGTATACTTCGCCTCCCGTATATTATTCATTCCGTAGGCCTATACTACGCGCGTGCCTTCCAGAAATTAAATACTTTGATATCTCAACTCTGTAAAGCAATACGTTCTCTGATGAAAGCCAAATGTAATTTGATTCAAGCCCTTGCAACCTTCCAAGGCCTATTTAACAGCTCTGTCTTAAAAAAAAAACACCACTAGATTTATTTAATTACAGAGACATCCAGCACAGTACAGCCTCTAATTAAAAAGGAAATCAATGACAGCTCGTCATATTATGCCAGACATTTTATGGCGCACGGCGCCCCCTATTGCTGGGAAGCCCCGCTGGAATAATATCAGGGCATTGCAGTGCAGTTTGTGTAACACTGACCAGTCTTTCGCCTTCTTGGTAAGCATGGCTTTACACAAGGCACTGAGCAAACACCTTTCCATTGTATGAGGTCTAGAAATGACAAACAAGTCGATTTCAAAATAAGACTGTAATTTGGTTGAGTTGAAGGACTACTACAGATTAACGCATACAGAGCAGATTTACAAAAAAAAGAAAAAGAAAAAAAAGACAAAGACAGAAAAAAGAAAACAACATGTTGTCAGATATATCAATATACATAAATGATATACAAAAATGGTCCACCTCTCTAACCGTGACGCATGACCATCGGCATCACGGCTACCAGTCTCTCTCTCGCTCTCTCTCTCTCTCTCTCTCTCTCTCTCTCTCTCTCTCTCTCTCTCTCTCTCTCTCTCTCGTGTTGTTGAAAGATGGTTAAATCACATGGAGTGCAGAGCAGGACAAACATGTTCTCCGCGTCACACACTGATGACAAGCGCATAAATTCGCGTTAAAAAAAAACTCTTTTTCATCTTAGGGTCAAAGGCTGGAAGGTAAAACTATTGCCAAACATACTTTATGAAGGATTTTACTGGAGCAACATACTGGTGTCTAATTCTTCAAGCATTTGAAAAAGACGGCATGTATGACCAGTAGTTATCTTTTCTTTTCAATGCCATAGCTTGGAAGAGGAGTGCTTCTGGACGTTCATATGTGTACAGGTATACAGCTTTTGTCTGAATTCTTTATGCAATGTTTTTATTCGTATTCACTGGTAACTAGGGATGTCAACGTGATATTGCTTACATTTAAGCCCATTAAGTAAAAGGCACAGAATGTTACTGTTCAACAGTAATCAGCATTATCAGGTCCTACAGGAAACACTCGTGATAGTTGGATGACTTTCTTTGGCTTTCTAGTAACTGTTTCCCTACACGATTTGCAAAGCTTGTAAATATTGTGGGAGCGCTGAAACCTCTTAATCGTAAAGAAAATGTTTTTTATTGACTTTCTCAAGTTAGGGCACTTTACTTGCCGTTGTGTTTGATAGTCGGAGATTATTCATTGACATGAAATATTCTTTGTTTATTAAGTGTAGAACCCAAACTGAATTAAAAATGCATTGAAACTGTGCGCGCAGTGCATGCATTGTGAAGTCTGAGTACCCTACCTACCCTACCCTTCATTGAGATTGCGCATAGCGCTCTCCACAACGCGCAGCTTTTGCCCGCACATCTGAATGAATTTGGTCGTTTGTCATACACTGCTTTGCCAAGTTACAGTTTTCTTCATTTCGATGTCTGTGACTGTAACAGCAATTGAGACATTAGGCAGACTAATAACTAATAAAGGCGTAAGGAAGAGGGCATTTTTTGTGGGCGACCCTCGTTTTTTGTGGGCGACCCTTCATCCCAATATAACCCGAATGCTTTAACAGCGTTTCTACGTCCTCCAGTAATGAAACTCATTCATTTGCCGGCTGTACATGTGCAAGAGTGGTACTGATGAGTATTAAGATGAGTTTTACACTTTGTTTCAGGCCGGGTTGAAAATGAACGAAAGGACAGAGTCAAACTTCACGTTTCCCGATGATGATAACTGGACTTTTCCCAACGGCTCACGGGAGCAAGTCGTGCCTAGAAATAATGTCACCTATGTTGGATATTATCTGCATCAGCCGGGCACCGCGGCGGTATTCATCGTCTCTTACCTCCTCATCTTTCTGGTCTGCATGGTGGGCAACGGAGTTGTTTGCTTTATCGTGCTGAGGAGCAAGAACATGCGCACGGTCACCAACCTTTTCATTCTCAACCTCGCCATCAGTGATCTTCTGGTTGGAATTTTCTGCATGCCAACTACACTGCTTGACAACATCATTACTGGTAAGGAGCGACGATCATTGGTCCACGTTTATCTCAAAGTTACTTGAGCATGTGCTGAACTGCCCATTTGTAAATCGATACTGTTTGGCATTGATTTATGCCACTCTTTAATTAGCATTGATTAGTCCAATAGAACGTAATAGAGCTGTCTCATTCACTGCTTCCGGAAAGATATCAGATCAGTGTGGAACAGATCATTATGGCTGAGTTTTATTCAATATGCAGGAAATTGAACAGAAGTGATTTCAACCGTCTGCATATCTCTCACTGGCCATGTTAAGACTGGTACATAGTTCTGTGTTGTCAAATGTGAATAATTCATGATGAGAAAGTCGACGTGGGAGTGGAAACAAGTGAAATACACTGTGCTACATCATAGTGCTTAAGGTCCACACACATTGGTTATTGTTCTGTGCAAATGATAAGATTTTTCATCAAATGGTGTCAGTTCACTCAGCTGTATTGACCTTTGCAGTTACATTATATGTAATTATTTTAAAAGCCAGTTAAATTGCATTTCCCTGTTGCTCATTCTACGATGACACCCAAAATAGGTCCTTTCCAGAAACACCACCCAAAAGAATCAAATAAGCCATTTCATACTGCACCCCAAAGAAATGAAATGCCCTACCCCAATACATCGGAGAGGCAGAATCCGTTGACGCCTTTAAATGGCAACTGAAGACTTACCTGTTCAACCTTGCCTACACCTAGCTGCCCTGCCCAAAGACTTTATGACACTCAGAGACCTTCCCCTTACCAACTCCAACAGAGGGACTCCCCTTCTTGAACACTTAGAGAGTTTCCCTCTACCAGCCCGGCAGATGAGCTCCCCTCGGGGCCACAGAGCTGCCTGAGGCTTTTTCCTCAACTTAAAGTTTACCAATGCAAACAGGGAGTTTTTATCCACCCCGGCCACTATTCCCCAAACTTTTTGAATCCTTTCATCACATACTTGTCAGATTTGAGTAAATATATTTTTGTTCTTGTTAAAAAAAAATGTTCAATTTACTGACTGTCATATCCTCTAAGGGAATAAACGCGAAATTAGTTTTAACTGAACATCTGGTGATTCATTAAACCTGTGCATTTGTATTGTTTCTATTGTTCACAAGCACGAGCAGTCAGATATCAGAAATAGGGAGGGATATAATAAAGGGCCCAAAGCTGTTTATCACAGTTAGAGTGAAACTGCCTCAAAGCACAGGGTTGTCCTTACATTCAAATATTGCATTGAAACGTGCCCAATCAATGGTAATGACCTAATCAGGTTCAATAACTGGTCGAGGCCTACAGCATTATGGCACAAAATATCCATATGGTCATATATAAAATTACTTAAAACCAGCTGGTTAACGCATTCATCCAGACCATAGGGCAACCACACATGAGCACTCATGTGATCCAGCCCAGGCTGGCTCGTACCCCGCTACTCTTGGTGGTGCTAATCCCCACCTTGTGCCCTTTTGCACTGTGACAATGTGACACTGTGACACATAACACACGCTCTCTACTGGTGACGTCACTGTGCACGCGTCACCCCCCCAAAGAACACTGCTATGGAATAACACCTGGGCCACACCATTGACCCCTGCCCCTCTGTCCATGAGCTACAAAGAGCTGACCTCCATTCGCTGCATGACATCATTCATAAAGCTGACCACAGGCTACCAATACCAATGTAGAAGTACTTGTACTTACAGTACTGCACTGTACGAAATATGAAGTAGGCTGTTTTTGCCCTGGCCTTGCTGTGTTTCAAGACCAACATGTTCCGAGAACACTACATTTCATGTGGCTCTGAATGGCACAATGCTGATATTTGGTTGAAAAAGAGGTAAACAGACATTGGCTATGTGTTCATGATTTCCACTTGACCACAGGCCAAATCGGACTCGGAGGGAAATGCATGTTTTACCTTGAGAATGCCACAACATAGTAACAAAAGTAACAATGATATAAATAGGAGGTGTTTTTTAACATTTATATTTGATTACTCTGCTACCCTACAAAGCCAAAAGGCAGTCACTACATATGTTGTCAAATTGAGTTTAGACTGGAAATTGACACCCCCTATGTCTTGTCACTAAATCTGTTGCTTCTTGCTATTAAGAAAGCACACAAAGGCATCGCCACTATTATACGTACAGCACGTTTGCCTGGGCAGTGTAACAATGTTAGAGGCATTCTTCTCAGTTTCTGTGTTCATGTAGCTACTGCTCTTTGGTTTTGTAGAGCAGAAAGGCACACAAGTGTTTGCAGTACTGTATGTGTGTTTATGAGTTTAGTATTATAAGTGTAACATCCACGCACACTTGTCATTAGATCTCCCTATTTCCATTGGGCATGTGCTCTGAACAGACTACCTGGCAAGAAGATTAAATGTTTATGTCACCACATGAATAATGCATAGTGAAAATGCTGAATAGTGAAATAGACACTGCACTTTATCTAACTCAAGTCACATTTGGATTTAAAAAAAAAAGAGAATGAAAAGTTGTGCACAAAAACATTCTTGTTAATCATCACATGAAGATGAGGATGAAGAATATTTTGTTTTGTAAAGTGGTTTTGTTTTGTCAACTGATTTGTTCTGTTCCTGTCATCAGGATGGCCATTCGGAAGCCTGGTGTGCAAAATGAGTGGCATGGTCCAAGGCATCTCCGTCTCAGCATCTGTGTTTACGCTGGTGGCCATTGCAGTGGACAGGTAACAGCACAAGCTTTCGTTCTGTCAGCATGACAATTGTGTTTGTTTGGGTGCTTGTTTGGCTTGGAAGTAATCGGTGAAGATGCCTGCCAGGGGGAGAGAAAGATAATGGGTTTGGGAGAAAACCTGCAAGCGCAAAATTGTTGAGAATAACATTCAGGGTTGATACAAAATCCAACATGCTCATTCATTGTGCCAGTGCTGAGCATATCACTAGTGTTATTGGCAGTGGTACACAGGATGAGTCTATGGTATGTTGAAGATGTCCAAAAAAAGCTATTATTGACTCCCAATAAAAGACTAATGTGTTGGTAGGGATGTTCTCCGTGGCTCGATATAAAAGCGTTAAACTTAAAAACCGCACTCTTTTTTTTTTTGGTGTACTGACTTATTGGATCAGGGATCTAACTACACGCTGATAATGGCTATACTGTAGTGCCAAAACGCGTACGGCTGTGGTCATGGTCCAATAAATTATCGCACCAAAAAGACAACGAGAGTGTATTTTTTAAGTTTAATACTTCATTTGGTTTTTGACTCACACCCGTACAAACGTCTTTATCTAAGGAGTAGAGCATGCCTATTGTTATTAACTACTCCAGTATAAAAGCCCCCAGTAGAATACAAGCAAGCAGTAGATGAGACTGGAGTAGGGCATGGGTTGGATCAGCTAAAGCAGAGCCTTGTTTCAACAGACGCTTACACTGAATGTGGGAGTCACACTGTTCAAAGTGCTTGCACGTTTTAGCTAGTGATCCAGCTGTTGTTTTGGATTTGCACTTTAAACTGGAAGCTGTTTGATTTTATAGCACTTGTCTGGGTTGTAAACATGTGGCAGAATGGGTACTGGGACACTTTTAGCAGGCACAGCAGTATCCATAAAATCTCACTGGGCTTTTGTCCATTACAGTTTTATCTGGTAGCATTAGCAGAGGCCAATAAGTCATCCGCTGTGTGACAAAAAAAAAAAAAAGCCACCGTGACAGTCCGATAATTAAGGCGGCAAATGACACTGCCTCACTCTGTGTCTGACATGCTGTGTCATTATCCATGATACGGGCTCTCTGCCATCCCCCACGCCCACCCACAGCTGCAGTCCTGGAAGCCATGCAGTCATAAAGTGCTCAGAAAGTGATTTCTGTGAAGCATGAGGGATATGCTGACCGGAGTGCCATAGATCGCCATAGCCAGACTGTGCATTTGTTGTGATTACTGGGGGGGATTATGCCGAGTGCAGATCTCTCTCTTTGTCTCTCTTTTTTTCTCTTTCTCTCTCACTCTCTCTGTCTCTCCCCTCCCTCTCTATCTCTCTCTCTCTGACTCCTTCTCTCTCTTCCCCCCATTCAGTTCCTCTTTGCCTTCCAAGCCTGAACAGTGAAATTGGCTCGCTGCCACTCGCGCAGTCATTTCAGCTCATCAATACCGCCCCACTCAGAGTGACCACGGGATGGCTGCTTGGCAGCAGGGCTCCTGGGGCTTCCCCGTGTTGCCACGCTAACAGCTGGGCCGCCCAGCACTGTGATGTCACTGTTACATCACCAGAGCTCCAGCTGTGCATGCACGCATGGGGGGGAAATAAACGAGGCTCAGTATTCCTCTTCCTCTGCTTGATTCGTCCTCTTTGTTTTTCTGCCTCTTTTCTTGCGTGTTTCTAGCTCTGTCTGGGTTTGGAGAAATAATCTGACATCTGCCCCCTCCTTGTCCTCAAGGACATTACTGTACATAACATAAATCAGGATTGTTTTTTTTTTGCTGATGTCACAATTCTAAGTTCATCTCCATTCCATCACATACAGAATAAGGCCCTGTTTACACGTATTTATATAATTTTATAAACAGATATATTTTTATCCATTTGGGCCTCTCATTTACATGTAAACAGAGTTTTAGCAAACTCAAACAGGATATTTTTTAAAAACGGCTTTCAAAGTGGAGATGTACTTTTTGGATTCCACTGGATATGTGTAAGTGCCATTAAAAAAAAGTAAATGGAAAAAAATATCTGTTTATAAAAATATCTAGATAGATGTAAGCAGGTCCTAAATCCCTTTATGCGGTATTTACAGTACAGGACATGAAGGGCCATATCAGTGCTCCAGCTATGGCATAGCCTCGTTGTTAGTTTCACATCCTTGTTCTAGTATCACCACATCTCTCGTCCCTGGCATCTCATCAGAAGGGTATTGGGTCCAGAATAAAATAAAAATAAATAACATCTATGTAAATATTAGGAATAAAGAAAGGGGCACAGTGTTATGTATGTAGGTAATGCCTGTATACCTGTCTACACCTGCAGAGTTCATTAGAACAGTAGACCAGCGCATATGTGTATGAATTTCTAAAAAAAAAAAAAAAAAAAAAACATGTAATTACAAGGCAATTTTGATTAAAGCTTTGGTTCCATTTTGTAATTTATAATTGAGAATTAAGAGCAAATATAAATGTTTTATTTATTTATTTATAATGTTTTTCAAGAGCGCGCAAGAAATATTCAACACGGTCGCCACGGAGATGCCTGATAGAATGGCTGAGCAGACCTAAGAGTGAAAGGCTCAGGGACTGTTGGCAGCCCACATACCCCCTTTTCACACTTGGCATTGGCCATTTCCACACACACCTTTTTCAGTTTGGCCACGGCTCACAGAGCTGGGCTGGCCTCGACCTGGCTGGGCTGAATTGATTTTAATTAGCAGTAAAGGTTTGTGCTGTGTGCTGTAGAGGTTGGTTTGTGCTGTGGCCCATTTATTTCTTGGACCCAGTCCTTGGCAGGACAAAGCCAGAGAAGGTCTGCCTCCAGCATTTTGCATGATGGGAACGACATCTTTTGGGCTGGCTGAGTCATCCCTTACAAGGATACAAGGATACAAGGATATTTATTTGTCCCATGCATAGACCTACTGAGTAGAGAAGGGCATGCAGTCAACCTGCTGATTGCGAGTGCAAACTGTGCATGGGGAGGGGGGAGTAAAGTGCGGAGAATGCAGTTGGAGGCATGGCTACCAGATGAAGGGCAGAGGTAGAATGGGTGATGGGGCTTGGGGCAAATTACAAGCTTGCCATTGTGTGTCATTTTGTACATCAAGGCACATAAGAACCAGATTAAACCTGATTAAAGAAAAAAGTGGTTAATTTAATCTAATTAACAGTAACACAGTACACAGAATATGGTAATCTACACAGTCAACTACTACAGTGAGTGTATATTTGGGCAGAGGTAGAATAGGTGATGGGGCTTGGGGTAAATTAGGAGCTTGCCATTGTGTGTCTGTCATTTTGTACATCAAGGCACATAAGAAGCAGATTAAAGTTAAAGTGGTTAATTTAATCTAATTATCAGTAACACAGTACACAGAAAAATGGTAAACTACACAGTCAGCTACTACAGTGAGTGTATATTTGGGCAGATGAAGGGCAGAGGTAGAATGGGTGATGGGGCTTGGGGTAAATTAGGAGCTTGCCATTGTGTGTCATTTTGTACATCAAGGCACATAAGAACCAGATTAAACCTGATTAAAGAAAAAGTGGTTAATTTAATCTAATTAACAGTAACACAGTACACAGAAAAATGGTAAACTACACAGTCAGCTACTACAGTGAGTGTATATTTGGGCAGATGATGGATTAACAAAAATCCATATTCTGTCATTGTGACAGGTGTTGCAAGTGGTTTCTTCGTTAAATGATAACCTGGGGAACTAGCAAGCTGCCAAGCTAGCCCACATATATATAGTAAGAGCTAGAATTACAGTAATGTTAGCGAAGACCTAGGCTCAGAAATAATGAAATAATTTTGAATCTTACAGCCTTCATTACCTTTGACTGAAAACATACCCTTTGAAAATCTGGGCTGTGCTCGGTTGCAAGCCAAGCTGAACCCAGTTGCACAGAGCGATCAGAAAAACAAGAAAAAAAACTACAGGCAGATCTACTGGGACGGTCTCATTTCGAGCTTGGTTGTGGTCCAGCACAAGGTTGAGGTTTGTTTGGCAGAAAATGTAGATGCATAAAAATACAATAACATGTTGCAGTTTAGCGGCTTTGCGTGGGAATGACATCGCTCCGGAGCACAGTGCAGCGCACTAAAGCGTTCTGACCAAAAGCATGGTAGTTTATTTTAACATCCAGGTGATGGGTGTCTTTGGTCGCACCCAGCTGCACCCTGTTGTCCGCGCACAGACCCCTGTAGGATGGCCACCCACCAGGGCAATTGCGAGGCCATGCCTAATGACCGTAATCTGCTCATACCTGCTTTCATGCTCAGCGTGCCACCGCAAGCCTGCTAAACTGAAAGGTCATGGCCACTGATGCATGAGTCATAGAAAATACTTTTCTTGACAAGGAAAAGGAAAAGATGTGAATATCCTCTTTTCCCCCATGCACATTGCGCCCATATCTTGAGATATATAAATCACACAATGACACACAAACACACCGCTCAAAATAAGTAGGCTAAGTGAACACTTAAGTAGCACATGGGATGTCAATGAACAAAATATTTAAGTTGAAAATTGTTACTGATATATATTGTAGAATTTGTGGAAATAATATTAATGAGTGGTAGTCAATGGTAACCAAAATGTTCAACCTACTAAGAGCTGGATGTGAAATATTAAAATTGCAGGCTGATTCGGCACAAGGGTGAATTTCACCAAGGCAACTCATAAAATGACCCAGTAGTCTGCAAGGCCCCCGTATGCCTGTAAACACAGTCAGCCACATCTGGGCATGCTACTAATGAGATGACGGATGATGTTCCGGGGGGCATCTCCTCCCAAAGCTGCATCCGGGCTTGAGTGAGCTCCTCAACAATTTGTGGTGCTAAGTGTCAGTGTCAGATGCACTAGTGTAACTGCCTTGGCCGGGTTTCCGAAACACAGTTAGGAAGCTGTTAGCGCTAAAAGCTTCTTTAGATGCTTCTAACAAGGACAGACCAGCAGGAAAATACAGAGCTCTAGAACAAGCTTCTTAACTGCACTTGGCAAACCTGGCCATTGTCTTTAACACACAGTTCAGCCCTGCACTGGCCCAGACTGGAACCAGCAACTTTGCAGTATCACAAATTGGGAGAAGAGGCGTGCTCCAGTCTGAGCGAAAACCAGCCAATTCTGGTTTATCCGGCACATCCTAATCTGCAGCTGCAGAGTGGTAGGCAGTGAGCATAGGTCCCAATAGAGAATACTGTGACCCTCATGTCACCCTCATGGTGTCTGTTTCTAACAGTAGTTCAGGACGTAAAGGTGTCATCCAGAAATTGGAGGGTCACTGGTTTGATTCCCACTCCTCCTGACTAGGTCGAAGTGTCCTTGAGCAGGACAGTGAACCTCAAACTGCTCCGAAAGAGCTGCATAGAATCTTGCATGTCGTGTGTGAATGGGTAAACTATAGGTGCTGTACTTTGTGGACGAGCCCTTAATGAATGCAATGAATCATTCTCCAAAACAGGTGCCATTTGAGTCCGTAATATTTATTGATTTGCATAAGGTGTAAAAATGACTTTGCATTTCTAAAGGGTAAATCTGTCCCTTAAAGTGTTATTACCTAATTACATAATACATTAAGTAATGATATTCTAACAGGGAAATATACACTTTTTAGCAATTTGTAATAAGGACATGCAAGGACACCACAGTAAATTTTAATCAAGGCAGCCCATAAACTGACCCAATTCAATAGTCTTTGTACCCTTGTGACTACAAATAAATGTGCCTTCCTGCAAGAGTTGGACATCCTATGCAGCTTGAGTGGGCTGCGGGCACAATCATTTCTTACCATTTCTTACCAGTAGGACCATGTGACTACTACTAGAAGGACAGTAACAAAACACAAAACTAGGGAAAACTAAGAAAAGATAAGGAGACCACAATTTCTTAGTGACCACCATCTTTAAACCCTTTTAGATTAGTTGTCCTGCTGCTGCCTCTCCAGTGCACCTGTTGTTATTTTTATTTGCACCAAATCAGGCAAAGTTGACTCACACTCTCCTAGGCCTCTGCCCTGGGGAGGCTTGACTTAATGTGATGATGAAGTGTTTGCTTGCTACGCTACAGCAATATACTATTTGCAGTGTGCAATATGCAAAGGGTTTCTTTTATGTAGAGTTATTTTAATAACTCATTATTTCATTACCTATATCTTGTGTTGTGTTTGACATTGTAATATTTATCATAGGAGTAGGAGAGGCTGGTTAGGAGAGGCTGGTTTGTGGTTGTGCAGCCATTACCAATCTATTAGCCAGCCAACAACTGTTAGCCTAAGCCCTAGTGGCACAATTTAATTACAGGGCCTGAGACCAAGGTTCATGAAACGTATTATTATATCATTAAGGGAAAACAAAGGCTGGCGGCCCCCCAATCAATTTTTAAACTAAATCCTTATGGTCAAGGCCAGAAATGATTTTAATGCTTTGCTGTGATAAAGAGGCAATTTGTATTGCAATAAATGGTTTGCCTTCAACTGGATCATTTTAATTATGAAAATGACTATGACTAATGAGAATAAGATGGGGAAAGAGCATTTTATACCACTTCTGTTTATTGCCCACAGGTTTCGGTGCATTGTGTATCCCTTTAAGCAGAAGCTGACGATTTCGACAGCCACCCTCATCATCGTCATCATCTGGGTTTTGGCCATATCGATCATGTGCCCGTCCGGCGTCATGCTCCAGGTAACCAAAGAACAGACCATCCGAATCTACTTGGGTGACGGCAACCGGACCAACCCGTTCTACTGGTGCCGCGAGAACTGGCCCAACCAGGAGATGAGGAAGATCTACACCACAGTCCTCTTCGCCAACATCTACCTCGCACCCTTGTCCCTCATCGTCATCATGTATGCCCGCATCGGCATCACCCTGTTCAAGACGGCCGTGCAGAGCGGCGACAAGCCCGGGACCGGACACGACAACCGCCACGCCATGTCCAAGAAGAAGCAGCGGGTCATCAAGATGCTGCTGGTGGTGGCCCTGCTCTTCATCCTCTCCTGGCTGCCCCTCTGGACGCTCATGATGCTGACGGACTACGCCAGCTTGTCCGAGTACCAGTACAGGGTCATCAACATCTACGTCTACCCCTTTGCCCACTGGCTGGCGTTCTTCAACAGCAGCGTCAACCCCATCATCTACGGCTTCTTCAACGAGAACTTCCGCCGCGGCTTCCAGGCCGTGTTCAAGTTCCAACTGTGCGTGGGCCGCGGCGGGGGTGGCGGCGGTGGCGGTGGGGGCCACCGGCGCAAGACATACTCGCACCGTTTCCAGGGGAACTCGGTGCTGCCCGCCAACCCTCAGCCGTCGACCGAGCCCATCTCTCTCAACAGCCTGGAGAACAACAGCTCGCGGCGGGGCAATCAGGTCAACGAGCAGGACTTGATCATGGAGGACCTGGAGAAGGCGTCGCAGGACAGCGACAAGGACGGTGCCTCCCTCTGAGACGGGAAACGCAACCCAACAGGCCGGGCATGCCACAGTGCAAACACATCGCAGCTATTGGTATTATATGTCTTATATGATATTGTACTTGTTTTGTTGTGTGTGTGTGTGTGCGTATGTGTGTGTGTAGTGGCCGTGTAGTATACTCATGGATTTGATGTAGTTGTTACTGACTTATTTGTCCAAAGAATGTCAGATAGAGCAAGTCAAATGGAAACTACTTTTCTACTGCTGCAGCTGAAACTACCTACAGGAGGTGTTGATGTAAAAAAGAGGGGATGGGGGTGGTCTTGTGGTTGTGGAATATTCGTAGCCTGTGCATCTGAAATGATACATTATATATTTGCATAATCAGGGGAGGAGGAGGCGTTAAGTCTTTTCACCACCTCCTTAGAAAGCAAGTGGAAGCATGGGAGAGTTCTATTTTATGCCTGGAAAATGGCCCATATTACATCAGATCCCAACAGTATTAGCCATTCTCATGTGTAATACATGAGGCTAGCAAGAGTAAGGACACACAAAACGAAAAGTAAAGTGCAATTAGTGTCTGCATTAGCACAACTATATTTGTACGATATGAATAATTCTAAGGGGACATCAGTTAATAAATGTTAAGCCTTTGCGGCTATGTGAATTCTCTCTCTGTCTCTCTTTCTCCCTGTTTGTTTCTCTCTCTCTCTCTGTCTTAATGTCACTACTGGGTGTTGTTATTTAATACTGAAAACAGGGTATGGATGTCTTGTACATCTTTTAATTTGTTTTATATTTTTCATGTGGAATGTTAAAGTAAACAATGAAACGTCTTAAATGCCTACTTATGGACAGTTAGATAAAAAATATATAAATATATTAAAAGTTGCCACTCTCTGAAGAGCAACTCATGTATGTTTAATGTACTGCGCAGTCATCCTCTTTTAAAGGACTTGAGTGCACGGATGCATGTGAAATGCGATGACTTTGATGATGGTGGTATCGTGACTTTTCTTTCCCTGCCATCCTGCTGTTAAGCTTTTAGCTCAACGCTCATTTCACTTTGGCTGAATCATACCTGCTGGTGTCCTGGCATTACAGCTTTTTCTGTACGGTGTTTTTCTACATAAAGAGCATCTCACAATGTTTTTCTTTTATCTTATTTGTCTATGTAAAGAGCCTCTTACAATGAGCTTTTGACAGAAAGCAGGCTCAGGAAGCATTGTTGCTGTTGTGCCATGTATGCTGGTCACTTTATAAGATGCATCATGACATGCATTTAAACCAGGTTAAATGCGACACACAGTACTCGTCAATTGATTACACACAGGCATGCGTGTATGAAGCATAATCAGGGGCGGTTTTAGAAAATGTAAGGTCCTGGGCAAAAGACAATTTGGAAGCCCCAACTCCAGCCCCGCCCCCCGCCCCACTGGCCCACATACACAGACAATTCTTTGTAACACTGAGGCATACTTAGTGACACACCGGAACTGGTGGTACCCTGTTGCGGGTTCTTGGTGAGTCCCTTTTCCCATGGAGATTGTAGGTGGTTCTGGAGCAGATCCAAGCTGGCCCAAATCTGCCCAGAAGCTGCACTGCAAACTGGGACACTGGCAGAAAAAAAAATGGAAACCAAAAACATCGGATCTGTATTGTTTAAACTGATAAACATAATACATAATTAAATATCCCATGCTGCATTTCATACAGTACCCCATGTACTGTACTTCAAAAAATGTGAAGCTTGATCATGCTATTGTGTCTGTGATGTGGTCATCATTAGTGCCTCAGTTGTGGTTGTTCGTCACGTGGTGCAAAGATTTCAGAAAGCCCTTAATTTATGCCTGTACGTTTATCATCGGAGGAGGGCACACACAGCTCATATGGTTGGAATGGGGTAATCAGCAGGTAGTTAATGTGTCTCAAAGACTGCCTCTGGGAGGGAGGACGATCTCCCTCGGCTAAGCTGACGTTTGAAGTGCTGCTTCCAATCAATGCCTTTCATACCGAGCCCTCGGTGTGTCTCTCATCATCACTGTGACATCCTGCTGCATGTGGATGTCTTAATCATCTCAAATTAATCATCGCAACCTATCGCAGAGTTGGCGGCGGAGTGCCGCACGTTTCCACACGGTCACATAAGACTCCTCGTAGGATTGGTGGGGTACAGTGTGCAGGGAATAATGCCATGCCCCTGCGAGTGACACAGGGGGGTTGTTTTGTTGAATCTTGGTCTTTCATGCTTGGTGAGCATGTAAAAGATTGTCATCAAGGGTGTTTTTCAGCTCCAAAAGACCACACACAACTGCTCACATGCACATGCACACACATACACACACACACACACACACACACACACACACACACACACACACACACGCACACACGCACACACGCACACACACAATGGTCAAAGCTGGTGCTGATGTGGAGTCAGTTGCCAATGGAAAAGACTTTGTGCAGACTCTGGCAGTCCCATTACTGGAGGGAATATGTGCTGCCATTTGCTTCACAACTGTGTCACACACAACCTTTTGGAAAGTGGGACACCAGATCGTTAGATGAGATGTTTACAGTGGAGTTCCATGGCCAGTAAAACACCACAGCTCTGGAAATGGAAATTAAGCTCTACATCCTGACTCATTTTTTTATGTTTATTTTCTTCCTGATGATGTTTCCTTTTTTGACAGTATTACCTATTTCTCCTGTTCTGACATGGCTTCTGAAAGATTGTCCAATCATGTCAACCTGTTGTTTGTTTGTTTTATGTACATTATATATAAAGTTTAACAGAGCTACAGTAATAACATTGGAGAGTTTAATGGTACTTCTTGTTGGTAATGTTTTGATTTGTCAGTGTCTTTTTTACCAGGTTATGGTCATGCATTGCCAATGACTGAGTTTGGAAATTTAATTACACTACTGTATGTTGACAGCTTATGACAGTTGTCACTACAACGGTGAAGGCAAGTTGAATAGCTATCAGTCAATTTTGTGGATCAGACAAACAAATGGGTGCAATTACAGACCTTAAGCTTTTGAGTTTATTTATCAAAGATGATGAAAATAAAAACAGTTTCATGTTTTCAGTCGATGTTATTTCAGGTATTGTGTTGTAAGAATTCACCAACATACTTTTTGAAATGACAAATCAAAATGATCATTGTTTGCACATGAATAAAGAACAATGTGAGTGAAATAAAATACAGTGTGAAAAATGTCTTTTTCCCAGAGAATGACTTAATGGCTTAAATTTCTTAAGCATTATACGCTTGAGATTAGGGATTTGTTAAATGAGGACTTAGGTCTTTTGCAACCTATTTATAGGTAAATAGTGTTGACTCCCTTCCTTAGATGGGAGAAAATAGCATTCGTTTTTTACAGAACAAAGGCTGTTTTTTTTATAATGATAACAATGAGATGCCGGAAGGGTGACAAAAAGGCAGGGTACTATGAGTCATCTCTTCCTGTAAATGCACCCGCATGCTTACACACACACACACACACACGCACACACACACACACACACACACACACACACACACACACACACACACACACACACACACACACACACACACTAGCCAACCCTGTTCACCAGCTGTCTGTTCAGAATGCTGGTAGAACTTCGCAAAGCTGTTAAGCCTCAAGGTGTTAAAGTGGAGAAACCCCGCATCCTGCATCCCGCATCCCGCATCCCATCTCCAGACCCAGTATGTGCTAGGCCCCAGCCACCCTTCCCCGTGCTGTTTTAGTAGTGCCATATGATTCAGAGGGAATGGAAGGACGTAATAACGGTAGATTTGGCATGCTTATATTTAGACATGTCCTCACAGTTGACTAAACCCTTGAAACTGCCATTTCACACCCGGCTGCCCACTGCATTGCGCACTGCTGCGTTCCTGCCCATTCAGTTCGCAGCGGTCGGGTCTGCAGCCATGCTAACTGACCGAGAGCTAGAGGAGAGCCAGGCCCAGAACCAGTGTGTATTAGGAGGGTTAGCTCATATTTAAGGTTACTGGTGTTATCAGAAAACCACTTTGTTAATGGAACTATCAGGAAAAGATTAAATATGACAGACCAAAGCATATTCTCAAGCCAACAGACAATCCTTCAGCCAAACATACACACACACACACACACACACATACACACGCACACAGGCACATGCATGCGCACGCACGCACACAAACACACACACACACACACAGGCACATGCATGCGCACACACATACGCACGCACACACACACACACACACACACACACACACACACACACACACACACACACACACACACACACACACACACACACACACACACACACACACACAAACACACACACACTGGGGTCATACACTAGTTTAGTTTTCATCTTGGGTAAATGGCCAAGGGAATGCAGTAGGTGGTCTGTGTGTGGTGCTATGTGAATGAACAAATGCTTTCATATTAGTCACAGACATAGTGAGGGACCTCTGTCTCTAAACTCTCCATCTTACTGGTTAGTTGGCGCCTTTGTTAATAAGTGGAGGCAAATGGCCAAAAAAAAGCAGCACTCGGAATTTTGTTACCTCATTAAATAAATGAAGTTCAACACAGTTGCACAAGAGCAAAGACTGGCCTTGTTTGTGGAAGGAGAAATCAGAGAGGCTGTGGACATGTTTTTGCACATATGCCGCATTTATCAGTGTCATATTAAATCAACACTAAGCAGGTTTCGTCGTCAGCCACCCTACAAGTTGGAAGCGGAATTGTCTCTCATAGAGAACTACAGAGACATGGTCCGCTCCCAAAATTACTTAGTGCGGTTATAGACCATGGAAGACGGCAAAGTAAATTCAGAAGTGCCTTTCAGCCTGTTAGAAGGTGATGAACCTCTGATTATTTTAAGATTGAAAAAACTACTTCATGTTGCTTTAACACAGCACTTTCTGTGGCTGCTACAGGTACAGCTTGCATTGTTTTAGCTCCATTTTCTTAACGGTTTGATCAGAATCTACAATGATGGTCAAAAATATATTTAAATATATTTTAAAATCAAATATTTTAGACCCCATATTTAAGTAGCCATATCATGCACCAAAATGAAATACTGTGTTTTTGTATTTTGAAAACACTGAATATTTATAGGGAGCATAAAATCACTTTGCAAATCATGTATCTGTCTATTGTAGCTATTTACCTACAGTGTCTGAGAACAACAGCTTTTCCTAAAAGTCATGAATCTTTCATCATTGAACAGTGTAGCTATGGTGCCATGTTTATTGCATTTGGTAGCTCTTGTGTCAAAGATATACACCTCATAAATTCACAAGTGAGCTTGACAAATGTACAATCTAACCACCAAGGACAGGATGTGAGCTTGAGAAGCTGGGACACTTTTTTCTGCAAAATTGCCAAGCAACCACATGACCTGTTCCATGTGCCTTGATTAGATCTGATTGCATGACGATGATAGCTTGTCAACTGATGATCATGATAATTTGCATACTGTTGATTGTTGCCATTTTCAAGACAAAATGTATTGTTCAATATCAATACGAACATGCCGACACAAAAACAGACTCATGATTAGCATTTTCAGCAAAAACATTGTTCAATATTGGTGGCAACATGCCAGGAAGTGTGGTAGCATGAGAGCGGTAGCTTGTTCGGTATGTGTCTGTGTTTGTGTGCCTTTATTACAGGAGTCTCTTTAACATACAAGTGCTAAAATGAGTTTCTATCACATGCGAAAATGGTTAAGAAAATTAGTGGCATGCTATTCCACGCCATCCCATGAGATCACATAGCAGTTTCAGGATAACCAACTTTTTTAGCTAGCTATGATGTTGTTCCGAAGCCTGCAGATTAATTCAACAAAAACATAAATGCTCTGCAGGAGCAGAGTATGGTACAGTTGATTAATTCCACACAAAAGATGTATATGGTCAGAGAGTGCCACTCCAAAGACAAGTCTCATTTGACCCTCAAGTAGTGCAATAACTCCAGCTCTGCCTTGCTCTGAGCAACACTTACTCACCATGCACTGAGTCATCTTTCTGAATCCCAGTATTCTGACTGCAACAAGCCAAGGCAAATTACTAAGCCAGGACCCATCAGAGGTTACATAATGTGAGAATGCCTCATTCTAAACTACTGTCTATCATGGGCAATGACTGTCACCCCCTACACAACACTTTCAACAGGCAGAGGAGCATGTTGAGTCTTGAGTGAGTTGACGGAGAATGATGATAATAATAATAATAATCTTTATTTGTATAGCTCAAAGAGCTTCAACAGTCTGGTAAAGGGACATAGGACAGAGATACACATGGCAAGCTTTGTTATCAAAAGGTCGCATGTCACTCCTCTCTTCATCAACCTGCATTGGCTCCCGATGGCTGCCAGAATTCAACACAAAGCTTTGACTCTAGCCTACAAAGTCACTTCTGGATCTGCCCCCACCTATCTCAATGTCATACTGAATGCTTACAGTACATCCCGTCCAGAACGCTGCGATCCTCTAATACGAACCGCCTGGCCGTACCCTCTCCCAAGAAAAAGCGAGGTCACTCCAAACTTTTCTCGGTTGTTGTCCCTCAGTTGTGGAACAACCTACCAGTCCCTACAAGAGCAGCAACTTCCCTCTCGACCTTCAAAAAGCTCGTGAAGACCCTTCTTTTCCGAGACTGCTTAACAAAACCAAATTCTACTAACCATCTCTTTACATAGGTACCTTCGCTGTTCTCTACACATCTGTTTGCTATTATGTCCTCCTTTTGTAAGTCGCTTTGGATAAAAGCGTCTGCTAAGTGTAATGTAATGTAATTACATTAATAGAGGGAAAGTCTCTGAGTGTTCAAGAAGGGGAGCACCTCTGTCGGGGTTAGTAGGGGTGCCTGAAAGTCTTTGTGCAGGGCAGCTGAGTGAAGGGCAAGGTTGAACAGGTGAGTCTCCAGTCGTCTGTCTTTCGTTTCCCAGGCTGGGCCATTGAGCTATTCAACGCTGTGCAGTAATGGCGGGGAGACACTGACATTTGGTCATGAGACCACCTCTTCTCGTGCCACAAAATAACACTTAACATTTCCTGAATGTAATTTTTTGCTTGCTTTATTTGCCCAGATACATACATTTGTCATCATAATTGTAGTATGTGAATATATGCATCTTATAAGTTACAGGATGCCCAAATTTCCTCCAGGATCAGTAAAGTGTCTGTCTGTCTGTGTGTCTGTGTGTCTCAATCTATTGTTAAAAAGGCGCAGACAATTGCACAGTGTCTCTTCAATGTTTGTGCTGGTAATGCTTAACCAACAGAACAAATTTGGCCAGGCCAAGTAAAAACACAAATCCTTTACTTTGACTCAGCACAATACATCAGTCAGGCTCACACAGCTTTGGTTGAACACAGATACCGTAAATTGTCAACCTCTTAGGCCCAGACGTCTTGTCAGTTCAGACGGCTGCTGGATTTGTAAGTGTGCAACTGTGAGCATCTTTCACCGTTCATGTGAACAAGCAAAGCCTGATTGATTTGACAGTCAGGACCCCAGGGGGTGGAAGTCAGACAAACAAAAAAAAGACAAACAAGCAGTCACATGGTGACGCACCCTATTAGGACCGGTTGGACCTCATGTCAGCACGGCCATTTGAGGACGCCCGCCGTGATGGCAACTTGAGCTTAGATGACTGAATGGATGTCCTGTGATCCATAAAGAAATCAGACTCTGTGGGACAGAAGGAGACGGTGTTTCAATGGGAGAGAAAAACACACAACAGACCTTATATGAAATCGCATTTGATCGTTTCTATTCAGCCAGAACGTTTAAATCAAGAGGGCAAACAAGGCTAGAAGAAGGAAAAGTACTTCTGAAGTGTCACAACTCCTCAGTAAATACACCAGATATGTGTAAACAGCAATGATAAACAGCAGTTGTATGTGACCTTTACAACAAACAAACAAATAAATCAATAAATAATAATGGACGGACACAGAATCAGTCCGTAGGTGTGTCTGACCTGACCCAGCTTCAAATCTCAACCATCCTGCTTTTCTTTTCTTTGTTGTTTTAGTCTTTTATCTGTCCCCAGAGTCACTGATCACTGCATGTCTGTCTGTAGAGTGTGCTTTCATGTTTTACTATAACCATAACCAAGCATGCTTTCAGGAAGCCTGCCATGCACTCTGAGCAAATTCATATGATTTTATCACAGGCACATACAGTATAATATGACATGCAGGATGTACATATGAAATTGGTGGTTGTCAGTCATGAAATGTAAATTTTCCATCATTCCCAGTATGTTCCATTTGTTGCTGGGCAATCCATTCTCCATGCCGGGCAGCAGTGGACCACTGAAATGACAGGAGAGTTATAGTGGAGGCATCTCCAACATCATGAATCACATCATAAATCATGTATACACATATATGAGACATCTTACAGCCTGTGCATACTACAGGATGGTTTATTCTTCAACGAAAAGAACAGTGTGGATGCTGCAGTGCTTTCAAGATGTATTTTAATGATGACAAAAACACAAAACAATGTCAGGAGTTATGGGGTTCCGTCCCAGACATTGAATTATGGCCAGATTGGCTGTTATTGACATCATTTAAATGTTAATTGAATTGAATTTTTTCTCTTTAGTGTGCCTAATGAAATTTGGAGAATAAAGAAAAAGCTGTTTTTCCCCCCACAAAATGTGTGTGCTTTATCCTTGTCAACAGCATGTCTCTATTTGATTGAATGATTATTTGTGAAGGCGTTAGATGGACAAGGCAAAATTGTGCGTGTGAGTGTGTGCGTGTGTGTATGTGTGCCTGCATGCATGCGTGTGTGTTTGTGTGTGTGTTTGTGTGTGCATGCAGTGTTAAGCAATGTGCCAATCTCAATGGAACTCTGAGTGCTGAGACATTGCATCCTGATGATGTAACAGTGGTTCGAGCTTATTAATATACACATATCCATGTACATACAGTATATCTATGGGTGGAGCTGCACTCATTGAGGCTTTGCAGCTAAGCCACAAGGATGAAATATCCCTCAAGTTTACAAATGAGTATCCTCAGAAAAGCTCTGCCTTATGTCTAACTCACCGATCAAGCACCTCAGTGAATGAATCACTTTATTGAATGATCTGTCTGGGACCGATCTGGTAACCTAGACCTACCACCTAGAAACTGTTGGAGAGAAACTTGACACACAACTCAACAGGTCAAGCTGAAGACAGAGAAAGGAAGTGGCAAATACATCTGGGGACATCAAAGATTTATGCCCTAAATAAGAAACACTGTCTAGGGTCATCAAGGTCAGGGTGAAATCTGCTCACCCAAAAGCAAATGACAGCAGGACAGCCCCAAACATGGGGAAAAAACACTCATAAATAACTAATACCAGTTCACCCTTATGTCTCCCTTAGCATCACAGAAATGTAAGAGTCAAAGGAAGAGGAACTGCCCTCAATTCCTCGTTCCTTAGATCAGTCAGAATATCTCAGTATGAAATGAACAAGTGCCGACAAGCAGGACTGGGAGCTGCCTAAGGGGGAAAATCGCATGCACTATACTTGCAGTTTGGACAAGTGCAGTAGCGGTTTTAGGCACGGGCGAACGGGGCAGCAGCCCGGGGCGGCATTTCGTGGGGGCGGCATGAGCGCTTGAAAAAAATAATTACGTTATCTATCATATCACATCACTGTGTGGGGAATTGGCAAAATGGCGCCCCCTGTATCTGCATGCACACTTGCTTGCTGAGAAGGTGCTGTGTACAGAAGCTGTGTCACACAACTTGTGAAAGAAGGATAAAGGGGAGGGGGCAGGGGGTTTAGGCCTTCTCCATTGCTGCAGTGCAACTGAACTAAAACCATGAGTTGGCTAAGTAAATCACACCAGTAGTTGTTGATACTGGAGTGCCAAAATAACACTGATGGAAGATGGACAAGAAAATGTCAAAGCTATTAGGGTCTGAGTTTAGGAAAAAGATAAAGGAAGAGGAGGAGGAAAAACGAGTAAAAGATAAAGGTAGGCAGCTGTGTTATTGGAATAAGGTAACATAATTACTAAGGGAAAGCCAGAGGGGGTACTCACCCAAGGCACCTGTAGACTTTTTTTCTCTGTCCATGTTGATGAAGAAAATATTTTCCTCATCCATCCAACAGTAATGATGGTGCATCACTTGAGTTTGCACATTTTAATGTTAGGTACTGTTTATTAACTTATTTTACATGCCACCAGCTGGTACTCAAGTGAACAGTACCACGTTCCTCAAACGAAGGAATCACACACACAAAAAAAAAAAAAAACGTATTTCCTATTGATCCCACGTGGGTCAAAATAAGGGTCCTTGATGAGACATTCAACATGTATTATACAAAGTCAAAACATCACAAGGTCACATATGGTCTAAAATCATCAGCAATAATAAAAAATACAAATCATATTCATATGAGAACATAACTCAACAGCACCAAACAGTCTAGGGCCGCTACTGGGCAAGTGGAGAAGTTGCAGTTGAGATAAGTAGGTAAGACTGTACACTGTGCAAGGGTGACCCCAAAGGCATGTAGTACATCCGATGAGTCAACATTCATTTAGGATGACCATCTTTGAAAAAAAAAAAACTTACGCTGTGGGTTAAAAACTTTTACATTATTACACTGGTCTTTTGGATGGACGGCTATTTCTGAAGCACTTGTCTTCATGCTGTGCGTAAACAACACTGAGCCCAAACAATCATGATGTTTAAAGCTGACTGCTGAGTTATGTCTTCGTTCTTCTCACTAACAATTGCTGAGATATTAAATTAGTATTGACAAAAGTTTCAAAACTCCAGCTGGTGATGACTAAGTCACAGGCATTTAATTTAATGAGGGTTTACTAAAGTGAGACTACTATTATCTACTTTGTGAAGTCTGTTAGCAATCACACACCTTTCCTTGAACCCCTACCTTCACCGAAATGTACTGTTTCTGTGGGCATGCTGTGAAAAAAGAAGCTAGCTAATAATATCTTTGGCCGTCTGATGGTGTTTCCTAGTCATACATAACCTGCTGTCTGCACCACGTACTGCTACATGTTAATGCTAATGCTAATGATCACTGAGAACACAATAGGAGAGATAAATTGTGGATAAATCTACAATTTAAAAGCACTGCGACTAACCATTAATAACCATTACCAGTAGTGCATGATTGTAATATCTAAAGTATTATGTGTGAACTGTATTTTTTTTTTTTTAGAACAAAGCAAGGACAAATAAGGCTTTGAATACATAACTGAGCATAGAAGTGGCAAGTGTCTTTAACAACTAAAAGGATTCTGGTAATGTGAGTCAGTCTCAAGCTGACATTGCAGTCAGCTATTAATGTGAGTCAGTGTCAAGCTGACAAGCATTTACATTTTCTACATTTACTGTACATTACACTTGGCTGATGCTCTTGTCCAGAGTAAATTAAGGTACAAGGGCAGTCCTCCTGGAGCAATGTGGGGCTAAATACCTTGCTCAAGGGCACCTCTACCATGGATGAAGGTGCAGGAAAGCACTGTTTTTTAACTCCCTGCTGGTAGAGAAATCGAACCTGTGACCAGAGGTGATTCTAGACTCCGTTAGGGCCCTATAAACAAAAGCCCAGCACTCCTATTAAAAACTGTGTTGTCACTGATGTAGTTTAAAGGTTGTCAGGTGTCCCAGGCCCTTTTGTGGCTTGGGGGCCCCAGCACTTGCCTGTGTTGCGTGTTGGTTAGCTACGCCTCTGGCTATGACTTTCCCAAGACCTAATCCTTAAGCATCAGGCCACAGCTGGGGTGCGATATGAAGGGCAAACAAGGCAAGGATTTAATTTTGTTATGCTACATTTCATAAGTGTCCAGAATGTCATATTTGATTTGGCTCATAATTCTGACCTGACTATCCTCATTAAATATAGAATAAAACAGTCCACACCCGATTCCTGAGCGATGAATTCCTTTTATCTTTTCTCCAGATTCCCCCATGACTTCTTTGTGCTGCTGTTGGCAATATCAAACAGTGCATTATTGACCTCTGTGATTGAAATCCTTTATTAAATTCTAATCCTAAATGAAATAGCTGTGTGCACAGAGGCACACAGCAATTGTAATTGCTCATGAACACTCTAAGGACAGCTGGTTTCAGTTCAGTGTCATCTATTTTTGGGGGGCTGTTCTTCAGAAATGCTCTCCATTTAACACCAATAAAATCTTGGTGTAATTTGTCTGGTTATCTTTGCATCCCTCAGAAACAGTAGCGATGTCAGTAGTGCCGCTTCAAATCTCAGTGTATTGCTCAGATTGTAATGAAGAGACTGATTGCGTTGAGTGTTCTTAGGATGACAATCATGACCTGCGTACATGGTTACATGGTTGGCGATTGGCTGATGAGCCTGGTAATGGAAGTGTTGGCTGATTAAAGAGGAAATGACATGAAGATGTGAATGAATTCGGCTCTCTTGTGACACTATTTTGGGAGGATCAGGAATTCCAATATAATGAAATGAAGTAAACAAAAAATAAATTGAAGTTTCTATGACTCAATGTAGCACATAGTATATTTGACTTTAATGGATTTACATGTGTATCTCAGAAAAAAACAAACTAAATTCTAAATATATGTTGTCAAATAAGGGGACTACTTGCTCTCACTTAATCACTGAGTAATCACATAATGCTACTCAGCCCACTGTACCTAAGCATCAAAATTTGTGACAACAAACACTATCTTCATTGCTACCTGTTTTTTTTAACCTGGCCTCATTCATTTCCCATGTATGTTTTAATCTATTTTCTTCACTTATGAAACCTTTGACTCTCGCTGTGTCTCTCAAAAGTGCAGAGACTAAACTGCAGTAGTGTGCCGTGGATGTTGCTGCTCTGCGCTGTGCTGCCCTGCCCTGCCCTGCCCTTCTTTACTCAGGGGGCCTGTGTACACACACGCCGCTTTGCACACCCACCCTCATGTGTGCACCGCAGCGAGGAACCCCTTTGTGCATGACTGCCCAGTGGCTGCAGCACACAGTGGCTGGTGTTCAGCCCTTGCCACTCTGCCGTGCTGTGCTGTGCTGTGCACTGCGTGGGGGCCCGCAGCAGGGAGGCTATGTGGGTCACCAGGGAGTCCGAGGCTTCTGCAGCACAGGGCTGGCTAGCAGCACAATAAATCGCTTGTTTGCGTTAACTCCTCCACTGTGACCTATGGGGACAGTCTTTACACTTTTTTATTATAAACAAAACACTCGAAAAACTAAAGAAAAATAACTGCTGTCAGGTATTGGGAGGTTGAAAATAAAAACAGGAACAGTTGGATAAATATTTGAGGGCTTAATAGTGAGATAATTTTTGTTGATTTTAGCCGCTGTCTCCACTCTCCAGGCTGGTTGAAGTGGGCATGCAATATAAAGAGCAAACAAAGCAAAAATGAAATTGCTCATATCCTAGAATTTATAAATCCTCTGCACATCATATCTGAAGAACACTAGTCTAAATATCCTCATGAAATATAAAAATAGATTAGCCCATGCCAGCACCCAACTCCTGAATGATGAGTTCCTCTCTATCTTTCCTCCATCTTTGCCTTCCTCATGACTTCTCTGTACTGGTGTTGGCAATATCAAGATGTTCATTATTCAACCCTGTGATTGAAATCCTCAATTAAATTCTAATCCTAAATTGTTTGTTGTTTTCTAGACATTGTTCGGAAGGAGCCCGTAGGATGATTGACAGCCATCAACTCACCTGTCTCCGACCTTCTAGGAGATTTAATCCCACCTGCTCATCCACACGTCATGCACCACCTGTTGCGAATTTTTGCTTCCTCTCTCCTTACTCCTCCATTTCACTAGTGGTTCTACTCACAGTCTGCTATGTCCATAAGTGGTGCAGACGAACATCATGTTCTCTATGATCTACAACTATTCCAGGACCTAGGTCAGCTACCAAGCCAAACACACACGCTTGAACATCAAGCAGTCATATGGGTGAACTAGTGAAATTCTGGGGCTTACACACGAGGAGTCTGTATGCCGCACTATTGGATGACCCCTACTGGGGCGAACAACAAAGCCACCACTGACCCAAGTAAAACCAAAACACCTTTAAAATGTAACCCAACCAGTGAGATTTATTAACGTTAACACAAAACACAAAACATCAACACAAGGTCTAAATCATAATGACACACAATCCCAGGCTGAGAGGCAACAGCAACAGCCAGCAGTCCCACACCAAAAGCCTCTCCTTCGGCAGCAGGAAGCAGGTGGTTTTGAGCAGTGCTTGATCATACTGTACGACCAGGTGTTCCTCATCAGGCCAATCCCATCACATGATTGCTGAGCAGGTAGAAGGTATGGCAGAGACAGAGGGACAAACAGCACAGGAGACAAAACACAACAAAATACACACTTTCCTCTCTGTATCTCACGTGCCTCTGGCTGCCAGGGCCCCTACAGTCATTGGGGGCCTGTGTAGTCAGTTCCACACCGCCACCAGTTTACAAATGATGCTGTGGCTTTCAAGTTTTACTCAACTGCTCTGGTAACACTTTATTTTATGGTTCCCTTTTTAGTGTATGTACATGTAACAACATGTAATATTACTGTACATATGTACACTTGTACATACCTAACACTAAGACTGACCCTAACCCAATGCTACAGTGTAAGTAAATAATGTTACATATTGTGACACACTTTGTTACACTGTACCTAATTGATGTTAAGGGACCGTAAGATAAAGTGTAACCACATACAGTACCAATAATATAGTATAATATGTAGGCCAACTGCATCACTGCTTTTGTTGTTTTCTTCAGAATGCGTTGGGGCAAATGCAAGTTCACCATTTACATAATAAGGGCAAATAACAGCTGTAGTTTGACATAAAATACGGTCACTTCAGGCGAAAAAAAAAAGGGGGAAATGTAATTATTGTGTGGTGTGATCATTTCCCTGAAAAGATATTTACCTCACTAAGACTTTGCAATACCAGCCGACTAAAGATCAAAACCAACAGCAGAGAGCGAAGCAATAGCCAGTGAGACCGTGACAGAGGGTTCTCACTCAAGCCAGAAGTTGCCGCCGTGGTAACAGTGTGTTAATCCAGTTCAGCAGAGAAAAACCCTGGGGCATTCCATGCCTCTTCCCAGCACTCATTAAAGTAACTGAATGTGATATCTCTCTATTTCTCCCCCTCTATCCCCCTCTCTCTCCTCTCTCTCTCTCACACATTATCTCCTCTCCCCCTCTCTCATTTTTTCCTCTCCCCCCTCTCTCTATCTATATTCTGTCTCTTATGTCTGATTCTATATATCTCTCTATATATAGAGAGGGGGGGGGGGGGGGGGGGGGGGTCGGGTTGTGGGGGGTGAGAGGGGCTATTTTGTGATTTCAAGAGACTGAGAACTTAGGCTTATCTTAGCAGAGAATCAAACTTCAGTCAGTGACGCCACTCTTGGGATACTGTAGATATTGAGACAGATGTGAGCTCTGAGTGCACGTACAGTACTGTAGACTAGAGGTGTAGTGTCTGGCCACCATTGATTTGCAGTGTGATTTGCACCATGAGGAGTCTTTAATGGTTGCCAATGAAGCCCCCTTTAGATTGCCCCTGCCCTTTAGATCTCCGGCCTTCCCTGGTCGATTTGGAATGAAATACAATAGCATGACCCACGTCTTATTAAAATGTTTGTTTAAACTGGGGTGACATTTGACTGTCATTTTGATTATATAATAGTTTTTAACTGCATGAGCATTAAGGGTAGTTTTCAACAGGATTTCTCAACTGGGGTGCCATGGATGGCTGTTATCCTTGGGTGCTGTGGTGCATAAAACGATTCAGCATCACACCCGGCTATCCAGCAACAAAGACAGGCAGTTAAATTCATTGCCTTGATTTAACTTCTTAATCTGCCGTTTTCATGGGAGCCCAGCACTCTCTCATCAAGTTATCAGCATGTCGGCTAAAATACCCATGCTCTGCTCCGTGTGTTATTTCTTGCATATCCTCTAGAAGGAGATGTCATGCTTGTTACCTGACCTAATGGGAAATTGCTTACAGTCTATAATGGGTTTATATTAAAATGGCCAATTTGTTTCGTGCTCCAACATTCAGCGAGAAGCTATTTCACTGTGTAACTGTGTGTGTCACGCAGTTTTGTCTGATGAAGTGGATGCAGTAATGCCAGGAGTATATGGCTTTAATGAGTCCACTGCACTTTGAGAATATTTTAGTGATCTACTGCAAATAAAACTCCTAGGCAGTAACATTAGAGCTTTATTACCAGCATCACAGTAGACTGCTACCAGTGAAGCCTCATGGTCATGTGGTGATACAATATGCACTCATGAAATCAAAGGGCATGCTCAGTGTGTTATATATGTATACGTGTAGGAGAAAACAACTATTCTGGTGTTCTAAACATTTTCTGTTTTTATTATTTATTTGATATTTTTTATATGTCAATAATGCTGCTCTTGCTCTCTATCATAGCAGGGCACAAACATATGCAAATATACACCCAGACACAGACACACCGACACTGACACACACACACACACACACACACACACACACACACACACACACACACACACACACACACACACACACACACACACACACACACACACACACACACACACACACACACACACACACACACAAGTGGCTTTAAGGTAAAAGGAAAAACACAAAGATGCCTAGATAAACTATTTCTATCTACAGTGCTGAGATGCTCAAAAACTGACAGAAAGTTGACATGTATATTTATAACAGAAAAGCCCAGGTATATTGTTGCAGGCAATAGCTGTATTGATTGCTCAGCTATTTGCTACCATGCGCCGATTGCTCAGTTATGGGTGCACCTAACTTCTACCCCCATCATATGACGCATCACTGCAAAGAACTGCATTGCGGTGTATGCTCAGGGCCATATAAACAACAGTATAACCTTATCAGACCTCTTTGCATGGTTGGTTATAACCTATCTTCTTTAAATTATACAGTGGTCCCTCGTTATTCGCGGGAATTACGTTCTAAAAATAACCCGCGATAGGCGAAATCCGCGAAGTAGTCAGCTTTATTTTTTACAATTATTACAGATGTTTTAAGAATGTAAAACCCCTCACTACACATATACACTTTTCTCAGACAGGCAAAGTTCACACTTGCAAACATACAGCACTTCAGAGTCACACAGCTAGCGGTGGAAGATTTATGTAAATTTTACAAGCTGAGCGCATTCTGTACTGTACAGGAGATTACATTACATGCACTAAAAAAATCCCCGAAACAGCGAGGCCGCGAAAGGTAAACCGCGATATAGCGAGGGACCACTGTAATTAATTTACTGACAGGGGAAAAAAACCTTTTTGGCCCACATGACAGAACAAAAACTTTGGTAATATTTGTGTACTAGGTTGTTCTAGGTGATTCAGTAGAGCTGTGAAAAGCCTTCTGACAGTTTTCTTCAATTAGAGTGACACTTGACTAGCCTTCAGCGTAAGGGTCAAAGATTAACAGCTGGGCTCTTTGAGCTCTCTGAATCTTCAGCCCGGCCCCCCGGCTAGCTCTCACACATGGCCTGGTACACGCTAATTGCACACAGACAGCGACAGAGTTCAGAAAAACTCACACTAATATGCATACGCAGCTCAGCCCGTACAGCCATATGCCAAATAGCTCCCTAATAGGGCTTCAAACAATTCAAACCCTCAGCTGAAATCACTCCCCAAGACAGGGGAAGCAACGGCCGTGTGCACAAATGAGTGGAGAAGGTGATTGGATGCTTCTCCGTAGGAGCTGTGCCCTATAAGTGAAACCACGTATCAAAAAATAAGTGAAGCCATAAAATGGTTGTACAGAATGAGGCAGAGTTTGCAGAGAGCCAACTCTAGTGTCCACTGCCAGTAGGATCGTGTCTATCCAGATGAAATACTGTATGTGCTGTGATGACGCTGTGCTGACAAGGAGCAAATGGTAACGAATGTCATTTGCTGTTTGGTGAGCCACACAAAGATGTGTATGTGTGTGTGGGTGTGTGTGTGTGTTTTCCAGGGGGGGGGGGCGGCCTGTATGCCTGCCATGCTCACTATTCTACAGTCATCTGCACAGCACTCAAAGGTGATTTCATTATTTATAACAAACCCAACGTATGACTGGTCATGTCAGGTTGACACCATCTGACACACACACTGCATATATATAAAAGAAAAAAAGATTGAGCTACAATGACCAGAATATGAACAGCATGTCATGAAAACAGATGAAAATTGGAATAATATATATGTCTAATTTTCGTCTGGTCAGGCGCCTTGCTATTCATGATACAAAGACCCATTTTAGCTCAATCTTTTTTCTTCTCCTTTAGTGTCAGTGCAAAACAACCTCAGTGTAAAATGAACACATATAAAAACAGACTACAGTTGGTCTGAACCACTGAGACACACTCCAAGCACGCTAGCCTTTTGCCCTGTAGCGACCGGTGACATTAAGAGAGATTCCGCCCACATATGTTTTCCCTTTACCGTAGCCTTCATGTCGGCATTATGGAGCTGAATATTTTAAGACAGTTTCTTTTCCCTTTAAGTCATGCACGTGTTGTCCGATAGACAATAGACTACAGTCTAAATCTAGAGACATCATTACAAACACAGATAATGGTGGTGAAGATGTGTTTTCCCTCCACAAATCAATGGCACGCTATTTACTGTGACCTTTTCTCATAGCAGAACAATCAATTGTTTATGCAGCATGTCTTATGTAATTGCAAGAACAGTGCAATTTCAGGCGCATGAAAGGAGAATAGCTATGGTGAAAACCGCAGAAGATCACCTGATACCATTAGTGAGACTGAACACATCTCTGGCATGGCCCCAGACTTCCGACAGTGTCTCAAAGGACAACCCCTGTCAAAAGTGGTCAAACATTTAAAGTCCTTGACTAAAAATTAGCACAGCAAAAGGGCAAAAATGTGTGTGTGTGTGTGTGTGTGTGTGTGTGTGTGTGTGTGTGTGTGTGTGTGTGTGTGTGTGTGTGTGTGTGTGTGTGTCTGGCATGGTTTGTGGGAGGTTACACTGGCAAACTTTAAGGCAAGCTCTTAATATGTGGTTGCCATGGTTGCCTCTTTTCCTTACAGCCATCTGCAATGCACTCCATCTCTGTGCTGACTCCTCGTATGTCTAAAATTACAAGTATGGTGAATATAGAGATTTTTTTTTAAAAAGGACCAAAAATGTTACTAGCCTCTTCCTTTCTGTTCTCTCATTTCCACTCCTCTCCTCTTCTCTCCTCTCCTCTCCACTCCTCTCCTCCTCTCCTCTCCTCTCCTCTCCTCTCCTCTCCTCTCCTCTCCTCTCCTCTCCTCTCCTCTCCTCTCCTCTCCTCTCCTCTTCTCTTCCCT
>CM050217.1:9425000-9480000 GCA_027475355.1 Coilia nasus
AACACTATAGACAATTCTCTGCGTTTGGCACAATTTTCATGGAAAAAATGTATTGTTTTCACGAGGAACACACGCGTTAAGCACAACAAGTCAGAATTAGTTGCACTTCATGTCAAATTTGTGAACACCACCAACATAAGCCATTTGGGAGCACAAGCAGGTTGTTTGGAGATTGCAGCTTCAACATGGATCTTAGGTCAGGAGGACAGGGAATCAGAATGCGAGCGGAAAGAGGAGGTAGAGAAAGAGGAAGAAGAAGGAGGAGGAAGAGGAGGAGGAGAGGGAGAGGATGAGGAAGAGGAGGAGGAGAGGAGGAGGAAGAAGAAGAATACCAATTTCTGATGAAATTAGAGTCACCATTGTGGACCATATTCTTGTCCATGGCTTGACATTGAGAGAGGCAGGATTAAGGGTTCAACACAATCTGAGTAGATTTATTGTGTCTACCACTGTACAATGATTGGAGAACGGGTACAATTGTGACAGTATTTTTGACATTGAAAGTATTCAAAACACTGTAGATTCTCATTCATCCAGGTCATGGTATTCAAAGGAGCTAAGTTGTAAGCAACTTAGATGAGTGGTTTCCCATCATCAGGCCAGAACTGAAGAAGCCTTTTGTATGAAAGGTGAAGCATCTTCAAGCTCCAAAAAGAAGTCCAGTTGCTCACAGCTTAGCATTACATTGGAAACAGCACATGTAGTTTTCATTTGTACTGCAGTATACTCTATACTGTACTGTGGACAATTGGAGTTTGTGTTTACAGTTTTGAAAAAATGGGGCAAGGTTTTGTGAATTGAGTTTTAGCAGTTGAGAAAAACTGTAATAATATTTACTTGAATAGCACATTTCATACAAGATGCAGCTCAAAGTGCTTTACAGTTTGGCAAGAACAACACAAGAATATTCCATGGCCTCCAAGCAACTACAGATTGGGTGAAGCTTTCAATTCTGACTCCTTTGTCCTCAACTCATGGACAAAAACATGATCTATAATGCTGGCTCTAATTTGATTAGAAATTACTGCTCTTCCCTTTCTCTTACCTCCTCTCCCTCTTCTTTGCTACCCCCTCACAGTTGGACTCTCTGTCCTCTTTGTCTCTGATTGGCATCCACTTTCAAACTGCAACCTTCAAAAACCCGATTGCTCTTCCAATTGGCCTATATTGGTGGTTTCAGTTCATTTGAAATGAAGCAAAGTCAATTTTGACCCATTGTGTTTAACATATGGCATTCGTGCTTTATTTGTGATGGAAAGGTGAGATGTATGTTCACCAATTTGCATTGCATGTGTCTAAGAATGCAACATGTGTTTTAACAATGAGAATGTGCTTAGAGTTTTGCAAAGACGCATTACTGTAATGAGTTTTCAAATTGTGTTCTACTATGTGAAAATTGTTTAAGGTATTGACAAAAGAGTGAAGAGTCAGAGAAATAATTCAAGCAATTGGGAAAGTTGTTCAACCAATAGGTGTTTGTGTTTTAACAATTGAGAAAAACTGTAACGTTCAATTCTCCATTCCTCTACCTGTACCCCCTGCTGTCACCATAATTGAGTTCATTTTCCACTTTCCAGAAAGTCTAAATCAGGCAATCAGCACAGGCATGCTCCGCCGGGCTGGCACAGAAATAACCGCAGGAAGCTCATAAGTGGCTGGTACATGAAGTAGTGTTTGGTTCCATGGACATGGAACACATGACAAAATGGAACAACATGGGAGCAGACAGACAGATAGACAGATACAGTAGATAGATAGATAGATAGATAGATAGATAGATAGATAGATAGATAGATAGATAGATAGATAGATAGATAGATAGATAGATAGACAGACAGACAGACAGACAGACAGACAGACAGACAGACAGACAGACACAGACAGACAGACAGACAGACAGACAGATAGATAGATAGATAGATAGATAGATAGATAGATAGATAGATAGATTATTTTAATGTTAAATTTAGCAGTGAAGCTGTTAAGTACAGAATCACCCCCCAGTGTCTTCGGCTTACCAACTGACAGCATGAGGTGCTTCAAACATTCCTGCTCAGTGGCCATTTCCCATGTGTGACACAGACCATCAGGCCATACTGCACGCGCCATCCACTGGGCCGCCTGCATCATGGAGGGGATGTGGGATGAATGATAGCACCCTGAGCACTGGGATCAAAGGCAGTGGGGAGACATGGCAGCAATTGGGAGCATCTGCTGTCTCTGGGCACTTCACACAATCCTCACAGCTTTCCATAAGGCCGACTCAATCCCATCATAAGATCAAATGTGCATGCACACACACACACAAACATGCGCACACACACGCACGCACGCGCACACACACATACACACACACACACACGCTCGCACACACACATACACACACATACACACACACACACTTGCACACACACGCTTGCACACACACACACACACACACACACACACACACACACACACACACACACACACACACACACACACCCTCTCTCATCTCTCTTCTCTTATGCTTATTGCATTTACAAAGGAGACAAGTCAATCCCCGTTGTTAGGGCAATGAACGTGGGTGTTGTGAAGCAACAGAGACTCTGTCAGAGAGTCATTGGGGCCTTTCTATTTAGAGGTAGGAAAAGAAAAAAGGTCTGCATATATCAAGCAAAAATGACAGGATGGTAGCATGGCAACATGGCAATAGAAACCATAAGTATAGTAACTGAACTTGATGCAAGAGGACACTTGTCCTACAAGCCAAGCCTGGACCCATGGGCTTCAGAAACACAAATATCATCTGCTGGCTTAGATGTGAACTTAGCAAGGTCAGTGATGACTGAGCCACCCCTTGCTCTTGGCCAGAAGGCAAGCGTGACAGCACAGGCCCATCAAATATCACCAGAGAGCCAAAAAAAAAAGAACAAAAGGCTCTTGTGATTCATCTTCAAATGCTTGCTCACTTTTATTAGCTCCCCTGAGATTCAGATTCAGTTAATTAGTTTTTTTTATTTTGTTTCCTCTTCTTGCGTTTTTTTTTTTTTTTTTTAATGCCAATCCCTTTTTATGAGACCATTGCATTGCATTATGAGACCCCATCCTTGTTTTGTTTTGCTTTAAAATGCAACTCTCTTGAGTCGTTCTATTAAGGCTCCATTACTGGATCTGTGCTCTAATCATGTGGCTATCTGAAAAATAATAACGTCTAAAATGATGGCCATGATATTGTAAAATGAAAAGGAAACAGGAAGGCTTTTTAATGCAGTAATAATATATATAAACTTTATTACAGGCTCAAGGCCCACAGGGAAATCACAATACAAACAACAATTTTACAATACAATTCCCATTCATATACATACAACATTAGAAAGAAAAAGAAAAAAAGAAAAAAAAAAGAGAGAGAATAAACAACAAAGTAAATGATTTCTGTGCAGTAGCAGGATATGTATGTATGTGTATGTCCATGTGCATGCGTGCGCTTGAGTGTGTGCGTGTGTGATTGTGTGCATCTGTGTGTGTCTTTGTGCATGTGTGTGTCTTTGTGTGTGTGTGTGTGAGTGTGTACTGCTTCTCTTTACTCTTGCTCGCTCTCTAGTCTCTTTTCGCACCGCTGTCTTTAGTGTACTCTCTCTCTTTCTTTCCCTTTCTCTCTCTCTCTCTCCTCGTTTCTGTCTGCCTCTCATACTGTACACACAGACACATGTTCATTGTTTCTTGATGTGTGTATCCCATTCTATGCAAATCCAGCACTCATATGTCTATTTGTTAGCACTTTGAGCCAAGATACTCAACTTCAATGCCATTGAAATATGCATAAGGTCATACATGTGCTGCTAGGAGAAGTATACGGTGTGACATTGGATTGTTGCCTGGTCTAGCAAGGGAAACAATGTAAAAAATACATGTTTTCAGTATCTCCAGATAGCTGTGAAGAAATGTATTATAATAACTGCATTACAGCAACACACACACACACACATGCACATACACGCACGCACACATGTACGCACGCACGCACACATGCACGCACACACCAACACACACACACACACACACACATACACAAACACACATACACAAACACACAGCTACCACCCCCAACCCCCCCAAACACACACACACACACACACACACACACACACATGTGCACACACACACAAACAGGGCACCTATGCAGTACACCTCCGCAACACTGAGCGATGTTGATTTGAACGCTTAGGAGCCAATCTGGAAATGTGGATTACTTCATGGACAGACCTTTCTTTTGTAATCCTCTCTGTTTCTGCCCACTTCCCATCTGTCCATCTCCTGCAGCAGCAACGCAAACAACCTGCTGCCGCTCCTGCTGTGTGGCAGAGGAGCTGTGTCTCTGTGACATAATGGGAATTGCCAATCCTGGACAGGAATGCCACGGATTGCCTGTCAGCCCCAATTCATTTCGCAGTAACAGCTTTTTTTTTCCAGTGCAGCATCACCAGACCTTCCCAAGACCCCCTGCAGGACTGCTCAACCACAGAGCACCAGAGGCAGTGAGCTGTCCAAGGTCAGAGATTACACGGGACATGGAGATAAACAGCCGTGTGTGTGCGTCTGTGTGTGTGTGTGTCTGTGTATGTGTGCGTCTGTGTGTGTGCGTGCGTCTGTGTGTGTGTGTGTGTGTGCGCGTGCATCTGTGTGTGTGCATCTGTGTGTGTGTGTGTGTCTGTGTGTGTGTCTGTGTGTGTGTGCGTCTGTGTGTGTGTGTGTGTGTGTGCGTCTGTGTATGTGTGCGTGTGTGTGTGCGTGCGTGCGTCTGTGTGTGTGTGTGTGTGTGTGTGTGCGCGTGCATCTGTGTGTGTGCATCTGTGTGTGTGTGTGTGTGTGTGTGTGTGTGTGTGTGCCTCTGTGTGTGTGTGTGTGTGTCTGTGTCTGTGTCTGTGTGTATGTGTGCGTGTGTGTGCGCGCGTCCGTCTGTGTGTGTGTGTGTGGGGGGGGGTGTAAACGAGTTACTGAGAGTTGCCACAGTCCACATCAAACAATTCAATTAAAGGGAATGAACATTCTAATTATAAAACACAACAAAAAATAATTATTGCAGTGAATAAATAAATTGGACCATGAAGAGAAAGCAGGGTCTCTTCACTGCTGAAGTTTTGTGATGGTGTCAAAAGTGAAGGTGGAATGAGGAGAGTCACGAAGCACATGAGTTAGCATTTATCATTTCAATTTATTAAGCAGACTCAGGTCCATAAATACACACGTACAGTAAGACAGAGCAGATGAAGAGACAAAAAATGAAAATGACATACAGTCATTTCAGCCAGTGCAGCGACAGTTAGATAGGAAGGTATGTGTGGACACATGGTGAAACGGTTTTGTATTTTCTGCTTGTTTTTTTAGTTTAGGTTGGGAAATTGGCTGAAGTGTAAAAAGAGGATTTGAGACGGGGTGCCAGGAAATGGAATATGTGAAATTCTCTTGCCGCACTGCTGCAGTGTCTGTCTGCTTTAAATGCAACTCTGATGCACAATATGATGTTGCAGTCGGTCCAAATCCCCTGTACGCCTTCCTGTTATCACTCTGGGTTCAGCATTACCTGGACCTGTGGATGTTTGATTTTGGGGTTTAGAAGCTTTATAGGATTTAATTCTTCTTGAGTTGAAGGCTTTCGCTGTGGCTGAGGACATCCCTCAGAGTAGGACGGCCACTGAACAATAAACTGGACACGTGTGTACGCTGGGCCTCCTCGTACACACAAACAGCGTTCCGTGCAAACAGCGTTCCTGTGGCGGTGGGATTTGCATAATAGTCAAAGGATCCGGGCGTTAGCATTGTTTGTTTTTTTTCTTTAAATACACCCAGATAATAAGTGGGATTAATGGATTAGCGGTGTACAGTGAAAATCCCACATCAGACCTGAAAACTGTACAGTGGAGGGACTGAAATCTATCCGCTTCCATATGCCGCATGTAGCCTTCTGGGATCAGCACTGGATGAGCTGTACTTGTTGCATACCGCCATCCATGCTCTGCGGTACTCTTTGGCCAAGACGTAGAAGATATGAAAAAACAGGCAGGATACAAAGGCACTCTTCTGGAGTAAACCCGCTAGTAAACCCTCCCACGCTGGGAGCCTTCCTGTTTGCTGAGTTGATGTGCTACCTACGTGCAGCTTAATCCTCTACGACCACCTCTGTCTGTGTCTGTTGGCCTGCAGTGGAGTTGTGGAGGAGAGACACACTTTTTTATGTTTTATGTTTTTGTGATTGCTGATGTTATAAATATTCATGAACGGCTAGTTCATATTTGAACTTAAAACATTGAAAACACTGCCAACATGTTTCAGCCACCTACAGGGCCTTCATCAGGGCAAGACGTTCATAAGAAGAAATTCAGTTGGATAGACACCCATGTGCCAGTTCAATTACGCAGGGTAGCTCCGTGGCAAGCCAAATGTTGTGTGGGTTTCACTAAGATAGCGGTGCCATTGTTTGGCCGTGAGGACACGAGGTCCCCGTGAAATGCTTTTTGCCACGCTGGCTTGCTGCCCGAAACGCACAGGCGTCGGAAATCACTGAGCTTGCAGCGTCTGTGAGATACACTCTGGGTGCTGGTACTGCCAGTGGTGGTACTGCCGCCACTTTGTATAGAAAGGAAAATGTGAATGTGTGTGGCCATAGAAGTGTGATGTTAATGTAAGACATTATAAATGTATGAAAGGATTTGCGACCATGGCAGGGGAGTAAAAAATGTTAAATGGTTGGTGGTGGAATGATGAAATGGCTTGACATTCTTATTTTTAATTAATGTGTGTGTGTGTGTGTGTGTATGTGTGTGTGTGTGCGCGTGTGTGTGTGTGTGTGTGTGTGTGTGTGTGTGTGTGTGTTTTCTTTGCTTGTGGTGACTTAGATAACTTACCTTTTTCCCCCTTGGTTTTGTTGTTGAAGTTTAAGGTCAATTGTGTCCACGAAAAAGTTACTGATTGAAACCCAAGGCTTGAAGGTGTTGCTTGAATGTAAGAACCAGAGAGCCAGGGAGCTTGATAGCACAATCCTAGTTCACGCTTAGCCGAGGGACCCTGACAGCTGAGGATAATGCATTATCAAGCTCGGCTAGTGGAACACTGGTCAATGGAAGAGTATTCCCACGCTGGGAGCCTTCCTGTTTGTTGAGTTGATGTGCTACCTACGTGCAGCTTAATCCTCTACGACCACCTCTGTCTGTGTCTGTTGGCCTGCAGTGGAGTTGTGGAGGAGAGACACACTTTTTTATGTTTTATGTTTTTGTGATTGCTGATGTTATAAATATTCATGCTGTGCACTACTTTTTTACAGATGCGCATATAGTAATGTTGACCCATTTTGATATCCCCCACCACATCACTGTGTGTCTGTGTTAACATACGTGTATGTGTGTGTGTCCATGTGTATGTGAATGTTCATGTATGCATGTGTGTGTGTGTGTGTGTGTGTGTGTATGTCGGGACTGTTCATAATACCTTTAATCACACTGTTGTGCAGCATAGCATTTGTCTCCGAATATATTAGTACAGAAGACTGTCTGCTGTGTTTTTGCCACATTATTACACGGCTTGTCCAAGTGCAGCAGAAAGTTCCATTGACCTGAATGGGCTATTCAAACATTCAGAGGTGTGATATTTCTCAATTAAGATTGTTGCTAGTTATAACAGACCAGTTTCTAGGTATAGCAGGTATAGCAGGTATAGCAGACCATTGGCGAGGAGCCAACAGAAGAACAGGGGACGTTGGTAATGAACAGCATTTCGAACCTTAGAGTTTAACAGAGTTTAGTGGAATAAACAACAACAAATCTGTTTTGAATTGCTACAATTGTTTTTACATCAATTTTGTATCCCTCAGAAGTAAATAGTTGTAAATAGCCTTGTATTAAGTTGGATAGTGTGGATCATGTGTATAAGGTGGTCAACATCTTTGTATTGGGCTCCTGCATCACAATATTGAGCCAATATACCCCTTTCGTAATAATTACACACATACAGTACGTGCCCTCTGCAGTTCCCCAATATACAGATGTATAAGCTGCCAATTTAAACATGCATAAACAATGACATTTAATATAATGTCATTTATATCTGAATTCTTTTGTAGAATGGCAATCTGTGTGTGTCCGTGTTTGAGAGTCAGTGTGTATGTACTGTAAACAATGGCATTTAAACGAATGTCATTTTCACAGTAGTGATAATAATACATCTGAATTATTTGTAGAATGTCATTCTCTGTGTGTCATTGTTTGTGTGTCCATGTGCATGTAAGTGTCTGTGTGCAAATGTGTGTCTATGTGTATGGGAATGTGCATGCATGTGTGTGTATGTGTGTGTGTGTGTGTGTGTGTGTGTGTGTGTGTGTGTGTGTGTGTGTGTGTGTGTGTGTGTGTGTGTATTTGTGCTTGTGAAAAAGCAATTGAAGGATAGATAGAGAGAGTAAAGGAGACCTTTAAAAATGTCTTCCTCCTGTTATCATGTTGTGTACAACCCAGCACTCCTGTAGTGCCTCCCTGAAGGGCTCTGGAAAAAAATCCCTTTGTAGACCCCCACCCCAGCACAGGGGCATCGGCATGTAGCCTACCCACAGTAAGATAAACACATCTCCTGGCGAGAGTCCCTCCATTATTCATCACACCCTCTCAAAGAGACCTCCATTTTTTGTCCATTTTGATGGGATTGCAGCACCACAATGCAATCAAACTTTTCAGCCACAAAGGCATCAGTTTCTCCACTGTGTTGTGACACATGGTGATGACAGCACGTCAGGAGAAGGTAAGGAGCTTTGTGAGATTTTGACTTACTCTCTTCATGTCTTCCTGTCTATGCAATAGCAGACTCTCTGATAGCTATAAAGGATCACACAGGCCAGCACACTCATCTTCTGTACACCCAAGGAGCATATGAACATGTGACTCATTGTTCTTATTATCACAAAGATGATATTGGAAATGTGCTGTCAAACGAACAAAAACATCAGCATCTTTCATAAACGTATGTGTCGAAAACATTGCCAAAAATAATCATAGGCAATTACACATCGTGCCCACTGTTGATGAACACTGACAGCTAGCACACTTTATTAATATCGCTACATACTGTAGATAAATATACTGCAGAGTCTAGAGGAATATGCACAGAATGAACAGACACTTGCAATTTTAGACACACTAGGGACACTTAGTAGAGACACTTGCCAGATTTTATTTGAATGCAATTTCTTACATCTGGGATTTACAAGATTCTTGTAAGGTGAGGGAAAGACAAGATTTTCACCACTCGCCTTTTTTTTAGGCCTGTGAGTGCTCCTCTTTCTTCTGGATAAGTATAAGAGGGGAGGAGGGAAGTGCCATCACATATCTCCTGCCCACTTGACGATGAGGTGCAGTTTTTATTCATTTATTTAGTTTTTGGTCTGAATGCAATGATAAAGAGCCAAACCAGACCCAGGCTGAAAAAAAGAGATTGTTGAATTGATTATAGCTCCTAAAAAATTCTATTGAAGGCTTGACGTGGCTTGAATTTCTACAGCTATCGCAATATAATAGCAGTGCTTAGGTGCCAGCTTTGCTATTGTGTTTATTATGGTGTTCCACTTCAGATGCTGTTCAATGCTGAACTATAGGAATGTGAAGGACTCTCCATCCTCTTTCAAGCTGCCATTTGTCTCAGTGAAAAGGTTGGCATGCATATCTTCAGGAGCAGAAGTCATATTACAACAAAACTGTCAGTTTAGACTTGGAAAATAATGCCTTACCGATGTCTATGCTGTACAACAAACAACTTCCACTTTTCACAAAACATACACATGCTGCTTAACTGTCAATACAGTTTCAGGAAAAAAACGTTTGATATGAAAACACCTTTGGGAGGAAGAGTTTTGTACAGTATATGACAGTGTATTGGCCAAGGGTTGCATTTAGCCTGAGGATATCGCGTTGCCGGATTCAAAAGGGCAGGGTTTGGAAAACATGTTACTTTTTTCTGAGCCATCAAGAGAATAACAAGGCTTTGTGCGGTGTGTGCTACAACCAAAGCCTCAAGCTGTCTTTTTGAACTGTCAAGATTGCCACAGCTTGACCTTTCTGACACCTCATTACTTCCAGCACATGAGCTTGCCATGCGTGAAACTGCCGTCTACTGTACAGTACCATATTCAATTATTTGTGGGAAGGGTGATCTTTTCTTATACTTTATTTTCTGGAAATAAGGCCAGCAATTAATTTAGGGCTGTTACATGTACCTGGTTGTAGGGGTTTCTGAGACAGTGATAAATTAACTTTCAAAGATACACTTCTTTTTTAAGGAATATAAATGATGATGTCTATTGGGTGCCAATTTGTTACAAGAGACCGTAGTGTCAATTTAGAACAAGGCTGGGCAGACATTTTATAGTCCAGTAGAACCTCAGAGGATATCCCTGAAATATGGTACTAACACAAGTTTTGCATATATTAATTAGGGGAGTTTAGGGGATGTAGTTTCAGAATTTGACAGGTGCCGCTCTGGCACCCTTGAGCATTTTGTTTAAATGACATCATAAACCATGCCCATTTTAACCACAGAAAATCAGCTGAATGTTTTATTCCTAACAATGTTTCATATCAAATTAAAGCTGTTGTTGTATGGAAGTCATCCATGGCAATAACAAAGAAAAAAAAATAGTTCACCCTTCCTCAGAGATAAAACAGCAACATACAGTAGAAGGGGTCAAATGTCAAGACATATGTACTCATCTGTAAACAATTAATCTAAAATGAAGGGAAAAGCAACACTGGTGAGAATTGTGTCTCTAAATATCAAACTAAATTGCCAGAGTGGTCTAATAGGCATTGTGTATTTCTGTTTCTTGATAGGATAACATGTATTTACTGGTAACGTTTGACAACAACTATAGGGAACATAAGCCATACAGTTGTCTGTAGATTCTCATTTATCCAGGTCATGGTAGTCAGACTTGTTTTTGGAGCTTGAAGATGTTTCACCTTTCATCCAAAAGGCTTCTTCAAGAATAATGACAACGTCTTTATCAAGAAGCAAAAGGGAGCTGATGATGAACTTTTTTTTAATTCTTTGTTTTTGCCATGGATGATTTCTGTACAACAACAGCTTTAATTTGATACCAAACATGACATGTTTTAAGTATAAAAGTACATTTAGCTGATTTTCAATTAAAAATGGGTGTGATTTATGATGTCCAGTAGAAAGTGTGGAATTAGGGCAATAAGTGTGGGTAAGTAGGGCAATAGTGGAATAAGTGTGCAATTGTTTTTGCATATATTGATAGTTTAGGGGGTGTAGTGTCAGAATATGATGGGTGCCCCTCTGGCACCCTTGAGCATTTAAAAACATTACCAAGTTCATACAGGAAACTCTTGAGAGACGCTGCTGATTGGTTGTGTCGTAAACCAACCGACTCTTGCCCCCCTGGCACCAGGCTAGTTCAAATCTATGATCTGCTGGGCTGAATCTGACAGCTCTGGCAATATGGCAGTGTTTTCTTGCTCCCTCCTCCTCCCCAGCTCCTCCTGTTTAGATCTGCTTAGGATAATGGGGGATTTTGTTATTCCTTGCTTGTATGTTTATTTTCTCTTGCAGCAATTTCAGTGTAATTTGTATTTCTTATGCAGCTTTAATTTTGCAGCTTCACAGCTTTTGCAGCAGCAGCTTTGCAGCTTTCGCAGCTTTTGCAGCAGCAGCTTTGCAGCTTTCGCAGCTTTTGCAGCAGCAGCTTCGCAGCTTTCGCAGCAGCATCTTAAGCAGTTCTAGGCCAAGCTTACTGATCACACCCAAACATACCACCTTGTACCTACACTAATAAAATTTTATCAATCCTGAGAGTTTCCTGTCTGAATTGATATTTTCAAGTTGAAGATATACAATGAGAAATGATTTGTGTGTTATAAATAAGTACATGAATGAGAAAACAGTGCTCTTTACAGAAACCATAGCTATGGCACCAGCCAAAGTCAGTTGATGTCCTTCTGGATAGCGTCAACTTCAAAATGTCATTTTTTAAATGCTCAAGGGTGCCAGGGCTATAGCCATTATATTCTGACACTACACCCCCTAAACTATCAATATATGCAAAACAAAACTGCATTAGCACCATGCTTCACACTTATGCCCTAATTCCACTAACATCTACTGGGCCAGAGTCCCATTGGATTCTACAGATTGACAGAAGGGCCAGGTGACCCTGACAACTTGTAGATGATTTGTTAGAAATAACCCAAAAAACTTGTATGACAAGAGATGCCCTGCTTGTTTTTGTGCCAGGCTCCTTAATATGAGGCATGTCAGGAAAAATATTTTGTTGAGCCTGTAAACTGGCAGCTAAAATGTGAAGCAGTGACAGCCCCCTAGAGTGCGTATGTTTTTAATTACAACTCATCTATCTATTCTATCTCACCGTCAGTGTTTAGTGTTGCCCAGCAACCACTTCCCCGCAGGAACTATATGTATTGCCGGAAGAATGATTATTTATTTATACATGTTTTTATTTTTTAATTTGTGTGACTTTATTTAAAGAAATATGATCAAAATTAGTTGTAACAGTTTTAGAAAAGCAATAAGCCACTCGAGACCGTGGGTTTGCGCTGTATTTTGAAGAGCTATGGGGTTTAACAGCACTCTGCTTCACGCCTTGCCTAACAATAGCCCTTAGCTTTTCTAAATCCCATGCAAGCCCATGGCCTCTTGTGGCTTATTGCTTATTGCTTATTGTGCAAATGAAACATTGGGTTATGTCAAGGTTAAACAGCACACCTAGTCTTTACTTATTCAGTGCCAGGTCAAAGCCAAATCAAAATTTCATCTGTTTTTGTCAGTGATGGCAGCTTTTATAATTTCCATTCCATTGTTAAATAAACGTATAAGGAATGGAGTGCACCTGGCTAATAGCCTAAACCAGACCAATCTTTTGCCTTTCCCAAAACTCCCCCAGAGGCTTCCTACAGCATCCTATAAAGCTTGTGATACTTCAAATCAGATCTGTAGTGAACATATACTTTTAAATAATGACTTTATAACCAGCTCCTCCAGTCAAGATTTTATGTTTTTTACTGAGACATTGCTATCAGAGGGCAGCTGTGGTACTGTTCACAATCCAGCAACTTTCAGTTCTATGAGCTGGCACAAAAGGAGTAGTGATGGCTTCACTTAAAGAGATTCATTTCAGTGCAGAAAGATTCACTCGGCTGATCTTATCACTTTTGAATGCCTCAGTTTTATATTGAAGCGAGCTCTCAAAATATAATTTGAAATCATTTTCAGGCCTCTATGTTTCTCAACTGAACTTTGCTGAGCTACTGACAGTATTGTGATATGCATATAAATAACTTGAAGAACAATGCCAAAGAATTTCTTGCATCTCATGATACTTTCGCTATCTTGCAGCTAGGGGCTCCACATTAGATCTGAAGGTCTTGACATTGCCTCTGCCATAGTTAAGGCCCTCCTACTTTTGGCTATGGGCCCACTATGGTAATGTCAGTGTGTTTTCTGACCTGGAAAAGAAATTCAAAATGTGAAAAGATGCTTTGTGTGTTATAAATAGGTACAGGGATGAGGGAAAGAGTGCCACTTTACAGAAACCATAGCTATGGCACCAGCCAAAGTCAGTTGATGACCTTCTGGATAGCTTCAACTTGAAAATGTCAAACCTCAAGGATGCTGTTGTGCTGTTAAAAGTCAAGGACAAAAGAAGTAAACAGCCAACACTATAGAGAAACACAATGGCAGTGAAAATCCATGAAAAGGATGCAAGGAATGAAAGAATAATGTCTGTGTAGCTTTAACTATGCATGGCTACACGCTGCATTTCTCAGTATGAATGTATCAGTATCAATGATACCCACAGGCTCTCTTTTCCATGGTCCACAGAACTCCTTTCCACTTTCGAATGTATTTCATTTGCTTGGTTTTTTAGTGTAAAAGATGTTGCATTAGTGTATCAGAGATCATCCAAACCACTCAATTTAACACGGTAACAATTTTAACTCTAAATATGATTCGTAACTAGTTTGTTGTGGGAAAAATCTGGCTTGAGAGCATTTTTTTCATGTTTCTTGTTTTTCATGTTAGGGTTAGGGTTTGTACAAACAGCAAAAGGGTTGTTGAATGAGACAACTAATAGTTTTTCAGCATTGTCTGTCATTGTTCAGTATTGTCAGCAAAAACAGTCTTAGCCAAATTATTAGAAGATATTGACAAAAACCTTTCTCTCAAGTTGTTTACTGATGTCTGCTTCAAACACCTTGAATAGAGGCATGTCTGTGATCAATTTAACACCACTCAGTGTGCCAAATCCCAATATCTCAAAATGGCCCTGACATAAAAAAAATATAGCAAAAATACAGCCTTTTTTTTTTTTTTTACTCCAAAAAGCGTCATGTTCAAAGCTGATAGACACAGGGGGGAAGTCATCCCTTGGCAAAGAAGAGGCACAGAGGCAGTTGAGCTCTACTTCTACATAAATTGCTGCCAAAATTGTCACTCTATTGTAGTCATCCTCCTTCCCCATCATAATTTATTGCATTTTACATTGCCCTGCCTCCTTCAGCTTGCCCTCAGACAACACACCTCTGAAAAGATGGTTGTACTGTAGGTTTCAGACACTAGAGTTTTGACTTTTTAGGTGAAGTCACACTGTTTCATACCTCTTGGTTAGCACACAAACACACAAACACACACACACACACACACACACACACACACACACACACACACACACACACACACACACACACACACACACACACACACACACACACACACACACACACACACACACACACACACACACACACACACACACGTTCTAATCACTGTGGATAAAAACAGGCTAATGAATTATTCCGTCCTCAGTTTAAAACCTACTCAATTACAGCTGACATCTGTGACTCTGGTGCTCTCAATTACACTTTCTTTTCTGGTGTTCGTTTCCATGTGAACAAGGGACAGCTTTGTGACTTGTGACACTGGGTTTCTAAGGTACAATGTAGTGTCCAACAGCAGGGAACAAAATGACATTAGGTTTAGTATATTCTTTATTGCTATGTGCTCCCCATTACAACAAACAGCTTCAGTAGTGTAAACTTCAATTTAATCTAAAAAAGTACAAAAAACTGCAAGCAATTAGAAATGAGAAATTACTCTAGTCAGAGCATTAATACTTAAATGCAACGGGTAGTACAGGAATACATACAATATATATCCTATACAGTATATCTGTCTGAGGCTCAGGGATTGTCATCGAAACACCTAAATGTACTAGCATCTTTTGAACTTTGAAAGCTTTGCATAATATTAGCAGCAATTCTTTGTAGGCAGCAAGTCAACAACATGTAGGTAAAAATGAGAACAACGGAAACAATTGGCAACACAGGCACTGCATACCCTCAACACTGTTACATATGAATATCATCTAAACACACCATCTATATCTTCTATTTCGCTTTCTTTATACTTCTAGACTTGCCTTTATTGGGGCGATATCCATTATAATAATGCTGGAATTTTTTTGGTTCAAAGGGGGCGACTACCTGCCTACTCTCTACGTGACAGGATGGTTCTGTCTGTGTTTGCCACAACTTTATCTTCTTTTCTCTATTTAAACAGCTGTGAGATGACAGCCTTGTTGGGGCACTAAGCCTACCAGTGATGATACCTGCTAATTTGCAGCTCTGCAGGGAGACTAAAACTACAAAACAAAAACAAAAAAACAACTGATAGAACAGCTTTCTCTGGCGATCAAATCTCAAGTATTGAGCACGTGTCCTGTGTGTAACTAACTTACTCCTTAAATGCTTCTAAAAATGTTAACAACAGCAACAACAAAAATGCAATTATAACTACACTGTATCATAACTCTGATTTGAGCCACATCCAACTGAAGAGTGGACATTCAGCAGGAGAAGGAGGAATGTTTTCTGCATAGGCTACTGCTTTCCATAAAACCTTTTGTGTTTTTGGCAGATGCTGTCATACATTGAACAGAATAGGAACTTCAACTCTCAATAAATACTTAAAGTTCTCTATGTACAAGAGCTATACAGTCACACACCTGGTGTGTGAACTGAAGGCTGAACTGTAATCTCCATTGAAATAGAAAAACAAAATGATATTCTTGTTATTGCAGTCAGATGCATTGTGGTTGTGATATAACCCTTGATAATAATAAATAGCCCTCTTAGCCTTATATTTAAAAGAAAATAAAAGTGTGATGGTCTGTTAACCATGTTCCACATTCATGAAGTCCACCGCTGTGTCTAACGGAATGATCTAGAGCGCTCGCACGGCAACCTGAACGCTTACGGTTCAAGTGCAAGAATGAATGAACACTTCGTAAGAACGACTGGAACATTACTATCCTTCTCCCAGAGGAGAGTCCTCAAATTGCAAAATACAGTACACCTACACAAGTAGAGTGAAATTCAGGAGAGTAGAGAAGTCAAGGTAACAGCTGATGAGTGAACTGGCGTAATGCTGTATACTAGACTGAACATATGGAAGACCCAGGTACAGGCACCCCCCCCCCCCACCACATATTAAATTGAACACTGTGGAGATTAGGAGGAGGGGAGGGGGGTCAGCAAAAGTTTGTGGAGGTCAGTAAAGAAGTAATCACTGCAGACAGAGCCTACTGGCTTCAAACACTGGAACTGCTTGCCACACAGGATTTGCTGCCATGACAATCAAATCCAAGCCAAGAATGATTAGCAACCCTATGCCTGTACTGTGTATGTCCAGTATATTTAACACTGTGGTGCTCCAGGGTTCTGGATGAACTGAGGTACACACTGTTGAGGTACTCTCTCTGCATAGCCTGTCGGTCATAAACTGCTTTCTATCTGAATTCACTTTAGGTATCCTACACGGAAATGAACACTGGACTTCAGCAATGTCCAACACTGACACATATTTACTTACCAGTATGTTTTCTTAAAAATGCTTGAATAGAGAGCTGTTTAGTAAATGTATAAAAAGCACCAAGTACACAACGGCTGTTATTATAAAATCCTCAGCTTAGTTTTCTTTAAAATAATACTGACATATTTTACATATACAGTATGTACAGGAAATGTTTATAAATATCAAAATCTGTCAATGACATAGCTGAACGCCAGTAAACACAATGTAACCAGAGCCATTTTCCTATTGAGTACCACTTTGAGTTTAACTGATGTGCAAGCTGATGACAAGGCTGTCGGAAGAGGGACACTATACAAATCTTAAGAAGTGCCCATTTCCTGTTGCAGGCCAAATGACTTGTGTTTATAGCATTCTGTGAGGGGGATTTACTTTGGGGCACTGCGTGTATGTATGGGCCTGGGGTCTTTGACCTGAAAGTGAACCAGCACTTTTCTCTCTCGCTCTCTCTTTTTTCACTCTTTTATCAATCCTAATCTCTTGCAATGGCCTTAGTTTTTTTTTTGTAAAAATGCTGTACATCTACAAACAAAAGAAGAGTTCAGAAGAGGCTGGCCACCCGGCTTCACCGCTGCACTTCGCTGAATGCCGGAAGCCGCCGAATGTCCGTGCTGGGAGTGTCCGACCGTCTGCCGTTCGCGCCGGCGTTCCCGGTGCTCCCCCTCTTCCCAGCTCCGTGCGTGGGCGGTGCGGCCTGGCTCTTGCTGGCGTGAGGTGGGGTCTGCCGGGTGGCCTTGCCGCCCTCCGAGCCGAGCCCGCCTCTCCGCTGCTGTGGCTGGGGTGTGGTGGCCGCTCTCAGAGGGGAGCGCCCGGCGCTGGAGCTCCCCCTGGAGGAGGAGGCAGAGGAGGCGGAGGAGGAGGAGGGGGACTGACGTGGGGCCTGACCTGGGAGCGTGGCGAGGCCGGCGATGCTCCCGTTGGCCGACAGGGTCTCCAGGAGCTGGGATGCCGACCCGAAGCGCACCTCCTCCTCCCCCTCGGAGAGCAGCGGGGCCAGCGTGCCCCTCCTCTTGCTGCACGACTCGCAGCACAGCTTGTTGTAGCCGGGGATGGAGCAGTAGCGGGCCAGGACCTCCATCTGGCAGAATATGGATTTGTCCCCGGCACAGGGCTCGTCTGTGAACAGGGAGACAGGCTATCAGATCTTCTCCTCCTCATTAAAAGGAGCAGACATATTGTATGCACCTCGGCAGCTGGTGTGCCACAGCAGAGCTTACTTTTACACGCAAAGCTTTAATACAGTATAATATAGGTGCATACAGAGTGAAAACATTGGCCAGTTCTACATGAACCTACCAAAGACTTGAAAAAAAAAAAAATATATATATATATCTGTGTATTCATGTTTATAAGCTTTGTATGGGGATTAAACAATCTCACTGGCATCCCAAGCCATGAATGACCTCATTATAATCTTTACCAATATATAACACAGAGTGATGCAAATGTTAGCATTACCCACGTCTCACTGGCCGTCAGTTTCTTTGTGCTCCAATATGAGTTTGCGTCAGCACCTTCCTTCCCCCTTTAACCCTCTTTCTGTGGATTTGAGAGATTTAACTGCAACTAATCTATCTGTATTTTCTTTTGATGAAAATCAATCACCAGCTAATTCATCAGACGGCACGCTGTGTATCTCTGGGTAGATATGCCGTCAGATGCACAAGGACTGTGTTTACTGTGTAGTGTATTTTCAGCACACTACATCGGTGCTCCTTTAGGCATAACGAGAAGATTATTGCTGACAAATTTAATCTACACTGGAGTTGTAGAAGAATGGCAGTAACTCTGTGAAATGTCATGATAATTCAAACAAAAAATTCTGTCTCTAGGTGCTGAATAACATCTGGAGACTACAAGTAGAAAGCAACCCTGTCATGATGCAGCAGGTCTTTCATGTGCACATAGACCTTGATGGGAAAAAAACAGCCATCCACAGCAATCTTACAAAAGCAAACAGTAGTTGGATCAATATAGGCCTTCCTGTGGGGGCTCCTGATTCAGTTTAATTACACACTGTCTACACAGTAGGGCTGGGCGATATATCGATATTATCGTAATATCGTATCGTAATATTTATATCGATATGTATTTGACACTATATCGCCATATCGATATATTTTCAATGATACAATACCACTTTATCAAAACCACTTATCCTAATGTGTTCACACTGTTCAGACAGCCGGAGCTTTCTCGGATCACTCAGTTTTCATTGTGATCGTAACATTGAACGTGTTTTGACAGTCATTTTGCCTGAATGCTTATTGCCTGTCAGAGGAAGGCTAAGTTAAAAAAATAAAAATGAATAGATTTTTCCCTCCTGTTACTTTTAAATAGGTCACACAATGTTTCAATAATTATCGATATCGACCGATATGAAACACTTATATCGTGATACAGATTTCAGCCATATCGCCCAGCCCTACTACACAGGCAATCTTAAGGGACAGCTTTCCCCCTTAGCCCTCTGCGAGACATCTTGGGGATGGCTTTTAATTCATTTCGATCATAATATCTTCATTCCCTTAATACCACCAGCTTACAACCCATTTGCTCCTTGGCAGCATACTAGGGGGTCTAGGATCTGCTGTTCGTAAAAGACTCTCTCTTCTATCTCAATTTTCTTCTCTTTCTCTCTCTCTCTCTCTCTCTCTCTCCCTCTATCCTCTCTCATGCTTCTTTCTCCCTCTATCCTCTCTCTCCCTCTTTTCTTCCTTTATCTTCCTATCTTTTTCTCTCTCATGGTTGATGCCTTTTCTTCTTTCCCTTTAATCCTCATCTCAGCTGGATGGGTTATAATGGCTTGTATGGTAGTGTCCACAGAGCTTATCGAGACCAAAAGCTATGGTGTCTCAAGGGAGCTAAGTGGGTCCATACTTCTGATCACCACAGCTCCAGATAGCCACAAAATGGTTCAGTGAGGGCCTGCATGGACCTGCACAAGCTCTTATTTTCAATGGGCACTCCTGCCCTGTGTTATCTTCCTGTGTTCGACTGGTAAATGGGCATGCATTTATGTAGCACAGTGTTTTTCAAAGTTTTTCAGACCGAAGCCCACTTCCCCTCTTACAAAAAACCTCAAGGACCACTTCCCCCTTATCTGAGGCTAACAGGGCTATGCTGCATGAATGCGTGGACTGGTGCAGCATCACAGTCCTAACTGGGGAATGGCATGAAGATGACATACACGTCATTTAAACATATGGTGCATACTGTAGTACAGGTAGCTTAAGAAAGGTGAAAAGAAACCCAACTGCTCGAGGATCACTTGGGATTTCTTGTGGACCACCACATCTTGAGAAACACTGAAATAGCGCTTTCATATACTCAGTAGAGTACCCACAGCACTTCACACAGAGTGCCTCGCATTCACCCATTCACACACAGATGACGAAAGCCTTGCCATGCCAACCAGCGCACCGAGACAAGGATGGGGTTTTGTTTTGTTTAAGGACAATTCAACCTTGCGAGGAGGAATCAAGCTCTGATTAATGAATGTAAGGGTGTTTATTGGTCAGTGATGCCTGATTACAGACACAGGGTATTTATACTGTATATCACAAAGAGGAACAGGGAAAATACACAGTCGGGGAAAAACATTTCAGTCAGTTGATGTAGCACATTTAATAAACATGACCAAATAAGCGGACTTGTTAATAGTTTGATTGATTAAGCACTGTTAGACACAGCTATCAAATATCTAAAGCTTAAATCATTTAGAGCATGAGTTTGCTTTGCAAGGTTATGTTCATATATTGTTTACAAAGAACACAAAGTACTTGTGCATGTAGGAAGAGCACCTTAGGGAGAAACTATAGCTATTACACCTACCCCTACACTATCTATAACCAAGTAAATAGTTCAGGCTATTAGTCCCTACTCCCAGGAGTAACACGCACAACTGGCCGCTGACTACAGCTATTCACGCAACCTCATGTGAGCTGTACAGGACGGGGATGGCCAACTGGAGCCATACAGACAGATGCTCAACAAGAGTTAACCTGAACCGGCCGGCTATCGTTACAGTGACTGGGGCTGCTGGGGCCGTTTACATGATCCACTCAGCAGCACCTACCTATCGCTTTCCCCCATGGCTTTCACCATGCCAACAACATGCATCTCATCCAGGACCACTGGCAAGTCTTTGCAGTTTCCTTAACAATTACATATAAAAAATAAATAAATAAATACAAATACAAGACACTTGCACATGTGGGGAGAGCACCCATTGTACCACACTTTAGGCTTTCCTAACTACAGCCATTACAATTATCCATACACTATGTGGGACACATCCTCAGCAGTGTACCTCAGGATCAACGGGTATTTCGGGCCTTTACTCACTGTACACCCTCCCCTGAGGCGGCCCCACTAAAGGTGATCAATCCTTTAGCGTGTCCACAGTTTAGCTACCTGCTACCCAAATTTCCAAAATGTACTTCCACAATTCACTTACAACCACCGTTTACTTCCAAAATTTACTACTTACTGCTCATTACCAACTGTTTGCACCAACGCATAAAAAAAAAAAAAAATTAGGGAAAGAGGAGGGGAAGGAGAAGGGGGGAAAGGGAGCCTGTCTGGGCTTCGCTCACCCCAAGGGCCTGTCTGGGCCTCATCTCCTCCTCCTCCTCCTCCTCCTCCCCCATCTCATCTCCTACACCGCCCCCGCCCGACTTCCAAAGTTTTACTTACAAAATTAACCACAACCACAATTTACTTCCAAAATGACCTGCTTACTTACTAATTAGGACTTGTTATCGAATATTTGCACTTTACCACCATTTTACCACAGATACTATCACTTTGCAGTCATTAACGCATACGCCATTACACAAACGACACTGCCAATGCTAGTTCTAAAGACGATTCTACCCATTGACTTACCATTAAATGTATCCACCTCTTGAATCTACTGGTGTCTAATGCTCAGCTATCCCGTGTTCCATACACCGCAAAACCCCGGGAAACTTGGCCACTCTGTATCCCAATACACCGCACGATTCTAAGCTGCCCATGTGTGTGATGGCTGCCATTTATAAGCCTCTTCTTCTGTGTTTCTATTGACCCACTAAACGCACTACTGCCATCTGCTGGTCTGGGGTGCCCATCCTTATCTGCACAAACAGCCCTAGGTTGCACTAATCTCCACCTCCTTCGTAGCACACTGGCTAAGGCACTCGACCCACACCTGGAGGGCCCGGGTTCGAATCCCTCCACCGCCCCATTTGAACATGGCAACCCTACTGCTTACCCCAGGCAGAGACCGCCCTTCTCATCCAGATCCAATTACTAGTCCTAGCTGCTTCCTCTGACATCTCCCTAACAGTTTTACGTAGATTCTTACCACCAACCCCAAGCTCCCCTAGCAATGAAATGACTGACCTCCCTACAAACCCCCTACAACCCACTTCTACTGGAAATACTCTTGCCCTCCATCCTTTCTGCTCTCCTTCCAATCTCAACTCTTCATACTTAAGCTTTTTCCTTTCATATGCTTCCTCTAGGGAGCTTCCCCATGGGACAGTGAGTTCAATAAAATACACTACCTGTTGGCTGGTCGACCAATAGACTATGTCTGGCCTCAAGTTAGTGGTAACTATTTCTTGAGGGACCACCAACTTTCCACCCACATCTACCAGCATCTGCCAATCCTTTGCTTCCTGTGTAGTACTCCTTGACTTTGCGGCTCTCTTACTTTTCTCACCCTCCCACACAAACTGGATACCTTTTTTATGACTACCTTCTGCATTTACCTCCTGCCTCCTACTCTCAATTCCTGCTGCTAAGCATTTTAATACTTGGTTGTGACGCCACGTATAGCGACCCTGTGCCAAGCTAACTTTACAGCCAGATAGTATATGTCTCAATGTGGCTACACCTGAACAGAGTGTGCATGACGGATCCCCATCTGTCCAGATTCTCAGGTTATCTGGTGATGGGAGCACATCGTACGTCGCTCCCAATAAAAACTTTAGCCTGTTAGACTCCATACTCCACAAATCCCTCCAAGTAACCTGTTTTCTCTCTACTCCCTCCCAATTCAACCACTGGCCCTGCTTTGCTAGTGACACAGCTTTTACCTGTCTACTAGCTTCTTCTTGCCTACGTATCTGCTCTACAACCAATCTCCTTTTCTCTTTCTGATCTGCCTTTCTCCACATTGGCTTCCCTAATGTACGCCCCAAGCCTCCCCGCCCAATCTGGACATTTCCCATTATCTCTCCATGTCTAAGGGCTGCCTCTGCCTCCTGCACTGCTACCTTTGGTAGCAGCATATATTTATCTTGGGTATTTCTTCCCAAGATTTTAATCACACATAGTGTTTGCTCAGGTCTATTGATCCTAAAATTCAATAAAAACAAGCTTCATAGTGAGACTCAAATACCCACCAAAGAGAGAGAGAAAAAAAAGAAAATTTTTTCCTATGTTTTTTAGAAAAGCTTTTACAATATTCTGCCGCAGTGTTGTTTCAAAGAAGTTGCAACCGTATAAAGCACCGAATAAAAGTTTTGTGTGTCTTTTTGTCTTTGAAGCACTCCAAATCTACCCAAGCCAGACTGAGCAGCATTGATTGAAGAGCATTTTCAGTGGAGTGTCGAGGCAAAAAAAAAAAATGTTTCTTTCAGACGCCTGCTTTCACTAATAACACTCAGAGACATCTCAGAGCACATTCCACAATCCCACCATAATGAAGAGGTTACATAACAGTGTGCCTCTTGATAGGCATTAGTTAATGGAAAACCAACTCCTGAAAGGGGTTTAGCTTTGAAAGAAAATGAACACACAAATAAGCACATCACCAGTTTGACTGTCATAGTCTATCACATTCACATGTGTGTTTTGTCCCTCACCTTGTTGTTCCCACCTTAGACTCATATGTTCTCTGGTCACATACTTCCTGATTCCTGCTATTGCTCCATGACTCACACCTTTGTAAGTACTGTATTTTTCTCAGGCTTTGTAACCATTGTAATCAGATAGGACAGAAGATAGTGGCAGGAAAATAGTGGTAGAGAGCGAGGGTAGGATCAGAAACCTTGGGTCAGATATTAAGCCAGATCCGCAGATTTATTAGCCTGGCAAACCAGACCCTTGTACCTTGTTCCTTACAGTACAGAGGTTTTGTTTGTGCTTCCACTGACATGGATGACTACTGTGGTAGAATCTTTATTGGGCCAAACAGCAAACAGAAGGAGTGTTCGTGAGGTCTTTAGCTCCACCCTGGCCTTGTTTGCCTGTGAGAACCACACACAGAAGGTCATGTGTTTTAAAGAGATACTATGCAACTTTGAGTGCTTTTTCTCAACGGAGCTCCTCCTAGTGTCTCCAAGTACACTCTCGTAAAAATGGACTGTTTTCCCTTTACACTCACCCTGGGAATTTGTTTTTAACTCAACTGCAGAGTAACTGGCGAATACAAAAGTGGTCATGTCCACCAAGGTAAGTAAAGTCAGAATTTCTTTAGGATTTAACATGATCCTGCTTCTTGCGATATTCGACACTTTGTGAGTCTGAGGGTGCAGGGGGCATGGGATTGTCTCCACAGACAGCGAGGGCGGTCGAGAAAGTCTTCATTCGCCTGATATCGACTCATTTAAGCATCTACCGATTTATGAAAAGCTTACATAATGCTGCTTTAAGGCATGCTAGTGTTAGATGTGTAATATGTGGCTGTTTGTTTTTGACCCACCTTGACACGGCCTCGGCCTGCACGTCCGAATCGTTTCGGGCCGCTCGCCTCCGCACTGGTCACCCACTCGACAGGTCACCAGTCGCCGTGACACCCCTTCCCCACAGGTCACCGAACACTGCAGAGGAGACACATAGATTTACTTCAATAAAATCAAGAGTAACAGCGCAAATACACAGTAGTTTTGCATATGACTGCATATACAGTCGACCCTCTATCAATATTAATTATGCAGCAAGGAGCCGCCTGACACACACAACCTAAGACACGTGCATAAACACACACACACACACACACACACACACACACACACACACACACACACACACATTATAATGATTTTTTTGTATATGTTGCATCCCATAGATCATGCAGTGTATCCAGCTGAGAGTGGGACATTTTTGAGATAATGGCTGCTTAAAAGCACATAGTTAAACAGAAGAGCACATTAACCAGAGAGGTTGTCAGACCAGAAATATAACCCCTCCAGCTGTCAAAAAACACATTTGGTGTAAGAAATGTAAGGTTTTTATCTTAAGAATGGAAAATGTCCTTGCTTGTCATTACATATACTTCATTACAAATTCGTTCTTTGTTTTGATGTCTAGAACTATTCTGTCTGTCATTGTGTGGCACAGAATGACGTTTTGACTATTGCTGGCCTTCCTCAGATCTGAAGAAAAATAATGTTCTGTGCCACACAATAAAAGACAAAAACTAGAAGGATTTTAAGTGCGGACTCAATTAGGATTTCATTTTCAAACATTGTGTCTTGCACCTTAGATGTGCACAGAGATTTCATTTGGGACTGTATTATTCGATACCCATCCGAATGAAAAGGAGGCCAGCATAATTACATAAACATGAATTAGGCTACACACTCTTGCACTAAAATGGGCAGACGAGAGACTTTAGATTCTATCTCATTCTCTAAGATATGGAAGTTGTGATGAAATGAAAAAAATCACACATCCAAACGTGTGTTACAAATAAACAAACAAATAATGCACAAACACATACTGCTACAGTCTAACTGTCAAGGCAATTATTTGCTAAAGTAGTACAGCCAAATATTAATTCAGACCCTAAATGTTATTGTCATGGAGTACCATAAGGTCAGTGCAGGAGTTTTATTTGTCACGAACAATCACTGACCAGATTGTAAACTATTGAATCACATATTATGACATTACTTATAAACCTAACTGACAAACCTGCATAGCCTCCTTTTTGATATTTTTATGCCAAATTCCTGATACCCTCATTAAAAGCAATGGTCTGAAAATGTTACACTGACATCCAGCTTACAGCCAGTCAGTGTAGCTCACGAATAGACTGCCAGCACTATGCATCACAAATATGTGTGCTTTTGGGAGAAATAAAGAGCAATTCACCTGTTATTTTCTGATGTGTTTGTTTAATGTAATGGTGATGTGCCATGAATCACAAGCACTGCACCACAGGAGAGAACATATGGGAAAACAGAGCTAAATAGAACGAAAGCAAAAATTCCTCTGCACAGCCAGGTATCTGTTACGTAGGTTAGAGTTACGCTAATTAAAATCACCTGGATTAGTGAATGGGTACAGCAAGCACATGGTAGCAGGTATCTCTGTATAATCAGGTGCTGGTGGGTTGCAGGGATACAAACTTTAGAAATGGACTGAGTTCCCTCAAAAAAAAAAAAAAAAAAAAAAAAAAGCACTACAACCTTCTCCAGGGTGCGGTGGTGACCTCATTACAGATTTATAAGATTCCGGCAACCTGAGACCCCTGATGTCTTAGGTGCTGACCCTGATTCTGAAACCTAGACTAAAGGTGCTGGATTGTACTTTGAGAAACTCAAAATGTTCTGTTTTCCAAGAGCAGGGATGAGATACCTGGGTAGAGGAAGTAGGATTCAGACCATGCACTGGCTCTATCTGTGATAATCAGCTTATCTATAATAAATAATAATAAAAACAATAAGCTTATCTATTTGGGTGAAGAGTTACGCTAATTAAAATCACCTGGATTAGTGAATGGGTACAACAAGCACATGGTAGCAGTTTTCCTTTCTGAAGCTAGTTTTCATGTCTTTGTGTGTAAAGAATTCTTTTGGTTTTATGCAAATTACATCAGTAAATGCATACATTTCAATATAACACTTGCATAATGACCAGGATAAATGAACACTGTCCTGCATGTTTCAGAGAGCCCTATCAGAGCCAGATCCAGTAAGCATTTTCAGTATCAGCACCCAAACTCAGGCAGTGAACGGGGCTGGCTCGGCGCTACTTTTCCTCCTCTGGGTTTACATTATATTACATTACAGTTTTACTGACAGACACACTTTTATTCAAAGCGGCTTAGAATTGAAGGCACAAACCAAGCTCCAAGGTTTTTTTTTTTTTTACCTCGGACCAGGGGCCAATCCTCCAGGGGGCGATGCAGGGCACTCTGTTGCAGGGCCGCCGGCTCTCAGGCTTCTCCCCGCTGCAGTACTTGCTGTGGACGGAGCGGTTCATGCCCTCGTTGAGAAACTGGACGCAGCGCACCGTGCGGATCTGGTAGCCCAGGCTGCCGCAGGTTTTGGTGCAATGCTCCCACTCTTCCGAAATCCATCTGTATGGATTACAATTAAATAAATGCATTTTATAGCCAAGGCTTTTTAAAGGCTTTATGCATTAAATTTTAACTTTTCAGGAGTGCCTTAAATTTCTTTTGTTTTTGTATCAGTAAGTTAGAGGCCCATTTTTGATGATCACCCTGTTTTACCTTTTTTTGACTTTCTCTGACCCGGTGAAGCATTTCCTTCCCTTTTTTTGTCTTTGAAACATATACATACAGTAAATTGGCCCCTTCCTGTTCTCTGTGTAAAGCATTTTGGTGCAGCTGCTGCTTACAATGTAAATGTGACTTCACTTGGCCAAAAATATTATGTCACCACAATGCTGGTGAGGTGGGGGAAGAAGGATGTTTGCTCATATTTGCTCTGTTAACATCTTGTCAAGGTACTTTTAAAATGTTTCCTTATTTTCACCAAAAGGTTTGAAAGGCCCTTTAAATGTTGAGAACAATTTTCTGGGCTGTTCCAATTCTGAGTGGCCCAAGGGCAGAGTGACACTTAAGGAAATTTAATAGACCTGCATACCTGGTCATTTCCTGCACCAGTTTTCGTTTATTTTTGACACAAAACTCTAGAATTAGTCCCAGTGTATTCACAAGGTCACAGACAACACTTTAGCCATTGCTTTCTGACAACAATGTTCTCCCTACTTTCAAACCCCTTTCACCTGCAGAGAACTCCCATGAAAACTTGTGTGATAAATGTGTCTAGCCTTTAGTCTAGCCTTTCAAATGTCAAAGAGGGATTCTCAAAGGTACAATTCAAGTTGAAAGTTGTACAGAGTCTGTACAAACTTAAAAGTACACAGCTCAAAAAAAAAAAAAAACACTAGAGCTAGGGCTGCGTTTTACTTGTAGGTGCCATGAAGGCCCTTCTGGGCTTATGGATTTAATGACATACATTTAAAACTAATGATTTTAAACCCTTCACTTTGACTACCACTCATATTTCATCACACTCGAAAATGATCGTGCAAGCTCTGAGAGCTCAGAGAAGGCCTGAGGCAGCCAATCAGCAGTAGCTGGCATCAACTGAAAAGAAAAGGGTTAAAGGCTGATTAGCGTCGTCTGTGACACTGTGTTGTACAGCCTCTGCTCTGTTGCACAGCCCCTATCCTGTCTCTCTGGAACAGAGGGCATTGATTTGTCACGGTGCCCAGGGAGCAGCTGGGTGTTAGATGCCTAGCTTAAGGGCACCTCAGCCACATATAGAAGTAATGGAAGATACCACACAAGAACATACAGTAAGGACGGCTGTTTGATGGGAAGTTTGCTCGACCTGACTCACAGCAGCATGCTACAATGACCCCAGCTTCATGCCTAAAAGCTCTGGGCTGTCTCTCCCAATCACACACAGATTGAAACTAATGTAAATGTACTTTGTGTTCTGTACAGTGTCTGTGACTGCATGCTGAGTGCTCCTGACAAAGCAGCAGCCGTGTTCGCCGTGCAGCGCTGAACAAACCGTTACTACCAAGACCACTTAGTGAGCCTCGAGCGGCTATTAGCTGTGTTCCACGCCAGAGGTGTGCCTGTGCAAGTACAATTACATCTCTCAAAGCTTGACGCTTCACAGCGAATCACTGAGAGCATGCCGAACGGTTTCGAGGCTTTTCATTGGTACACATCATTTCCACAGAGCTGTTTCAGTGAAGAATCAATACGGGCCTTTTTGTGCATTTACAGTGAACTGGCTTATGGGAAGCTCATGGGTAGGTCACTCAAGAGCATCTTGCCTAAGAATGCTGGTACATGATGAAAAAAATCCTTTCAGTGAGGCTTAACCGTTATACCTGCAGTGATTTGTGCAGAAGTCTTCGAATCTAAAAATACTTTTTTTGCCTTAAGATTTTCCCACCACAACAGTGGCTCAAGTCAGCATAGAGTGTTCCGGGAAATGTATCATGACAGGCCACAAACAAATGCAAATACACACACACACACACACACACACGCGCGGGAACACACGCACACGCTCACACAAACACACTCACACACTCACATCCAGATAAACATAAACATAGACACATCGAGAGAAAGTGAGAACATCAAAAGCTTGAAGTCGTGAAAGGAATTACACCCTGGATATTTACTAGCATAACATTTGTTGACACCTAAATTGTTTATGACCTCTGCAAATACTGACCTGCTGTGAGACTAATCCTCAGTGACTCATCCATTCAAAACGAACACACTAACAGGCATGAAAAGGACTGCGGCAAGTGCAAGGATTTAATGCAGAGAAAAGATACTATTTAGGATAGAGCCACTCCTACAATGTGCAAACCGCACAGAGCAAAGTGTTTCTGTGAAAGACAACCACGGAAAAGCGGCATTTATTTTATTTTCTGTTTTTCAGTGTGCTTCCAATTAGTGTGAGCAGCTGCGATTTCAAAAGTTATGCATTTTACCATCAATGACTTTGCCTGTCAATTGATTTTTTAAGAAATGAAAAAAAAAAAAAACAAACAAAAAAAAAACATGTGTGAGACAGAGAGAGAAGATGAGGGAGGGCAGGGGAAAGAAAAGGCTATTTGAGTGGTGTGTGTGTGTGTGTGTGTGCAATCAGAGTAACTGTCTGTACTCACTGAGGCTGCGTGCAGTCTTGTAGGTTGCACATCCTCCGAATTGGCTTGGGCTTCTTGCTGACGTCACAGTAGCTGCGGTGAACCATCTTGTTATCGCCCTTCTTCCGGCAGCCATACTTGGTAAACTGGAACCCTGGATGTTGAAATGTTGATTGAGTGTTGGGTGTTGAGTGTTGAGTGAATGTTGAGGTTCAAATGAACCCTGTGAGTTTAAAAGGGAGCCTTTGTTTTTTTTTGTAATGCCTTTGATAGAGCATGCGTGTCAGTAATTATTTAACATTGACATAGAAGATAAACAAATGTTTGAACTTTCTTTTGATGGAAGAGCTAGGCTAGATGGTTGTATGCTTGTAAGGGTATAAGAAGAAGCATAAACGTGATACTGAAAATGCGCCACATATCTGAGAATATCAACAAGGGCTGGGTAAAAATCTATGAAGGCTCAAACAAGAGCACATCCACTCACTGTTTTCTAATGTTCCCAGAAATTGATTTTCTAACTGGAACTCCCTAAAAAGTTAATTTAATGCCACAATGTTTCGATCTGTATGGTCTGATGTATCACGTACCTGACTGAAACCATGCGGGTCGACAAACTGTACCATTAAATTCACATTTCTGGAGGAGCAGTAGGAAACAGCGTGTGGATATCTTGTTATGCTTTAATGAGGAGGAGCGTACCTCCTGCACAAGGCCTTGAGCACTGGGACCAGCTTTTCAGGGCCCACTCGTACGTGTCCTCTTGGATAACATTGTTGTTGTTCACAGGCACCGAATCTTCGTGTATAATGTATTTGTACATCAGTGTAGACCGTGTCTCGTTGTCCCTGGGTATAATCTTAAAGGCAGACAGCACCACAAAAGAGACTTTAATGAAGGGAGTACATTTATGGACAGTAAATTAAGATATTTGCACACTCACACAACCAACATGAAAACTTCTGTAGCCCTAATGGTTATTTGGAGGTTATTTCTCATTCGAGAATCCACTCAAATGTGACCATAACAGCTGTAATTAAATGTTCAATGACAAATGTTCCTATGTAAGGCCTTGCACAGCTTGAGCTCAGTAAAGCGTTTTGACAAATATATAGAAAATGAAAAACTTGGTAGGAGTAAAAAGTCACCCATTAATTCAGTACATAGCCACATAAGTTCTGTGAAAAGAGAAGATATACTGCCATAGTTTGGACCAGAACATTCTGTGCAGCCACTCAGAACTACACTCTAGGCATTTGGAATAAGGTAAAACAAGTTCAGACAGCTGATCGAAATTGCTAATTTTTTTCCGATCCGTTATATGAAAGCTTATAGCTGAGGTCCATCAAGGTCTTGACCCTCATCTTGCATTATTAAGTCTACATTATTTTAAATTGAGAGATGTCTACCAGAGCCGCAACAACTCAAGTTAATTTATAAAATGACAAGGAGTGTGTTTATTATTATGTTTGTGTGAGAGTGGACTGAGGAGAAAATCAATGCGCTGAGGAATTCCAAAGCTCTTCAAACAGATCTCATTGTGTTCAGTGTGCTATGGCTCAATGTTGATCAATATGCTCCATAACTCAATGCTATGCAAAAATATAGCACGCCAGGGTAATGTGAAATTAAACCCTCTTTTCCAATGGGCAAATCTATACCTAACCTGATTACTTGGCATTGATTCTGTGAACAGACATGCAGCTGTTCAGAACAAGTATTGACACTCGAGTATTTCTATTAGAGCTAAAGATCTTTGATCTTTGCTGAATGTCGGGCTACAAACGGGTTCGGGTTTTAGCCCCGGGTCCGAGTCGTGCTCGGGCCAAATTCTATCGGGCTCGGGTCTTGTTGGGCCTAATTTTTAAGCCCGATTACAGCTCTAATTTCAATACAAAAACAGATAGTGATGAACATAGCAGTATGCTCATTACATTAAATTACATTACACTTAGCAGATGCTTTTATCAAAAGTGACTTACGAAAGGAGGATGTAATAAGCTAACAGACGTGTGTGTGGAGGAGCACAGAGCAAATAGGCTACTGTACACACACACACACACACACACACACACACACACACACAAAGAGATACATGTGCCTTAGGTAAGTATCGGAGAGCAGGGAGACTCAAGACGCCCCTACCCCCTGCACACACAGACTCATACGAGCACGAGGCACCTAGGGTAGTATACTCATCTAATGATGCTTCAAATGAGCACCACACAGCTGAATGTGTTTTTCCCTGAACTCAGCAGAAACATATTCAGGTTAGTTAATCCTAATGTATTTTCTCTCTATTCTCTCCGCCTTGTAGGCACCAGTAATGTACACTGTACACAGTACACTGTGTCCTATTTGTGTGGTGGGCACAGGATGGATAGCTATCAAAAGAAAAGGTGAACTATAATCATATGGGTTGCCATAGCAGAGGAAGAAGAAACCTAAACAGGGTATAATGGATGAATCATACATTTCATTACTTGGTGTGCTATGTTACAACATTACAGTTCTCATTTTTTGCTCCACGAAAGCAGCCGCTGACTCATCCACTCACTTGACCCATGGTGAGGCAGACACTACATCTTTCCAGTCAGGGACAGTTTGGGTGAACACATGCTGATGGTACTGCAGATTTACCTCAGCTAACACTGATTCACGTGGCCATGGCTGTACTCACAGCATCATTGTGCAGTTCTAATCTGCAGCTAGTAAGCTAAGTGCGATGTCTCGAAAGACTCCAAAAACCTTTTCCAACACTGCTGATGCAGCTTGCACTGATGACAGATTGCTAACATGCCAATCAAATACTGCTGGGCATGCTGTGCTGTGAAAGCTTTCCTTGCAAAGAGAGTATACTCAAAAGACAGCAAACAGCTACAAAGCAACATATAGCTGCTGCTTTATGTTGCTTTCTATTTACTTTGGTAGGATTTCTTTGAAGAAGAAACTTTAAACATAAATATAAAAATAAAAACAAATATCTCAGGCTTAGCTGTTGGCAGCTGTGAAAAATGTCCACAGTCGTCTGCCTCTGAGACACGTAGGTGAGACCTTTAAAATTAGCATAAAAAAGGCAGATGTTTTCCCTGTACATAAGATATGGGGGAACATGAATGGGGTTTGCTTAGTCTTGTATTTTTTGATGAGGCACACTTTGAAGTGTGAAGCTATTTTATACGTCAAAACCAAACAGTTAATTTCCGTCTCAAGTTAACGTTTCTTTCAGTCTTTCTTCTGTCTTTGCTTCACTTTGTGAAGTTTGGGAAGATATTCTCCTGCCTGTATTTCACATGACAATCATATATCTTAGACTACGATTAGACTGCACAGAAAGGCATTACTTTCCCTTACTAACCACCCAGTAGTTTTAACAGTTATGATGATGGTGGATTTTTACGCTGCCCTGTTGTCTTTTAGAGCAGAAAGCATGTTTCCCATGACCAACAGCCTCTTAGCTACCCCTGTACAGTAGCACCCTGAAAGTGCTACAAACAGTGTGTCAGACACAGGTGTGACAAATGCCACGTAGATACTGCACTTCTTAAAGTAATAAATAAAGTAATTGTTCATCTGAGTTGACAAAATTTGCAATGAAATAAGACATTACAGTTGCGTACTAAGATAAAAAATAATAAATAAATGGTACAGATTAAGGAGTGTTGCTAAGCAACTCCTTGCAATTATGTTTAGACAGTTGTACCAGGACATATTTGTCTTCCCTTGCTTAAACCTGCAAAACGGTAATTGAATAAGTTGTTACCAGGACAACCACTGCATCATGTAGTGGCCCTTCAGTGTGCAGCGTCTCCACATCCTCCTCGATGATGTAGTTCCATTCCACGCCCAGGTCGATAAATGTTCGCGACCTCGCCTCCTCGCCTTTTCCATTCAGGATATAATGCCCTGTGGCCTGGTTCTTGATGGCTGAAAACAATCATTTGCCACAGACATTCATTTTTCGAAGATTCAAGACCATGGTTAAAAAGGGCCTATCTCTATGCATGGAAAATGCATTAGCCCTCTCCACTAAAGCTCAGAGTGATATCTAAAAGCCAAAGCCATATATAACCTAAATGATGTGACTTTCAATTTTCCTGCCTGTTTGAGACGAAGATAGACAATCATCTATTAATGAAAAAGGGTCTGCAATTATGTGGAAGTAGCACAAGGACATTGTGACATACAATGTCCACAGTAACTGATAGACGGTGACGTGTGTGTGCAAATAGCATGGTGCTGAACAGTTGAGCATCTGATGGTGCCAAGGGCAGTCATCAGTTCAAACATGCCACTATGTCAAGCACGTCAACACGGCTGTCCATCACTTTTTTGTAATTATGGCGGCGCATGATAATGACTGCATTGTGCTAACTTCCAGACAAAGTCTAAAGTGCAACTAAAACTAATGACAGCACGCCATGACATTCAAGGCCAGGTGTACTAGAGGTCAGTGTGTGTACAAAGAAGTGCAAATGAAAGAACCACCAATAATGTAAGCTGATCATCTAAAAATGGACAGTGATGATTTGCTGTCCACTACATATGTCTTCCTCATTGGTTATGCCTGCTCCACCCTAAGACAAAGACATACTGGGAGGAGCATCTTGCAGCATCTTGCAGCAACAGTAACATGCTACTGGACCCAATGGTGCACAATGGTTGTTGTTACTGCGGCTAAGAGGAAACATTCAACATGAAAGCTCATTAAGAGAAAGTTAATTTCTACACTTGTTAACATTTTTTATATTAATTAAAAGAACACCATTCTGACATATGGTCTCTCCAGCAATGCCTTTTTAAGCTGTTTGATGATCTAATTTATAGCCAATAACAAGAATCTGTCACACAAAAATCAAAATGCAAATACTTCTTGCAAATCTGCATCTCATTGCATGTAATTCCCACTGGATCCAACTTCATTTCATTCATTTCACACTTGCAGTCAGTTTGCTTTCTGTCCAGACTCTTCGTGCTGGAAACTACTGAAACATGCAAAAGCCCATGTAAAGGTCTTATTTATAAATAAATAAATAAATAAATAAATAAATAAATAAATAAATAAACTGTCTTTTCATCTTATTGTCTTTCTCATGTTTACATCTATTGCCGTGTAAACAAATTATTCTTACAGCAGTTGCTCACCTTCAAAATGTACTTCATCCAAACATTTACTGTTTTACAATGTACACACACTCGAGCACTGTTTTCTGTGGGACCCTAGCACATCTGGCCTTCAATGTCCTTGGCAAAACTAGAGCCTTAAGCAACAGAGGTGCAAATGGTTCTGACCGCTTGAGTCCATCCACATTAAGAATTTAAAGCGGAACAGGTGTGGTCTCCTGAGTGACATGTGTGTTCAGTGTCAAACGATCCTGTCACTTGCATAAACACAGCGAGGCTGACATTTACATTCAGGTCTTCATACCGTGCCCACTAATAAAAACCTCACCTTAATTAAACTTGGCACAAGAGGCCATCAAGCCTCTTGTCTTGATGGATATTTACAGTTATGTGAACTGCATGGCTGTGCAGCTTGACAGCAACATCATTAATCACCTAATTACCATCTTAATGGCCACTTCTTAATGCTCCCCACCAGTAATCAAAGCCTAGATGCTGCTTTTCAGCATGTCATTAGCCCCCATGAAGTGCAGGGTATTCATTTTTTTTAAATCTAACAACAGGAATGACACACTTATTTTAAGAACAGTATGTAAATGGTGTTGCATTTAGTGACAATCACAGAGTATGCTAATAATTCATTATTATGGGCATCAATTAAGGTCAATGTCTATATATATATATATATATATATATATATATATATATATATATATATATATATATATATATATATATATATATATATATATATATATTTATGAAGATGTCTGTCCTCAGCACATAGGCCTTGATAAAGGGAAAACTGAACAACATGTCAAATATGTACGCGCGAGCATGCAGGCCTTCCCTGTGCGTCGTTACTTACCAAGAATTTGAGGGGAGGCCTCATGTTCTTGAATGACCACATGTCTCGCCCCAGGAGGGATGAGAAACATCTTAAGGTAACCTTTTTGCACGCGTGCGTGTGTGTGTGGCAGCAGGACAAGCAGAAAGGGTGTGGGAGAGATAATAGGTAGAGGCAGTTAGTGCGCATGAACGAGTAGGTTTTTTTTTGTTTTGTTTTTTTTTGCTTTGCAGACGTGGACATCCTTCTCTAATCGAAAGGCCTTTGTGCCTTGCACGCTCTCTAACAAGCTGACGAGATTAAAGAGGGGAATCTATGTTATCAGTTCCTCGACCAGCGCCACACGCATCTCTAAAAAGGAAGAAAGTCAGGTGAAAAAAAAAAAACGGAAAATAAAAAACAGAAACTTCAGAGGTTTGCCAGCCTGATTAAATCACTCAACTCGAACAGACCAAGGATCATTACCATTAGGGTCTAAAACCGGGATCAGACAAAGCAATTTCAAATTCGATTTCAAATGAAATATTTATATAATTTAGAGGATTTCTCTGAATGATTAAATACAGGACACGGTCTTGATTAGTGACTCGAACAGACCAAGGATCATTAACATTAGAGTCTAAAACCGGGATCAGACAAAGCAATTTCAAATTCGATTTCAAATGAAATATTTATATAATTTAGAGGATTTCTCTGAATGATTAAATAGAGGACACGGTCTTGATTAGGGATTAAAAATCAGGATGGCACAACCCCTTGGAGAATGCAATCGACACAGAGCATTGCGGCAGAGTGGCACTACGGCTACAAAGCTGATTCGATTTCTTCCGTCTACCTCGGATGTCCACTGGCCTGCAAAACCTCACACAGACTCACCAAGCACATTCCTAGAATCCTCGGTCTCATTCAGGAACACGTGCCGTGCTCCCTTTGGCAGCGAGAACGCTCCTCGTGTCTTCCCTTCAGATAGAGAAATGCTATCGTTACACTTCCTTTTGCAATGCTCTCTTTTCACTGGCCTTCTTCTGCTGCCAGCTGTTTTGTAAGTGTCTTTTTTAAAATGCAGTCTGTATATGTTTTGTGTGTGTGTGTGTGTGTGTGTGCGTGTGTGTGTGTGTGTGTGTATGTGTGTGTGTGTGTGTGTGTGTGTATGTGTGTGTATGGGTGCAAAGGCGGAGGGGGGGGGGCGGGGGGTCGGGGGTAGGGAGGGGTGAGTGGTAAATGTGTATAGATGCCTACCAGGGAAGCTTGTCAGCTGTCTGTCTTTGGTCTTTGGTGATGCAAATGCTGGTGTTGTGCAGAGTGAATATTTGTCGCTGTGTGATTTGCCACCCAGAGATGAGCATGTAGATTTGCCTCCCAGATATGAGTTCTTCTGCACACCTCCTTTGGACAGGTGTGCCGGAGAAGGCCCACATGGCCACCAACTTCAAGAATGAAGCAGACTCCCCCACACTGTCCCCATTTGCAGTTGAACTTATTTATTGTGCAGCATTTTGGTCAGATGACCATCATCAGGCAGAATTGCCGATGATGGTCATCTGACCAAAACGGTCAGTACAGTACTGTATATAGTAAATTACATAAATTACATTTTCTTAGTTTTAGCATTTTGTGACCATGCCTTTGTACTCCTCAAATACGTTCAACTGCAAATGAGGACAGGGTGCGGGATTCTGCTTTATTCCACCCAGATATGAGACCATTGCAGTCATCATCTGAGATGAGCAAAGCCCAACAATCTGGTGTCAATAAAGGTCACGCAGCACTGACTTACCGTGACCTGTCTACCTGTGTGTATGTGTATGCCTACCTGAATGTACAGTATGTATGAGAGCAGGAGAGAGAGAAGGGAATATCTACCAGTTTTTTCCTGTTGTAAAAAATGATCATTTATAAACTGTTAAGAAGACTAGCAGGTAGTATTTGTGAGTGTCATCAGTGTATTTGATTCTAAGTATCAGAGATACTTGTGAACCTGGGTGAAGTACATGCTTGAGAGAGACGCTCACTCTTGACAGTCAGTGGGAAGAGAGCATTGCAACAGGAGGACGGGGAGGAGGAAGGGATTAGATAACACCGGATACTTGCATATTGCGTTCTCCAACAAAGGGATTTCTTTTTGGCATCTCTTGCTTAATTGTTTTCCTGTTAAGAGAGTGAGTGGTGGGGGATTAGCACAATGAGACAGTTAGAGAGATGGAGTTTGTTTCGTTGTCATGCCATGAGTCAGTCACTTAAAAATGTACACAGACACATACGCGCATGCATAGTTTGTACACACTCACACACACACACACACACGCACACACGCACACACACGCACACACACACATTCAAAGACACAAGATGGAGTTAATGAAATGATGACGCGCTTGCCAAAAAAGAAATCACCTCACATGTTGCATTCAAGAAAAACATTCAAAATGACAGCACATAAAAAAAAACATTTTGGCAACATAATAACAAACATACAGGCAGGAGAGTGTCAATAAACAAACAACCAGACAAACCCACAAACAAACACACAAACAAACAGAAAAAACAGCTTCCTCTGGGGGATCGATCCTGCCATTTGTGTGTGTGCGCATTCGAGCATCCACAGCATTCTGTGCACAACAGAGCTGTGGCACCATGGAGAGGATAGGAGAGGCCAGCTTGGCGAACGATGAAACCCAGCTCCACACAACCACCACCACAGGCACCAGCAGCAGCCTCAAGGCAGGCATACGCACTGACTCCCCACCACCACCACAACCAGCAGCAGCACCAGCCTCAAGGCAGGCATACGCACTGACTCCCCACCACCACCACAACCAGCAGCAGCCTCAAGGCAGGCATACGCACTGACTCCCCACCACCACAACCAGCTGCAGCAGCCTCAAGGCAGGCATACGCACTGACTCCCCACCACCACCACAACCAGCAGCAGCCTCAAGGCAGGCATACGCACTGACTCCCCACCACCACCACAACCAGCAGCAGCCTCAAGGCAGGCATACGCACTGACTCCCCACCACCACAACCAGCTGCAGCAGCCTCAAGGCAGGCATACGCACTGACTCCCCACCACCACCACCACCACCAGCAGCAGCAGCCTCAAGGCAGGCATACGCACTGGCTCCACACAACCACCACCAGCAGCAGCAGCCTCAAGGCAGGCATACGCACTGACTCCCCACCACCAGCAGCTGCAGCAGCCTCAAGGCAGGCATACGCACTGGCTCCACACCAGCAGCAGCAGCAGCCTCAAGGCAGGCATACGCACTGACTCCCCACCACCACCACCACCACCAGCAGCCTCAAGGCAGGCATACGCACTGACTCCCCACCACCACCACCAGCAGCAGCTGCAGCAGACTCAAGGCAGGCATACGCACTGGCTCCACACCACCAGCAACAGCAGCAGCAGCAGCAGCCTCAAGGCAGGCATACGCACTGGCTCCACACCACCACCACCAGCAGCAGCAGCCTCAAGGCAGGCATACGCACTGACTCCACACCACCAGCACCACCACCAGCAGCACCAGCAGCAGCTGCAGCAGCCTCAAGGCAGGCATACGCACTGGCTCCACACCACCAGCAGCAGCAGCAGCAGCTGCAGCAGCCTCAAGGCAGGCATACGCACTGGCTCCTGTTCATGCCTCACCACAGAATAGATTGGCAATTAAATCCACTTTGGACATAAATAAGTCAGTGCTGCTTTCAGAGGGCTGCTCGCCGCTAATTACACCAGGACCTCACTGTATTTTATCATGAACGTGACCCAGAATTAATTCCCGAGCTCCGAATTAATTACGAGTGGCTAGTTAATGTCTCTACCATCTAGATCAGGAGAGTGCGGAGGCCTGAATGCAAATATCAGTGTTTCTAGTAGTAACATATGGCGTATGCATTTAAATGACAGAGTCAATGTTAGAGGAAGAGTTGACAGCACTCTGACAACATTATTGGGCTGCCAGCCATATCTTTCTAGGGTTGCCAAACTAGAAAACCACAGGCATAGCCTTAAGCACCCTCAATCTTTATTACACACACACACACACACTCAAACATGCACACACTTGCACAAACAAATAATATAAAACAATCAAACGAAGTGAAGTCAAGTGAACTGGGGAAAAAAAAACAACAAAAAAACACCGGATCAAATAGTTTTAATTATGAGAAAGCACGATTTGCATTATGCTTTAATTAATCAAACGAGCCCCTGCTCTGACTGGTCAGACAGGAGAGATAATTGGTTTTGGTCTCATTGTTAGGGCACTGAATGAGTACTCAGCTGTACGTGAACCGCCGACCCACAGAGTGTGGAGTCAATACGCAACTTACACCCCCCATGCCAAACCCTCAGGAGCTGTAGTGTTGTAGTGTTCTTTCGCACTGCCAGCCCAATGTGGGAATGGAAAAACAGAAAAGAAATATAGCTGCAAGCGGCGATGACAGGCCCTGGCATCTCCGGTCCCGCAACCCATGACATTTCGCCTGTTCTGTTCGCCCGAATCCTGTTTGTGCTGTTTTTCTCTCCTCGACTTGAATTTGCTTTTACATTTTAACATTTTCATTGCTGGACGTGGGCATGGACAGGCAATTTTCATGCAAGAGGTTCCACTAATTAAAACAAGGGAAACAAATGTTGGTTTTAAACTATTCTTTCTTTGGCCAGCTGGTTGTTGCTATGCCAGACAGGCTAATGTGCTTTTGAATGGTCATGTGAATGTGTTTGTTTGTGTGTGCGTGAGTCTGTGTGTGTGTGTGTGTGTGTGTGTGTGTGCGCACGCATAAGTGTATACCTTTGTGGATGTGTGCACTCAGGACACTGGTGAGTTCACACACACTTCACTTAAATTAATCTACTAAACAAGAAGGAATGAAAAATTGTCTTGGTTGCCAGCCAGTTGGTAGCACTTTGGCAGTTTGGGCATGTGGATATCATCACATTATAATACACAGCCTTGGACAATTGTGTCAAAATTATTCATGTGTCAAAACACACAAATTAGAACATATGCTTTCGTTGGCCAGCTGGTGGCGCTACATCAGACCAGCTAATGTGCTTTTTGAGTGGTCATTTGAATTAGTTTTTTATCTGTGTTGTATTTTAGCCTCTATGTGTGTGTCCTTGGATGGAGAGTTGGCACTGACAGCTAAACCCCCAATGGGGTCAGGACTTTAAACTGTGTTTTTAGGATCTTAATATGCTCCAAATAGGAGCCCAAACATTACGCAATATTGGCAGAAACGCTACAACACAACACTGGGGTGCGTATGACTCAAAATGATTAAACACTTCATTAAACATAAAAAATGGTTAAAACAGTCTGTTTGAGAAAGCAGCCACATGCTGGTCTGTTTACTATTCTGACTCATGAGGCCTAGGAGACCTCAAAGGACACTGCATACAGAGAAGCGAGGAAGCAAAAAGCAGACTGTGTCCTTGCAGACAAAAATTAAAACTGAAATTACAAAGGTACTAAAATGATAACACACACACACACACACACACACACACACACACACACACACACACACACACACGCATACGCACACGCACACGCACACACACACACAAACACACACACACACACACACACACACACACACAAACACACACACACACACACACACACACACAGTTATTTGTTGTTGTTGGTTGAAAGTGACAAACAGACAATGAATAAACTTACAGAACAAGATACACCCATTTCTGAATGCAACGCAAACTCAGAGCTCTGTGCAATTCAGCTTGCCTTGACAGACTACCCACAGAAAAAAATAACCCATGGCCACAAAAGACGCTTCATCCAATTTATCACCATCCTCACACTACCTTGAAAGAAGTTCATACAATACGTTCTATGAACAGGACCCTTATCTCTCCAGCACATACTTGATTCAGCTAGATCGCTTTCCATAAATGTAATGCCATTGTTATGGATATTACATGCAGCTGTAAGTGGATTTCTGCTCTTCTCTCTTATTGGCAAGCTTAGCTGCGTTTTCAGCACATCATTCATCAAGCTGAAGTAATATGGGATTTTAGCAAAATGTACATTAACATATATGCGGCCCAGGCTTCCTGTCAGCTCAAAGATAATAAACCGCCATTCCAACACATTTTAAAATGCAAGTTTTCAACAAAGTGTCTACCACCGCCACATCACTTCACATGTCTGCGATATGAACGAAATCCAACACTCTACCCACCCAATTTAGTTTTTTTTCCCCCTCTCTCTCCCTCCCCTTTTCAAAGTGCGTAAAAGGTGTCTGTCGGGGAAAAGGCTAACGTTTATGTGGTGCTAGGGAAGAGCTGAATTACATCACGTCAGTTTGTCAGGCTGACCCATTTGCTTCAGGTCCTCTAAAAGCAGGAGAGGGAACAAAAGGTAGACCGAGTGGAAATTTAGCGCCCCAATTTCAACCGAAAAAAAAAAAAGAAATCATCCTAAATGGGCACACAATGGCAGGACCCATCCCAGGCTGGAGAAAAGAGTTGTCAGGTTTGTGAATGCTATCTGCTCCTTGGCAGCTGCGCATGGCTAGGTTTTGAGAGAGAGAGAGAGAGAGAGAGATAGAGAGGAAGGAGAAAGAAAAGAGGGGGGGGGACATTCCTACCGGCTTTTTTCGGGGTGCGGGTGAAGGTTCCCTTCACAGTTCGACAGTGAGAGTTGTCGCCGCCGCACACACCACACTTGTCCTCCACCTTGTTAGAGCCAATTTCCCGGTCACAGCCCACTTTCTGTAGCGAAAAAAAAAAATTAAAAAAAGTAAAAGAACCAAAAAAAAAAAAAAAACAAGAAAAAAACGCATGACAGAGTCAGGAATGAGCCGTATCGCTAGCCCATCATGACTCACACAGAATCCAACTGTCAGCTCCTGTGAAAGTGTGGAAACACGGTTTGTTCGCACATGCTGTGTTTATGTGCTTGTGTGAGTGCGCACACAAAGAACAAAGACTGTTGCATGAAATCACATTCAAGCCATAGAAATTCGATCTAAAACACGTACACACATATGTAGGCTATGTATAATTGAAGTGGTGGAACTAACTCCGGTAACAGTGAAAAAGGAGGACACAGAAGAAACACCATGACGGGCTGGCTGACAAAGAGCGCGCGCGTGTGTGTGTGTGTGTGTGTGTGTGTGTGTGTGTGTGTGTGTGTGTGTGTGTGTGTGTGTGTGTGTGTGTGTGTGTGTGTGTGTGTGTGTGTGTGTGTGTGTGTGTGTTTTGTATGTCAAAACCTGTTTTTTTTTTTTGCTAAACACAGATTTACTCTCATGTGTTTCTGGTAAGTGTGGTAAAAGACATTCTTTTAGAGAGCTCCTTAAACAAATGCCCCGCAGGCTTACCACACACTCGCCGCGCACACAGATGCTGTAAGGGTCCTTGTAGGAGCAGCGGGTCCCATCATGCACCAGCTGTTTCATATACACCACGTCGCCCGTCTCCTTGGACTGGCAGTACAGGTGGCAACGCTTAAGGGCTGAGACAGAGAAAAAGCAAAGAAGTGAGGGAGAGTGTGTTTTGTGTGTGTGTGTGTTTGTTGTGTGTGTGTGTGTATTTGTTGTGTGTGTGTGTGTGTGTGTTTTGCGTGTGTTTGTTGTATGTGTGTGTGTGTTTGTTGTGTGTGTGTGTGCGTGTGTGTGTGTATGTGTGTGTGTGTGCGTGTGTGTGTGTGCGTGTGGGTGTGTGGGTAAAGATTAGGACAATTGTAACCAATCACATTCCAATTCAGAGAGTGCTTACAGGTGCAGTTCTGCAACATGCAGAAACATGGTGCATTTTAATGTGTTTGTGAGGTTGTGCAATGTAAATTAGAGCAGCTTACAAACTCAGCAGGTGGCGTGTCACCAAAGCAAGCTGTGAAGGGTAGCATTCACAACAAGCAAGCACTTTTTAAAAACTGTTTTGCACACGTACTGTAGACACAGAACCACATTTAATTAGCAGGTTGATCAAGATTTCAGAGAGTTTTTTTGTTTATGCTGCTTTGAAATACAATGCCATATGGCCACCGCTCTCTCGCTTGAATCAGCACCGTGGAGACTAATTGAGCATCTTGTCCCTTAACAAGCACAAGCTGAAAGAGAAGAGACGGGCTCTAATCCTCCAGGCCTGCCAGGCCAGGCACACGTCCACTCAGTGGTGGGTGTCTTAAATGACAGGGTGTGCGAGGATGAAGAGGTGGAGTGGGGAGAAAGCGAGGTGAGGGGTGGGGTGGGGCGGAGAGGAGAGGGGCAGGGAGCGGAGTGGTGGGCAGAGGGTGACTCAGTGCCCATTTAGTGTGTGTGTGTGACCGTGGCCATGGAGGAGGACTAGTGACCGGCTGGACAAAGGCGTATGAGTCAGATGCAGTGTGACGTCCGGTTCCTTCCTCCCTCTGTTCTCCCTTTCAACGCACACACACACACACACACACACACACACACACACACGCACTCACACTCTCTGCTTGGCAAATGGTTGACATGATTGACTGTTAGCGTGTGTGTGTGTATGCCAGTGTATGTGTGTGAGTGTGTGAAAGAGAGTCTATTAGCCCACAGTTATACAAGTGTGTGTGTCTGTTGTGTGTGTGTTGGTGTGTGTGTGTGCTGGTGTATGTATGACAGAAAGTCTATGAGCCCACACTTGTACAAGTCTGTGTGTGTATGTGTGCCGCTGTGTGAGTGTGTGTGTGTGAGAGAGAGAGAGAGAGAGCCTACGAGCCCACACTTATACAAGTGTGTGTGTTTGTGTGTGTGTGTGTGTGTGTGTGTGTGTGTGTGTGTGTGTGTGTGTGCTGGTGTATGTATGACAGAAAGTCTATGAGCCAACACTTTTACAAGTCTGTGTGTGTATGTGTGCCGGTGTGAGTGTGTGTGTGTGTGTGTGTGTGTGTGTGTGTGTGTGTGTGTGTGTGTGTGAGAGAGAGAGAGAGCCTATGAGCCCACACTTATACAAGTGTGTGTGTATGTGTGCCGGTGTGTGTGTGTATGTGTGTGTGTATGTGTGTTTGGACCCCAAAAAACTGCAGTTGAGATGAAGCGTGCTTACCATCTGGGTGCTCGTAGGGCAGCCAGTGGTGCTTGGTGCTCTGGAACTCAAAGTGTGAGTTTCTGAGCTGGCACTGCTGGGCCCTGAAGTCCTCGAAGTGCTTGGGGCAGTCATCTGTGTTGCAGAGCTGATACTCATAGTTCACGCCTGGGCAGTCCTGGCCTCCATACGCAGGCCTGCAAGACCAGGGGTGGAAATTAACCTTGCAAAATTGTAACTTGTCCAGGCCACTGACAAATAAATCATAAAATTCATCAGCCACTCAATAGTAAATTATTATTTTGTGTCCAGAATTTACCAGCCACTTTTATGCTTTACCAGCAATTGGTTGCTCCATCTCTACTACAGACCAAAACAACACACACAACCCACACGCCTGACTTCAAACCCTAACACCATCACGCAGTGTGTGTATTTTGTTTTTTTCCCCCTCTTGTGTTTCTGACTATAGCTGGGAGTCCATCCAACATTTCAATGTACACCTTAACTACTTTATAATACAGTAAATCCTCACTGTAAAATGGTTACACTTTACATGGTATCTGTTAAAGTGGATATAAATTTGATTTGCTCTTCATATTATGTGAAATGTGACTATGCTTCATGGAAACGTGTTTGCTAATATGGCAGCTTTATTCATGACCATATTCATGACCACTGACATTTACTGGAACTTAATAAGACGTTTCCATGTAAGCCACACAAATCTATGGCTTTGTCCGAAACAGAAAAAAATGCTACCTTCGAAGAGAGTGTTTGGTGGCAGCAAGGCATCAAGGCTGTCTGAATGAAATAAAAGCATAAAATGCTGCCTTCGAAGGTACCTTCGTTTTGCCCTGTTTTGAGGGGAGCATAGATGCTTCCCTCATGCTGCCTTCAATGTCCAACATTTTATCGAACTACGGAGTCAGCTGTTGGTGCTATGGTAACAGCATTCTGTGTTGCTGTCTAGCAAGGCCATCCGAAACGAAGGTTTTAATCAGCACCTTGATGCCTGCTGAAGGTGCGAGACCTGTTAGACAGTGAAGGCAGCAAGGCAGCAAGTCACTAGCTTCCTGTTTCGGACACAGCCTATGTGTTCTGCTCAGAACTCCTTCGTTGATTAGCAGAGAGTGCGTTTTAAGTTTGCATAACACAATGGATCGAAATGCAAACTTCAAAACAAACACCACAAAATCTCTTCAACCGACTTGAACCAAATATATTCCTAAAAGGCGCTCAGCATATGTCTGTCAGATGAGGACCCAGCTTAGTGTAGCGGTGCCCTATATCATCCCTGACAGTTAGTGGCCCAGGAGGGCCAGGGAAAAGGCTGGTGACCCACGCTGGGTTGTTGCACTGCCGCGTCCGGAAGCGAACGCCCATTCCACAACTCCGCGAGCAGGAGGCGAATTTGTTCCACGAGCTCCAGGCACCATCTTGCTTCACCTGGTTGGCACTCTTCCACATGCAGTGACCTTTGTAGCACCGCTGGCCGTGAAAGGAGATGGAGCAAAGAGGGGTGTGTGTGTGGGGGGGGTGGAAAGAAAGAGGGTGGTGGCAGAAAGAGGAGGAGGCCGTGAAAGGAGATGGGTCAAAGAGGTGGAGCGGTGGGGGCAGAAAAGAAAACACACAGTGAGGCCACCTGCACTGAAATGTCATGATTTTCAGCAAAACTGCCCACAGGAAAATGTACGAAAGAGTACTAGAAGAATCTTATAGTATTTTGGGAGATTTTATTATAAAAATATTATAGGAATAGTACAGATACTATTGTACTCTTCTTAAAGTGCCAGTATTTTGGTACAGTATTATAGTATTATAGTATGTAGTATTTTACTATACATTACATTACTAATATAACATTGTACTACAGGAACACTATAGGGAGGAAAATTATAGAAGTACAGTACTATATAGGGATGCTAGCAGTACTATAAAACACCATAGAGGTATTATATAACTTATAACTATTATACATACTACAGAGAACATATGGCATTCCTATAGGACCTTTTTCGTTAGGGTGTACACAGTCAGCTCTACCCCCAACCCTTCCTAGAATAAGCAGAGAGTGAGGGACAAATAGCAGAGCGAAATGCAACATTTACCTTTCCAGGTGCGCACTCGGTTCCATCCAGAGGAGGCCCCTTCTTGGTCTTGCAGAAATAGGGGTTGTCGGGGTGGCTGCACCACAGCTGTTTGCAGGGGTCATAAGTGCGGAACTGTGGGAGGAGGAAAAAAAAAAAAAAAGAAGGTATTTCAAGAAAAAGGAAAGGCTGAGCGAAACAGTGTGTGCTTGAACTCTAACCAAAACAAGATGCCATCGTTGCCCCCAATTTTGCTTTCGGTCTCACACTCTGAAAATTGCCAAACAAGGACTCCTGTCGGCACCACTTTGAAAGTAATGATGCGGTGCCACACTGCCACCCCTGCAGAGTCAGACAGGGCCCGATTCCACAGCAGCACCCGCTCTTTTTAAAGCTTCAATGCTTAGCTGAGGCCAGCATTCTCAACGGCAAGTCAAGCAGCAGCCTTGTGTATCCATAGTATTCGATCAGCTTCAATGCTTAGCCGAGGCCAGCATTCTCAACGGCAAGTCAAGCAGCAGCCTTGTGTATCCATAGTATTCGATCAGCTTCAATGCTTAGCCGAGGCCAGCATTCTCAACGGCAAGTCAAGCAGCAGCCTTGTGTATCCATAGTATTCGATCAGCTTCAATGCTTAGCCGAGGCCAGCATTCTCAACGGCAAGTCAAGCAGCAGCCTTGTGTATCCATAGCATTCGATCAGCTTCAATGCTTAGCCGAGGCCAGCATTCTCAACGGCAAGTCAAGCAGCAGCCTTGTGTATCCATAGCATTCAATCAGCTTCAATGCTTAGCCGAGGCCAGCATTGTCAACGGCAAGTCAAGCAGCAGCCTTGTGTATTGTGTGGTGTAGTTCGCCTACAGACAGACCAGTGGGCAGTAAACAGGAAGTGAAAGCACAAGAGGAAAGCACGGGGGTGTCTGGGAGGCCTAATGAATCACAGGTGTGCGGCGGTGAATTTCATCTGCCATTGAAAAGTGCTCCTCATTACAAACGCAATCACCTGAGAGAGCTTGGGAAGGTCGGACTACAGAACAAGAACAGAACAAGGCTTTCAAGGGAGCACGCTTGCAAAAATCATTACAGCTCCGAAGACAGCCACCATCAACAGGCATGTTGTGTAGTGCACATGTAATTTTTAATTCGGAACGGTTTCGTGAGCCGTCATTCTGTACTGCTTTGATTTGGTTTTGTTTCTAATTCTGCAGGGGGTCCTCATCTGTTGGATGAGTCCCTGAGGGCATCTCACTGTGGCCCATGAATGCCACTCTTCACAGCGTGCTTTCATGACACCCCACCTGCTGAGTTCACAAGCTGGCCTAGTTTACATTGCACAACCTCAGAAACACATTAAAATGCCACATGTTTCTGCATGTTGCAAAATGTACCTGTAAGCACCCTATTGGAATTGGAATTATGATTGGTTATGATTCTCCTAATCCTTACACACACACACACACACACACACACACACACACACACACACACACACACACACACACACACACATACACAGAGTGGGGGATTTGTGTAGTGCCCACACGTCATACAAAGCCTCTGTATGTATTAATGTATTAATGCCTTAATACCATGGAAGAAGCCATGCAAAGATAAATGTTACTACAGTCTTCCTTGTGCAATTATTCATTCAAAATCAACAAACTGTACCTGGCAATCACATAAAATTATGTAGTACAAAACACTTATACTACATTAGTTAAAAAAATAAAATGACACTGAGAAGTAAGCAAATTCATACATGTTATTATATGTCAGTAAAATGTCCTTAATTCATTCGGGAATTTTAGTGACATTTTTCTCAGAATCTATAGAAAGTGCAGAGGGCGCCTGAAGAGACAAACCTAGTTCAGGTGACATTCCACAGAGTTTGCTTGGCTCTTATCTACACAGAAATTAATTAGGTCCACAAATGCATAGGTGGGGAGAAGCATCCTTGCTAATTGAGTAAGCTATTCACAGAATGATAACAGGACACCTAACCTTAAAGAGGGGAGAAAAACATATCGGCTGTAAGACTAATTAACAACAAGGCCACATCACTTCAGTTTTAGTCTAAGCTTGCTGGGTGACTCATACATGCTGTTACATTACAAATAACCTCAGGAAGCTTAGTAAAGGAAAACAAAGTCAATTACCTGACGAAAGGTTTGTTTTTCTGTCAGTGTGACAGATAATGGTGTGACCAGGTTGCTTAGCTTCAGTCTATATGTTTGAGCTCCTGGTGAGCAATCAAAAAACGTTCAAGTCAAGGCTACCTGGCTAACTACCCAACAGCCTCTGCTAAGCCAATCTGGCAGGCCAATATAAGTTGGGGGGGGGGGGGGGGGGGGGGGGGGGGGGGGGCACTCCTGTGTTTTTTGAGTGCTTTGGAGGTTTTCCACTAAAGGCTGTCCAGTCAAAGACAGGTGTAGGTCTTATCTACAAGCTGCAGGGAGCTGAAACCTTCAAGCTAAATAATCTCCTCTTTAGAAAATCCCTTTATTGTAGGCCAGCACATGCAAAATGCAATGCTCGCCTTATGTGAAACAGGGTGATTTTTCTTTCTTTTTCTGGTCTTGCTGTTCAAATGTAGTTGATCTCTTTCCAGCTAAAATAATCCTGAGGGACCTGAAATAAGTGGGAAGCAACATTCATCTGCCGCTATTTTCAACATTAATAAAGTTTACATTTGTTTTTTCATGAGCTACCACTTATCGAGCCAGCCTGGAAGACAGCCTAGATACTGTAGAAACAGCCGGAGGGCTCCGCTTACCGACGTGCAGATTTTGTATCCCACACCAAAATCGAACCGGCACTGCTCGTCCATGGAGTAGTTGATGCCAGGCAGCTCGGGCAGCGGTGGCCAGTCGTGCTGGAAAGGGTCATCCAAGAGGCAGTCGTAGGAGCTGTGGGTTTAAAAAAAAAAAAAAAAACGCACACAAAAGGTCAGGTCTTAAAAAGCATATACACTGCCAGACCGACACCATGACTTAAGTAGTCTTTGACTCCAGAGGCAATGGGGGGTCAGGTCATGACTCAAAAGACGATTTACCACACCAGATAACTTTACATGTGATGCAAATTAAAGCTGTTGTGGTAAGAAGCAGCGACATGAACCATTAAAAAAAGGATGAATCTACAGTTGTCTGAGCTGCAACTGAATGTGTGAATAATTGCGGAGGAGGTGCCAGAGTGATTAAGATATGCAGGATATGCAGTACATGTCAAGGTGATTCCAGTGTCAACAATTACTAGTTTGATTTCTGGTCATGACACCTTCATCACAACTATGCAGATTGTTCTTCTTGTCATCATTTAGATTCAGGCATGACAGCACAGACAATTAAAAACCTTGTTATTTTTTCAAAGAGCACTTCTTTTCTCCCAGCCTTTCAGCTAGGGTTAAATGGGAAGAAAAGAAATGCCATGGCCTGCCATTAGTTATCATGGTGGGTTCATTTAAAGTGCAGACTGGCTTGGCAAGACAGGGAGACTCTGTGGTAAAAGCCATCATTAAGAGCGTTACATACCAAAGTTCATTTGATTTCCATCACACATGGTCACGTGTACATTATTATTGTGTGAGTTGATTTTTTATTGCCTTGAAATTGGCTGTCTTGCTGCCTGTTTTACATGTCAAATGGGTGTCCACATGGACTGCTTTCTCAAACACATCTCATCTGAGTTGTCACATGCATGTGATTACTGTGTGAGTGCATTGTTATCACCTTGAAAGCCCTGTCTTGCTGCTTGCTCAACATGTCAAATGAATGTGCACACGGACTCGCTCTCAAAGACAGCTGTGCGCTATGCCGTGATCAGTGACCCTTGTTCAGTGTTTCCATTCCATGACTGAGGCGAGAAGTGGGGGCTCAGTTATTTGGGCGATTAGGTAAGACATCCAGCACAGGAGACAAGTCAAAATCAACAAGTGGTCTTACAGGTTTTCTCTCAGACAGCGACCATATCATATCAGAACGTGAAATATGTATAATAATAAAAAGCAGAAAAAAGAGTGAGAAAGGAGTTAGAGAAAAAGTATGTGTGTGAGAGAGAGAGAGAGAAAGACAGTGAGAATGATATGATGATAATAATAATAATAATAATAATAATAATAATAATAATAATAATAATAATAATAATAATAATATGATGGTGATGATGATGATGATGATGATGATGATGATGATGATGATGATGATGATGAATATTTTTCTTGTTGAAAAACAAAATTTGCTATTTGAAACAAGGTTGCTACTTAAAGGTCACCAGATACACTTCTTCATTTCTTTATTTCTTAATGCTTTATCTTCATTTTTTCTTTATTTTGGACCAGATGACGATACATATTTTCTGTTTACATGTAACATTCCACAGTATGAAATGGTAAAAAATATTATTGTATAACAATATATAATGCTGTTAGAATATCTAAATGATGTCTATAATAAATAATGCTGTTTTAATATCTAAAACCAAATCTTCCAACTAAAAACCAGCCACAACATAGCAGATCAGGTGTGTATGTGAGAGTAAAATGAGTTTGGATTGTCTCCAGCTCGACTTGAAATTAATCTAAATGTGTTGAAATAATGATGAAATGTGGTATTACCACAGATGACTTTGATGTGGTAATTCTCCAGGACACAATGCTTTACCCTTTGTCTTACACCACTACGCTGAATTATTCATCTCCACTATCTAAGTGAAGTCGTGCCAGGGTTGCTTTGTGCAGCTGGCAATCTTCAGAAGTAATAACCACAATTATGACGTTAAGAAAAAAAAAATCTTCTGTGGATAAATCCCGGTGAGAGACTTGCCCTCCCTTTTCTTTTGAGGGGTAATTTCTCATGATGGCAAAATCAGATAACAACAAATCGGAAGTGACTGCGCCGTGCCAAAAAAACTCTTTCCCTCTCCACGAATACGAAGCGAAGCTGAGGCGGCTTTGTCTTCTTGAGGAGTCAACGGCCAGGGCCGGGGCTGCTGCTCATTACGCCAATGAGACACTGGGCTCTGGGCCCGCACAGAGACCCGATGACAACCCAGAACAATGGCGGAGAGTATGGTACATCCATGCAAGAAAGGGGTCTGGCAGTAGATTAATAAAATCCGCCCAAATGCCAGCGGGCACAAATGCAAGGCTATGGCACATATACCCCACTGGGAAAAAAAACGTGCTGAAATTGCCTTGAGCCATAAGGGAGCGAGGCATAAACACTCGCTATTGTGTCTGTCTGTATTGTGTACTGACAGGTGGGTATGTCAATTTTTTGAGAAGTAAAATATAAACAGTCAGTTTCATCAAAATAAACCATCTGTAGTCAAGCGTCAGTCCCATACTGTGATGAGATGAACAGAAAGATTATGCTTGAAGAATGTGTGTGTGTGTGTGTGTGCCTGTGTGTGCCTGTGTGTGTGTGTGTGTGTGTGTGTGTGTGTGTGTGTGTGTGTGTGTGTGTGTGTGTGTGTGTGTGTGTGTGTGTGTGTGTGTGTCTGTCTGTGTTTGTGCATTGGTTTGTGTGTATTCAATGAGTCATGCCAATACAGCTCTTGAATAGAGAGAGAGAGAGGTTGATAGACAGAGAGAAAGAGAGAGCAAGAGAGAGAGCCAGAGCAAGAAACAGAGACAAAGGGTGACAGAAACAGAGAGAGAGAGAGAGAGAGGGAGACAGAGAGAGAGAGACAGAGAGAGAGAGAAAGAGTTAGAGAGAGGGAGAGTTAGAGAGAGAGGGAAATAGAGAGAGAGAGAGAGAGAGAGAGCACAAAAGAAACTGAGAGAGATGTAGCCTCTTAGCGGTCACTGTATCGCTGGCGCTACGACTCACTGTGACTGAAAAAAATGTAACTACAACATTCCAACATTACTACAGCATGACAGAAAGTCTTAAGTAACACATTACAACTTGGTCATTGCCATTCTGGTAACTACTAAGTTATAATAGGGGGTGCGTCTTAAAGGGTTAACAATTTATTATCTCATTCTCACCGGTTTACATCATGACATGTTACAAACCAGTCAATAAAAGCATCCGTTCAGCATGTGAAAGGAGAAAACTCTCCTTCACATCTTCAACACCATATTCTAATCTGCTCCACCACTTTCCCGTCTAGCTGAAATTCACATTCACATTTCCAGACAGACACCTTAGCCTGTCCCATCAGAAAATGTAAACATGTACATGTACAAAAACATTGCATACTTTAGGAAGTAAAAGAAAATGAGTCAATTTTGCAAACAGAAAGAGAGAGAGCGTAAAAGAAAGAGAGAGAGAGCAAAAGAAACAGACAGAGAATAAGTAAAAGAAAGAGAGAGAGAAGAAGAGAGAGAGACAGACAGAGAGAGACAGAGAGAGAGAGAAAGACAGAGAGACAGACACAAACCGAGAGACAGAGAGAAAGAGAGAGAGAGACAGAGAGAAAGTGAGAGAGACAGAGAGAGAGAGAGCGAGAGAGAGAGAAAGAGAGAGAGAGAGGAGACAGAGAGAGAGAGACAGACATAGAGAGAGAGACAGAGAGAGAGAGAAAGAGAGAGAGAGAGAGACACAGAGAGAGAAAGAGAGAGAGACAGATAGAGACAGAGAGAGAGAGAAAGAGAGATAGAGAAAGAGAGAGAGAGAGACACAGAGAGAGAAAGAGAGAGAGACAGACAGAGACAGAGGGAGAGAAAGAAAGAGAGAGAAAGAGAGAGAGACAGACAGAGACAGAGAGACAGAGTGAGAGATACAGAGAGACAGACATAGAGAGAGAGAGAGAGAGACAGAGAGAGAGAGAGAGAGAGAAAGAGAGACAGACAGAGAGAGAGAGACAGAGAGAGAGACATAAAGAGAGAGAGAGAGAGAGAGAGAGAGAAAGAGAGTGAGACAGAGAGAGAGACATAAAGAGAGAGAGAGAGAGAGAGAGAGAGAGAGAGAGAGAGAGAGAGAATAGGTGCACTCACTGGATGTATCTCTTGAGCTCCTGGCCGCTGCACATGGACCAGTGGTAGCGGTGGAATGCGGCCTGCACCAGGGGAGCCATGACGCTGCCCATGGCCGTCTCGTCCCCGCACCGGTTGCCCTGCCCGTCGTGCTCCATGCCCAGCCTGCGGACGTGACATTCACACACATGAACAGCTCAGACGCAAAACCCTCCAAGTCCATTCACAGAAATATGCAACAATTAAGTTCTTTCAATAATAGTTTCTAAGTAGTCTCTATCAAACTGCAATTTAAATATTATTATCAAGTAAAAAACAAATCAAGCCAAAACAATCCAATTGGAGGTGGACTGATAGTAACGTTTATCAAAGTTACATAAAGATATTCCTGTAAATTCATCAGAAATGGACTTAGAGGGTTTTGCATCTGCACTCTTGGCATATTGATGCAGTCTGGGGCTGCCAGAGGACTGCAGAGGTGAGTGGGTGTGAGTGTGGGTGTGGGTGTGGGACTATAAGTTGCTTTGGTTACACTTTATTTTATGGAGTCATGCAGATTGGCAGTCAGGCAGGCAGAGACAGCAGATCCCACTGCACAACTGGAGAACATGTATTTTACGGTTTGTTTTACAGTGTATCTAAATGTAATGACATAATAATATTATTTACTTACCCTAACACTAGCGCTTACCTGCTTACACTTTATTTTACTGGCCTTGTTACAATCAATTAGGTACAGTGGAACAAAGTGTGTAACATTATGTACCTACACTGTACCATAGGGTCATGGTCAGGGTTAGGGTTAGTGTTCGGTATGTACAGTGTAAGTGGATAATATTACATGTTGTTACATGTAGACGCACTAAAAAAGGAACCATAAAATAAAGTGTTACTGTTCCTTTTTTGTAGCTTTTAGCTCTCTGTCTCTTTGCTTTCTGCCTGCCATGTATACTAAACATCAACTGCCACACATGACAGTAAGCCCAGTGACTACATGCATGTATACAGCACGGCATATGTTCAGCTATACTGAGTACTTCTGTATAAATGACACGCGTGACTCTCCAAGTGAATACGCCTTCCATTTTCTGTCTTGGGACCAAAAAAAAAAAATCCACACAGTGAGCTATACAGATCTTTTCATGAGGAGAAAACTGACATTCTATATTTTAAAAAATACCAGACAGTGATGCATTATTAACAGAACCCTGA
>CM050217.1:9495000-9500000 GCA_027475355.1 Coilia nasus
TGCCACGCAAGACTGCCAAGAGGCAGGGCAATGTCCACGCCCATGCTTGCATAATAATAATTCCCCCGTAATGGCCTTTCAAACGGGTTAAGCCATAGCCGCCAACAAGTGAGTGTGATAGCAGCACTCCGTCTTTCTGTCCGCAGGATAAACAAGCAATCAGCACCCAAGACACATGGATGGAGCATGGAGTGGGGTGGACAGTGTGTGTGTGTGTGTGTGTGTGTGTATGTGTGAATGTGTGTGTGTGTGTGAGTGAGTGAGTGAATGAGTGTGTGTGTGTCAGTGTGTGTGTGTGTGTGCGTGTGCATGGAGTGTGTGTGTGTGTGTGTGTGTGTGTTAGTGAATGTGTGTGTGTGTGTGTGTGTGTGAGTGAGTGAGTGAATGTGTGTGTGTGTGTGTGTGTGTGTGTGTGTGTGTGTGTGTGTGTGTGTGTGTGCGTGTGCATGGAGTGCGCGTGTGTGTGTGTGTGCATGGAGCGCGTGTGTGTGTGAGTGTGTGTGCGTGGAGTGCGTGTGTTTGTGTGTGTGGAGTGGAGTGTATGTGTGCCAGTGTGTTTGCAGCATGGAATGTCTACAGTATGTGTGTGTGTGTGTGTATGTGTGTGAGCATGTATGCATGTTTGTGTGTCTGACTGTATGCATGTGCGTGTGTGTGTGTGTGTGTGTGTGTGTGTGTGTGTGTGTGTCTGTGTGTGTGTGTGTGTGTGTGTGTGTGTTTATGTGTGTATGCATGTGTGTGTGTGTATGGGAGACCCAACAGAATGTGCAGATGGCGCTAAGCATCTCCTAGCGGGGGAAGGAAGAGTAAGACAGCGTGACCAAGCACACTGGGGCTGCACTCCACATCTGGATGCTGTTTGCGCTCAGATATCCACTGCATTGTAGGGATCACCGGCTAGCTTAGCATACTGGCCATTCACTCTGTGCTGTGCTGGCTATCTGCGCACACTGGCCATTCACTTTGTGCTGTGCTGGCTATCTGCGCACACTGGCCATTCACTCTGTGCTGTGCTGGCTAGCTTAGCATACTGGCCATTCACTCTGTGCTGTGCCGGCTATCTGCGCATATTGACCATTTACTCTGTGCTGGCTATCTGCGCATACTGGCCATTCACTCTGTGCTGTGCTGGCTAGCTTAGCATACTGACCATTCACTCTGTGCTGTGCCGGCTATCTGCACATACTGACCATTCACTCTCTGCTGTGCTGGGAGGCACTGTTGAAAGCGCCAGCATATGTTTCCTGTTTACCCCATATTCAGCACTAATGTTCGCACACCGCTTCTCTGTGATGCCAACCAAATCTCCCAAAGTCTCTCTGGTATCTCTACTGCTACTCTCTCTAATCCCCCCACACTCTCTTTTCGTTTTTATCTCCACACCTCTCTCTCTCTTTGTTTTTCTCTCTCTCTGTCTCTCTCCCACTCTCTCTCTCCCTCCCACTCAGTCTTTCGCTTTTTTTTCCACACCACTCTCTTTCCTTGTCTCTCTCACTCTCTCTCTTTCTCTCTCCCTCTCCCACTCTCTCCCTTTCTCCCGATTCTCACCTCTCTCTCTCTCTCTCTTTCTCTCTCTCTCTCCCCCTCGTCCTGTCCACCTTCCATCTTTCACCAATTCTCACCCCCCTGTCTCTCTCACCCCCCTGTCTTTGGTTTCTGTTTCTGACTGAGGCAAAGTGCTGACCTCTTCACCCACTGGCCTTTCTGGTTAGACACAGACCAGCAGGCAGTGACCCCCCTCCCACGTACACAACAAGCAGGCTGGGTGCAGCCTGTGGACGTGTCTGAGAAGGGCACACACATGTGGCACACAACAGGCCGAGGGTCAGTGGGAGAGACAGAATACAGAATACAGACACACTCCATTTAAAAGAGAGAAACACAGCTCATGAAAAAAACACAGAAACAGCATTTTTAAGCAACACTGCACTAAGTAGTTTTTGTCTTCTGTCGCGCTACAGCTTGTAAGCGGCATTGTCTCTCATTCAAACTACAGAGAGATGGTCCGCTTCTCCAAACGTACTTAGTGCTGTTACAGCCCATGGAGGGTGGCAAAGCGAATTCAAAAGTGCCTTTCACCCCATTACTTACTAGTTGATGAACCACTGAAACGATTTTAAAAACATTATTTTAGGGTTGAAAAAAACTACTAAGTGTTGCTTTAAAATTTGAAACACCTGTGCACCTACTAATCTTTGGCAATATAGCTGAGCCAGTGAAAGGCACCACATTTATAAATGTATCTGTTAAGCCCCAGGCTCAAGGTGAGAGATTGCGTGCAGTACAACTATGAACATTTCTGCAACAATGAACCATTTATCAGAAATCCTTCCACCTAAATTAGACTGTATTTAGAATACCGGCCCGGCTGTTTGTCTACACAGTGAACAGTAGTCAGCAGCACACCATGTTTCACTCCTTCAAAGAACGTTTCCGCCCTCTCAGGTCTTCAAAAGGCTCTCATAAGTAGACAGGTGACATTTGAATAACTGCACTGGCACCAGAAAGTACTAGAGCACTTTCAAACAGCCCAGATGGACTGCTAAATACTAATATGCGATCTCACACATGGCTGGCCAGAGAGAAGCGCAAAGGAGATCCTGTACAGAGAGGAAGCCGACAAACCGCGCACCCGTGCGATTAATTAAATTCTTCACTGCCATATGCGCACAAAACTAATTTGCCCCCGCTCCCCACTGTCTCTCCCTCCCTCCTGAGGTTCCCTCTATTGTTCTCGCTTTCACTCTTCATATTGAGTCTTGAAACAGATGACAGACACGGGCTCTCTCATTACCCATCCTAATGGGCTTACTATGGATTTAAAAACGCAAAGAAAAAACAAAGCTCCAGCCCTTATTAAGTCTGTAAGGGGACTTATTAGGGCTGGGCAGTCGTGCAGAAACCAGCAGGGAGTTTGCCTGCTGTCACTACCAATAACACGCACGTCATTGGTGGCATTTAACTGCACGTACGCAATCCACACAGGCTAGGCATCCAGCTAAGCATTCATAAAGCCATTAACTGCCCCAGTGGACTGGCGCTGGTGGAGTCCAACTACCCCTGCCTGCGCTGGCAGATGTGCACTGCACTCTGGGGAGGAGAGGGGAGCCGAGCTCAGAGGAGCGCAGCTGAGCAGAGGGCATGGACCCGGGACAATGCCGACCACTTAGGGAATGCTTGTGTGTGTATGTGTGTGTATGTGTGTGTGGGACTGTGTGACAATGCAAGGCCACTGGGGGCATGTGTGTGTGTGTATGTATGAGCGTTTGTGTGTGTGTGTGTGTGTGTGTATCAGTATATATTTGTGTGTGTGTGTGTGTGTGTGTGTGAGTATGTGTGTGTGTGTGTGTGTGTGTGTGTGTGTGTGTGTGTGTGTGTGTGTGTGTGTGTGTGTGTGTATGTGTGTGACAATGCAAGGCCACTGGGGGCATGTGTGTGTGTGTATGTATGAGCGTTTGTGTGTGTGTGTGTATCAGTATATATTTGTGTGTGTGTGTGTGTGTGTGTGAGTATGTGTGTGTGTGTGTGTGTGTGTGTGTGTGTGTGTGTATGTGTGTGACAATGCAAGGCCACTTGGGTCTTGCTGTAGTGCTATAGTGAGCGATGACAGCTGCCCGTCTGTCATCAGGCACGGAGGGGGGCAGCAGTGCTTGGTGCCAGTGCCACGCAGACAGCCATGGAGACACCATGATGACTCTAAAGAGCAGGAGAGACATCTGCTGGAGGGCATCTGACCCTCTTCAGACACCTGACCAACCCAATGACAGGCAGCAAGATTAGGGAAAAAGCACTCGAACGCTGGGAGGTTGGTGGAGATAAGATAAGATAAGATAAGATAAGATAAGATAAGATAAGATAAGATAAGATAAGATAAGATAAGATAACATAACATAACATAACATAACATAACATAACATAACATAACATAACATAACATAACATAACATACGATAAGATAGGAGCTTAAGCTAACATAAGCTAACATAACATAAGATAACTAGCATAAAATAACATGAGATAGTATGGTACTTCATCTGTTTACACAGAAAATTGTCCTGCCACCTTTCTGACAGCCATACAAAACATGTGACTTTTCCTCAGTTACTGCTCACAAAAACGAGTCATGTGATGAAACGCAGATTTGAGTCGGAGAACAAAAGTTACCACGTAAAACCATAATGAGCAAAAATTCTCCATGAGGTCAGAAAATACACATACGATAGTTCCGTGTTAACTTTTAAATGAGCCTAGAGCGCGATACTGTTTTTCTCTTTCTCCACCTCAAAGCTTCCGCTTGCTTGTTTCCTCATTTAACATCACTATGTATAGCCGCCGCGGCCCTTCATCCTAACAATGCAGTTCTGCATAATCAGATTTTTAATGGAGGCACCTACACACACACACACACACACACACACACACACACACACAATTTTTTGTTAGCGTACACCATGTTTTTAAGAAGCAGCTTAAATCCCGGCAGCCACTGTGGGACCACTCATCACTGAGACGTGTGCTTTTGAAGTGACATATAAAGTTTGTCCCCCTCAGAGGGGGGGGCGGAGGACAGGCAGTTCCTAATGAGGGAAGCAGGCAGCAGTGGTCTTCAGAGGACGGCCTCCTCAGCTATTCCACGCAAAGGACAACCATGTCAGGTATTTAACGCAGAGGACGGCCATCTTAGGTATTTAACATGGTTTTTAAACAGCAGCAAATGGGCCCCTTAAGGTTCTTACTTTACACAACATCTGCAGCCGGTCGGAATCCTTGAACACATCTCGGGGGTGGCCGACTCTAAAGACCCCGTTCCAATCGTCCGTGCCTTGCGCAAGCATTCCGCAGCGCAGGGAATATTTACCTAATTCATTTCTTAAAGAGGGCAAGGCAACCACAGGCCTGCGCGTTAATGCAAAGGCTGTTATTTAAAGAAGCGCTATACTTTTATGTGTGTGTGTGTGTGTGTGTATTCACGCAAAGACTGTTACTCATAGCAGAGGAGC
>CM050217.1:9507500-9510000 GCA_027475355.1 Coilia nasus
TTCATTTAACAAGGTGTGACTGTGGTCTAAGACCACCAGTCACAGCCACACAAATGGACCTGATTTAGTATTACGGGTTTCAGTCTTGCGTCTTGTGTCTGTTATGCTGCTGTTGCAGCTCTTTGCACATACAGTAAAAATGTAGTTAACAATTAAAACTTTGACGAGCAAGGCTAATTTTCCATCACCCCTGCTGGGTATGAAATTAGCAGGGGCAGGCTTAGGGAGTGCACGAGAAAAGCTGCGGTAGGCACTTTGCATTAACAATAAATTCTTGCCACGTTGTACCCACGACTTCACATACAGTGCAGGCGAAATTTCAATGCCAGAGGGGCCGTCAGGGACTTTAATATGTAAAGGGGGGGGGGGGGGGGGGGGGGGGGAGCTGAGTCGACAGAAGTCTGTACTGTGTCTTCGACTTACATACAGGCTAACCACGAGGGGGGAGGACTGGGAGACGGATGCTTGTTAAACTTGAGGTCCTTTACTCTCGCCGGGACAAACACATCACATTCAAACACATCTGCCCTACAAAGGCAGAGTGCAGTAACTACATTCAACGTTGACACTGAGGAAAATGCCTTTGAAGTTGTCATAATGGCCAGTCAAACATATTGTTGGTAAATAACAGTGGTGATGCTTTTATGTACTTTCTTAATAGGAAGAAGTAAGAGATTTAGTCACAAGACATAAGAGGTGTTATAAAGTCAATTTCCAGTCTAAACTCAGTTTTGACAAAATATGAACACACAGCACCGCATGTAGTACAAAGCCCATGGCACAACAAAACGAGCCTACGGCAAGACAGCGCTAGTTGTATTTATTCCTGCGCACCAATCTCCAGGCAACAGCTGTTCTTTGCAGTGAAGTCAGTTGAGTGCACCGCACCTCAGCCTACTCCACACAGCTTGCCAATTGGCACAGCATGTAGGCTAATGCATTATTCACTGCCCCAATCAACACCACTGACCACCTCAGGCATCCACTGAGGGTCAATAAAAAGTCAATTTCATGACTGACTCCAACATTGAGTAAACATTGAGCATCTGCTGAGATCCGATAGCATTACTCACTCAGCAAATGATGTCAAGTATCGTCCACAGTAAATAACTGCACCAGCCTTATGGTCGATTATATAAAAAACACAGAATTTGGATACCGTCTAGACCAGGGATCTCCAACTTTTGTGGGACTGAGGTCTACCTGAAGCATGAGAATTGTACAGAGGACTACTTACTCAAAAATAATCTACCAAACAAAAGTCTTAGGATCCCTTTCAAATAACACAGTGTATGACTGTTTGCTTTTAATCCATGCCAGTTAAGAAATACATTTGTATTTAAACATTAACCCTTTGAGACGTACCCCCTATTATAACTTTGTTGTTACCAGAATGGCAATGACCAAGTTGTAATGTGTTACTAAAGACTTTCTGTAATGTCGTAGCAATGTTTTAATGTTGTAGTTACGTTTTTTTTCGGTCGCAGTGAGTCGTAGCGCCGGCGATACGGTGACCGCTAAGAGGCTACAACAGAAAACAATATGATGATTAAAACACTGCAGTAACCACTTGCTTTTCTTAAGCATCCCTGGGCTGCACCTCACACTCTCCTGGCGGGCTACCTGGCGGGCTGCTCGTGGTCACCATGTTGGGGAGCCCTGGTCTAGACAGTAAAATATCATCTGTTTTATACCTACAGTGTCTTTTAGCTGTCTCTAGGTGAGGGGAGACTGCTCAACCAGCTACTGAGCACTCCAGCGTAGATAGACTTGTTTATGTGACTTGTAGCTGTGTGCGCTGTTCTCAAGACAACCAGCGTAGATAGACTTGTTTATGTGACTTGTAGCTGTGTGCGCAACCAGCGTAGATAGACTTGTTTATGTGACTTGTAGCTGTGTATGCTGCTGTCGAATCAACCAGCTCTCTTCTCCAGACGAGGCCTCGGAGTAAGCCTCTCCATCTTATCTGCTCTTATCATATCCAGGGAAAATACTAGTGGAAATACAAGAATGTGCAGCTCGAAGCCTGATGTTTAGTCTCCGAGGTAACAGCAGAGAGGGACACCTTTTCTGCCAAGATATAAATAAATAAAAAGAGACATGAAAAATGGTGAAGGCAAAGAGGCACATCTGTCTCATCAAGTCTCTGAGGTGCTCTCTCCTGGGTTAGTTCTGAAGATAACAAAGTGCTTATAAAAAAAGAGCAACAATAAAAAAAAAAAAAAAAAAAACAAACGTGATAATTAAAGCGCAGTGCACACAGCCTCAGTGGGGTCTTGGGGAAGGAGCTATTAAAAAGCAATTTTTATAGCGCTTATTGTGTGACAACAACACAAATCAGCATAGAAAAGTATGGCACGTTGTACGTTGTACGATTGAGGTATGTCTCAATCATCTCCATCACATTAACCTAAGGTTATGGTTTCATCACAAAAAATCAACTGCCCCCTGCCCCCCACACCACCCCTCCCCACCTCTGTTCCTTTCTTCCTCTGTCTGC
>CM050217.1:9512500-9597500 GCA_027475355.1 Coilia nasus
AGGGTCTTCTGCTAGAGCAGAAGCCTGATGCATCAGCTGCTTTCACATCGTTTCACTTTGTGCAAAGCGTCCGAAACCTCTGCATTGGCATTCGTTCGCTCCACAGTGGGCGGATACTTTCTGTTTCAACCAATCGCTAATGCTCGGTAAATTAAGCTCGTACCAAAACCCGTAGGAAGTAGGCCAAAAACATCTTTCCACTCGATAAAATTCCTCAAGCATTCTCTTCTTGTTCGGGCTTTAAATCCTCACTTTAGTAGCCAACACAGAATGTATAGCTTTGTCTATAGCCATCTCACCAGCAACATACAGTGCTGCTTAAACTACAACGGAAACTCAAGTCTGAGTTGAATGTCATTGTTGTCAGCCCTCCCTCTGTTCGCTGATTGGCCCGTACAAATTCAGAGACGGGCCGAACTGAAACGTATGTTCATGCTCCCTGACTGAGTTGCTGGAGGTAAATAACATTGAGCGGAAGCACCAGGCAGCACCAGCCTGGATACATCCTCACACAGTGAGCCGGGCGACACTCTTAGCCACAGCGCACAGTGCATCCAGATAAGAGGATCTATTGAGGATCTATTGAGGATCTATTGAGGATCTATTGTGCCGGTGTCATTCTCCGAGCCTCCTCTACCTCATGCCTTGGCTGCAAAGCGTACCAGAAGGAATGTGCTATAGAAGGAAAGCACACAGTTCACCTCAGAACATTAAACAGCCCAGCAGATTCAGTGGCTCGTATGGGTTAAATACACAATAATTGCGGCCTTTCTATAATTTTATCGTTTTTACCTCATTATCATAAGAAAGTCCTATACAGCAGGGTTCCTTTTTTCTTGTGTGTAAGGGACATCAATTTCAGGTAATTAATTTTCTCTCTAAAGACTAAAAAAAGACTCTGACAGAATGGGGGTCCAGTAGCCCCTTTGGTTGCAGTCATTACTCATATCGATTTCTGTACAGCCAGGACCCCTCACACACACACACACACACACAAATTACTGATAGTGATGTCTACAAAACCAAGACCCCTCACCTCTCATTTTAGAACCAGTACGTGGCTGGTCTTTAGAGAGCCTATTGGTCTAACAAACCACAATAAACCTGCAGCACTAAACGAAATAATAGCCAGATTGAGCTCACAAGATTGAGCAACAGATTGATTTCACATGCACACACAAACACACACACACACACACACACAAATTACTGATAGTGATGTCTATAAAACCAAGACCCCTCACCTCTCATTTTAGAACCACTATGTGGCTGGTCTTTAGAGAGCCTATTGGTCTAACAAACCACAATAAACCTGCAGCACTAAACGAAATAATAGCCAGATTGAGCTCACAAGATTGAGCAACAGATTGATTTCACACACACATACACACAAACACACACAAAAACACACACACACACACACACACACACACACACACTCGCCTGCAGAGTGCTAACGCTGGTACAGCCTTGACAACCATCTAGCAGCTGGATGATTGTCTGCTATCTCCTGAAGACAGATGAGTTGGGAGAGTAGCACTTGAGCAGCACAACAAAACAGAAAAATTTCACTACTATAGATTTTTTTTCTTGGCCAAAAACCATTACACTTCTGTTATCACTGATAAACAGCTTACTGAAGATGAATGTTTTGGTCGTTTGGAAGTTTGAAGAGCTGTCACACAGGTCAGTCTTCACACCATTTACTTTGAAAAATGCTGTCAGAATATTGTGTATTTTTGTGAGTGTCCGTTTTCTCTGCGCCAATTTTCACTACTTCTTTCTTTCTCTGTTTCCGTCACAGCTTTGCATATTTCTCATTCTTGCCAGGGACACCAAATTCTTCTTGGCGTGGCAGATGGGCCCAACACATCTGTGTGACAAATATAAATCACCATTTTCCAGCCACGGGTTCAAGATCTTTCTGTTCCGCTGGTCCCCGGATAGCAGAGCTGCAACGGTTTCCTGGCCTGCTTCAGTGGAATTTGTAGAGGCACCTCGCCATTCACAGCTATTCCCCCTCTCTCACTCTGTTACAATTACTAGCTGCTTTCACGCCATGCCTTCAGGGCCTTGAACAAGTCGGATGTTTTGCTGCAGCCTACAATGCAATCGATTCCTGCAACTTGGGAGCACCGCTGGGTTTGCAGTAAGCATTACTCTGTCAGTAATCTATGTGGTAGCCAGACGCTATCAGAAGCACCAGTGATGATGAATTGCCTCTTCCACACAGCCCAGACCGATAGCTCCATCTTCCCACCACCCAGCCCCCACCCCCCCACCACATCGCCGCCCCTCAAACCCCGCCAACCCACCCTTCTCCGAGATAAAGTGTCGGGCCATCTGTGCACACAGCAATGTACACTAAACGAGTATATCAGTGTCCTGATGGTATCGCTAACCCAAAGGCTTTATGACCTGCCAGACAGAGAAGGGGGTGGGGGTGGTGGGGTGAGGAGGCCAGCGTTCTTGTTTGCCGGCGAGGGGAGAGGGCGCCTCGCTGTAAATGAACTGTCCGATTTTATGATTTGTTGTTGCGGGAGGAGCGCCACCACCAACGGTCCTCCATAAAAGTATTTATAGTTAGCCCGTACTGCCGTTTGTTATTGTGAGCGATGGCACGACGGGGAGTCGACACCTTGTTGTGATGCAGCAACTGTGCTTTGTGGATAGACAGGAACTGCTATGAAGCTGCAGCTGCAGTAACTTTCATTTTCTTCTAGGCTCCATCCAAAATTTCTCTCAAACAAAAATCCCCTTTAAATCCAGAGGGATTTAGTAACTGCGTAGTGAATGGGATATGATACAGTAGACCACCCAAGCCCCTCACACACACACACACACACACACACACACACACACACACACACACACACACACACACACACACACACAGCACTGTGCATACACATCCCTAACACCATGGCTAACGCGTAGCAATCCGCAGATGAGTGTCTTCCAGGATCTATTGTTGACTGTGCTGATCTGTACTGCCAGATTGCTGTCTGTGTAATCTGTTTTAGAGTCCGCATCTGCCTAACAAGCCAACCGGGCCAAACATCCACGCTCCTCCGTAGCCATCTGTACTGGGCATACACACAAGTGAAGTGTGGCATGTTGATTATGCGAATGTACATACTATATAATCACGCGAGCACGTGTAAATGTCACGGTGCTGGCGAGGCATGGCCATGTAGGGGGCCGACTACACTGTACTCACAGCTGGACTATTTTGACAGCCTCTGAATATCCACTGTCTGACCAGTCTGTTTATACAGATTTTGGCGGTGTGTGTGGGTATGTGTGTGTGTGTGTGTGTGCGTGTGTGTGTGTGTATGTGTGTGTGTGTGCTTGTGTGTGTCTGTGTATCTCTATGTCTGTGTGTGTGTGTGTGCGTGTGTGTGTGTCTGTGTGTCTACGTGTGTGTGTGAGTGTGTGTCTGTTTGTCAGTCTGTGTGTGTGTATGTGTCTGTGTCAGTCTGTGTGTGTGTGTGTGTGTGTGTGTGTGTGTGTGTGTGTGTGTGTCTGTCAGTGTGTGTGTGTGTGTGTGTGTGCTTGTGTGTGTCTGTGTATCTCTATGTCTGTGTGTGTGTGTGCGTGTGTGTGTGTCTGTGTGTGTGTGTGTGTGTTTGCATGTGTGCGTGCTTGTGTGTGTCTGTGTGTCTATGTGTGTGTGTGAGTGTGTGTGTCTGTGTGTCTGTGTGTCAGTCTGTGTGTGTGTGTGTGTGTATGTGTCTGTGTCAGTGTGTGTGTGTGTGTGTCTGTGATAGTGTGTGTGTGTCTGTGTCAGTGTGTGTGTGTGTCTGTGTCAGTGTGTGTGTGTGTGTGTGTGAGTGTTGGGGAAAGGGTACGTGGGAGTAGCACTTGACTGATTATTAGCACCCCAACCTGTGTAATCCCACCGCGAATGTTTGCTTTGAGAAGAGTTCAACATCACAGAGGAGGTTCAACTGCTGGAAAAAAAAGTGCTGCCTGGATTATTTAAGTTGCAGAGGAGAAAGAGGATGGAGCTTGGCTCATTATTGGCTAAACTGTATGTTCAGTTGTCATGTTGAAAAAGGCACTGTGTATTTGCCCAGGCCCACTCGGTGTCTAGCAGGGGCACAACAAAAGCCCTGTGAAGAAGTGTTGTCTGTCAAAAAGGACTGCAACGCGAGTGCACGTGGTGTGTGACGTTTAGACACAGCATGCAAGCAATGACACACTTACTTATGTGAATGGAACAGTTATTGTCACTAGGGCTGCACAATATATCAAAAATATATCTTACTGTGAAACAGCTTACAGTAATGTCCCATTTATTCCCGTTAAGCCATGTTTCCACATATGAAGATATTTGGGAAATCAAATGGAGTCTTACTGCCCTTGTTATCCACCCCATAGGCTGCGCACTGGCTACGGCCTAGCAGTGATTAAGCTGAAATATGTTAAAACTATATTTAAATATTTGTTTATTTATCTCAAAACATATCGCCATCGCAACACTCAGCAATGTTACCGCAGGTCGCACATTTTTCAAACATCGTGCAGCCCTAATTGTCACCCACTGACATGTGTGTCGCGCACACAAGTCACAAGGCAACCGTCCGAGACTCGAGCCGTCCCTCCTGAGTGAACCTTTACACCCCCCACCACCACCCACCCCACCTCCACCTCCACCCCACCCGCTCTTTGCTCCCCCCCTGGCTCATTGCCCCCCTGCCCCCTGCCCCCCTCCACACCTGCCTGCTTTGCTTGGCAGCCCGTGTCTCTGCAAAGGCACATACCGAGAAATGGCTCTCTGGCAGCACTGTCTGGTCTGGGGCAAAGGGGGAATTGGGAGGGGCGGGGGCGGGGGGGGGTGGGGGGGGGGGGGTAGTGGGTCTGGCATGTTGGGGGGGGGCAGAGGTTGTTCCGGGAGCCTGACCCGAGGCACATGGCCGGCGTTCAACTAACACAGAGTTGGGAATGGCGGGGAAGGGTGCGGAGAGGGGCAGCGGCGTGAGCTTGGGCCCGCTGACTAAGAGCCTCTTTCAGGCAGCCTTTGGCTCAGCATCCTGCCTGCGACACAGAGAGCCAGCCAAGGTAGCCAGACGCCCAGCCCCATCCCCATGCCCCATCCCCATGCCCCAGCCCCTGCCCCATCCAAAGCCCCATTCCCAGCCCCAGCCCCATTTCCAGCCTCAGCACCAGCCTCAGGCCCAGCCCCATTCCCAGCCCCTGCCCCATCCAAAGCCCTATTCCCAGCCCCAGCCCCAGCCCCATCCAAAGCCCTATTCCCATGCCCCAGCCTCAGCCCCATCCAAAGCCCTATTCCCAGCCCCAGCCCCAGCCCCTGCCCCATCCAAAGCCCCATTCCCAGCCCCAGCCCCATTTCCAGCCTCAGCACCAGCCTCAGGCCCAGCCCCATTCCCAGCCCCTGCCCCATCCAAAGCCCTATTCCCAGCCCCAGCCCCATCCAAAGCCCTATTCCCAGCCCCAGCCCCATCCAAAGCCCCATTCAAAGCCCCAGCCCCATCTCCACTCGCTCGCTCGCAAACTCACTCGGTTACGGCTTACAAAATGGCTGCAAAAAAGACTGTGCTAGGCTAGGCTAGGCAAGACAACGTGATAGGGCTGCTCTACAGGAGTGTGAACACAGCTGCTGCTAAGGTGGTCTTGAGAATCAGGGGGGTTGGAGGGTGTGGAGAGTGGAGTTGGGAATTTGGGGTGGTTGCCGGTAAATGGACGTCGATCCGTGTTCCCTGTGGCACAGTGAATGGGGCTGAGCATTCCCAAGCAACCACGAGCGGCGGCGTAATAATTTCCTCCTCTCCTGTGTGCTCCCCACCTGGGACAATGGCACGCCACCAGGTTGCCATGGGAACCACCAAAAGCGCACAAGCACTTGTCTCTTTAGAGCGCCGTGAATAAGGGGAATATCTTGAAAGGGGCTTGAGTGACAAAAGGCCTCCGCCGCCCCCAAGAAGTTTCCCACTGTTCTGATGTAATTACCAAATGGCCCCTGATGACAACGCCAGCAACAGCACACACACACACACACACACATACACGTACACACCCAATGCCACACACACACACACAGACACACCCAATGCCACGCACATATGCACACACACACACATACACACTCACTCAGTGCCACACACACACACACACACACACACACACACACACAGAAGTTGCCTTTTCACATCTGACAGGGAAATGGTGTCATTTAGATTTTTTTCCTGATGTTGATGGTGTGCAAAGTGCAAAGGGGTGGGGGGGGGGCTGCCGGGGTCGCGTGAGAATGTTTTCAACTGGAGCCAGGCCCTCTGAGGCCCACCTACATGGATTAGACTCATCGGAGACCTCTCTCCATGGGGAGGGCTACCTCCAACCGGCCAACCCTTATTATTCCCACTCCATCCAATATTATTTCAGCCATCGGGGGTGATGAGACAGCGTTTGTTGAAAGGAATATTAAAAACAAATTGTAATATCATGAAAAAGGCTCGTGGCGCCAATACGAAGCAGGAAGGTACTTTCATTTTGAAGATAATCCCTACATCAACCAGGCTCTCCATTACCGGTTTCTATCTCAGGGTCTTCTTTCTCAGGCTGAGCTTTAGAAATAGGAGACCTGGTATTGAAAAATAAGTCAGAGCTTTGAATTTCAAGCAGGTGATTTCCCAATAAGCTTTTTCTACCCAGGAAAAGAGCTGTAGAATAAGCTGATTTAGTGAATAATTGGAACAGATATGTAGATACGTGGCACGAAAATAACTTCTAAAGCCAGATTTCCTATCTCAACTTGGTCTCGACTTGGGACCATTCTGTACAGTAAGAGGAAGTGGAGAGCTGCTGATGGTTAAAATCCTGTTCAAATGTCAAAATGCTTCATCTTCAGCATGTGATTTAGTGAACCTTTGTAAACTGGTCTTCTGAAAACATCTGTCAGAGAAAGGGATGTCTTTTGTCTCGATTAATTCTGCTTTGTAAACTGGTCTTCTGAAAACATCTGTCAGAGAAAGGGATGTCTTTTGTCTCGATTAATTCTGCTTTGTAAACTGGTCTTCTGAAAACATCTGTCAGAGAAAGGGATGTCTTTTGTCTCGATTAATTCTGCTTTGTAAACTGGTCTTCTGAAAACATCTGTCAGAGAAAGGGATGTCTTTTGTCTCGATTAATTCTGAAGTCTCTTGCTTAATGTTCTCCTCTACATACAGTATGTGAAGCTTGATTTGTGTCCTGTGTTGGATTAAAGTGTCTACTAAGTGTGACGAAATGCAATGTAATGTAATTTAAAGCAACACCAAGTGGATTCGTCTTCAGTCACCCTACAAGTTGGTAACAAAATTGTCTCTCATTCGAACAACAGAGAGACATCCAGCTCCTCCAAACATACTTAATGCGGTTATACCCCATGCAGGGCGGCAAAGCGATTTCAGAAGTGCCTTTCACCCAGTTACAAGCTGATGAACCACTGGAACAATTTTGGAAGCATTATTTTAAGGTTGAAACTACTTAGTGTTGCTTTAAGCATTACCGTTCACAAATTGTGTAAGAGTGGACATCCACGTTAGCCCTGTTAAGAGGAAAAGGTAGGGGAGGAGAAGCCTACTGTACCAGAGGAAAAGGCAGGGGAGGTGAAGCCTACTGTACCGTCGAGCTGGTAGTCCATGGAGATGTCGGAGGGAGCCTGGCGTACGGCGGATCTCCTGTAGACCACGTGAACCCTCCCCTTCTCCTCGTGCTCCTGCGCGCCCCTCTCCAGAGGCTCAATGAAGTATTCATCCGCATCCGTTCGAATCATGCCTGCCTGCAGAAGAAGAAAACAACACAACATCAGGACCAATGTAAATGACAATAAGAACAGCAATGCCACCTAAAGCACGGTCTATCTCGCTGAGGGCCAGATTTGCTAACGGTCTGCAAGTTTAAAAAAGTATGAAATGTATGAAATTTGGATGAACAAACACACAATCTACCAAGAATGTGCAATGAGGGCTACGTCTTTGAAAGGGAAGATAACAGAAAGTTGTCCATTCAGCATGTTTGTCTTTGCCAATATGCAGTTAGGGCCTTATCTACCTGCGCATGCAACATACTGCGAGGAAATAAGGTCGCGCCACATTCCTGGTGGTGTACCAAGCCTGCATGCAAATTAAACTGTATAAAGCGCATCTTAAGCAACACAATTTTTGTGCTTTCAGTGAGCGTCTAGTTGAAAGTCTAATTTGGCAGAAGTAAAAATGCAATACCCGCCATGCAAAAGCTTCATTCTGCATTTTCTTGGTTGTAACTTCATTGAATTAAAAGGACACCAACTTCATAAAGGACACCATTAAAACATGCCAAAGCCTAGTTTAAATATCACTGACTCCAAAACATTTGTATATGTTGTCATTTATACAGTTATTTTAGGTAATCATCTATAAAACATAGTCCATCGTAATCTACTATTCCACATTGTAATGTAGAATCTAATATTCAGGAATGTATAAGCATTTTAGTACTGTTAGTATGAGAATATTGTGTCTATCTATAATCTAGCCCCTAGAATCCCTCTCTTTCCCCATCATTGTCATTATCTACTCATTGCTGATGATATATATGTGGCCTTTATCCTCTATCTATGAGGAAATACACACTGATGACCACGCTGCTGAAGAGATATCGGAGACGTATGCCCTCTCTTTGACCGCAGCCATGTTTGTCATAAGGCTGACAACACAGGAAGATGGAGTAAACATTATTATTATTATTATTATTAGACATGTCGAGTGCCTTGCTCAAATTTACAAGGGCTGAACAGCAAGCTTTGAAGAGCTGGTAATAACCACCTGAGATGATAACACAGTCAGAGAAAGCAAACACATTCTGAGCAAAAACAGTTAAAGGCTAGAGGAAGCGTTGGAGGAGCCAGAAATCTTTGTTTGCTTTCCTGGAAACATGTACATTTGAAGGTAAAGTGCTAACGGCAGCTGCAAAGTTAGTGGAATGCTGTGTTAATGTAGGGTTTAGTGTCTCCAGGCCACTTCTAATCACATGGCCGATTCACATGACAGCCTGTCAATCGTCCTTTGTGCACGAGTCAGAATGTGGATTTGCCTATTCGCTCCCAGACAAACGGAAACGTACATTTAGTTACAGCAAAAAAAACACCTTTGATGACCCAGGAAAATATATGCAACAAGTCTGTAGTTCTGCACAAAACAAAGAACTTTATGGCTCCGTGAAGAGCAGCCGCAGCAACAACAGATGCAATGCTAAAACTATAAGACCATTGCAAAGGGAAATAACATAAAGATTGAATGCAGCATCAATGGAAGTACCATTCGCTTTCAACTAAAGCCAGTGCCAACACAGCTGAAAGATCACCACAGGAGAGGACCCTGGTAATTATGGAGCAAATAGCTGGCCCTGTAGAGGCCAAGGCCTCGACCGACCTCTGTCAGAGTTCAAATGCAATTGGTTAACGCCATTCATCATTTACAACTTTTCAGCTGTCACAATAACACAAAAAGGGGCCTACATAAGTGCTTAAAGGATTAAGCTTAATATTAAAATGGAGCTTCATTCTGCATTTTGTTGTGTGCAACTTCACTGAATTGAATGTAGTTTTGTCCATTCCAACTTTTCAGCTGTCACAATAACATCTTTTTTTTTTAAAAAAAGGGGCATATATAAGTGTTTAAAGGATTAAGTTTTATATTAAAATGAACTACTGCAAATTACTACAAATAACTGCATTTGGTGCATGTTGTTACTGCGATAAACACTTTTTCATGTACAAATGCTAAAACTAGTAGGAGTAGTGTTTATTTTAATAGAGGAATATTTGTCTGTTGACATTGTGTTTTTTCTAATGACAACACTCCTGCCCTTATCAGGTGCCCAGAAACATGCCCAGAAAAGGACCTTGGCTAATTGTCTGACCCCAAAAAACCTCAATTGTAGCCGAACCTTTGCTATTTGCACCCATGTCTTGTGCAACCCTGCCATGATTGCTTTAAACACACATGAAAGCATTTGCATACTTATTTCCCATGCAGATCACACAGGCATCACACCTCAAGCACTCTGCACCTGCTACGTGCAATTCACACTGTGTGTTGGAGCAGCACGTTTACACTAAAGCGCATTAATTATGCCTTTATTTATCCTCTGAAACACTTCTTTGGAAGCTTCGGATGTTTGCGATTTGTGAAACTATTGTGCTTTACTCCCGCTTAAAATGTCTGGATGATCTGTGTTTCTCAGGGGGCTGTGACACTAAGCAAACAGGCTTCCCTGATGTGAGACCATAGAATAATTGCTCACAACACATCATCATAATTACCATCATTTGTCAACTGAAGAACATACATTAACCAGGAATTGACCCCTCATCATGAAGGTGCAATTTTCTTAAACGTACACAAGTATACAGACCCTTTCCATGCATGTGTGTTTGTGGGCGTGCCTGTGTGTGTGTGTGTGTGTGTGTGTGTGTGTGTGTGTGTGTGTGTGTAATAGTGTATGTGTGTGCAACAGAAAGTGTTTGCCTATGCACAACACATGCACACACACACATTTAAATGTGGTACATGTAACCTAAATGCAGCATTTGCATTAAATGCGCCAGCATGATATATGTCCATATGGCTTTTCACGGTGTGCATCTGTAGTTGAAGTGATGGAGGACCTTTTCCTTCATTGATGTGCTCACGTGCATTTGCATGGTCATGAATTTTTCAGTGTCTCTGCTCCCATGTAGTTGCATACGTGTGTGCCTGCCTGCATATGTGCTCCAGTGCAAGTGTTAACTGCTCCTGTATATGCACGTGCATACACATCTCTCTCTCTCTCTCTCTCTCTCTCTCTCTCTCTCTCTCTCTCTCTCTTTCCTTTCTCCAACACTTCCCCATATGTGTGTGTGTGTGTGTGTGAGTGTGTGGCTGAGTGAGTGTTTGTTGTAACTGAGTGAATGTGTGTGTGTATGAGATGGAGAGAGAGAGAGAGAGAGAGAGAGAGAGACAGAGATAGAGAACGAGAGAGAGAGAGAGAGAAAGAGAGACAAAGTATGTGTATGCAACTGGGTGTGTGTGTGCATGAGTGCGTGTACATGTGTGCATCTACCCTGTTGAGCGAGTCAGACGTTTTTGAAAAAGCCCTTCAGTTTCTGTCCAAGCATCCCCAGCCCCACCAACCTCTGTAGCCCCACCAACCTCTGTAGCCCCAGCCCCACCAACCTCTGTAGCCCCAGCCCCACCAACCTCTGTAGCCCCACCAACCTCTGTAGCCCCAGCCTCAGCCCCAGCCCCACCAACCTCTGTAGCCCCACCAACCTCTGTAGCCCCAGCCCCACCAACCTCTGTAGCCCCACCAACCTCTGTAGCCCCACCAACCTCTGTAGCCCCAGCCCCAGCCCCAGCGCAGGCCTCCTGTACACAGACCTGCCTCTCAGAAGGCCGGTGGAATGTGCTCCACTCCAGCTTCCTCAGCCCTCATCGTCATACCTCTGCTGGCCCTCACTGCCATCCAGTGTGCTCCGCTGAGTGTGTGTGTATGTGTGTGTATGTGTGTGTGTGTGTGTACATGTGCGTATGTGTGTATGTGTGTGTATGTGTGTGTGTGTGTGTGTGTGTGTGTGTGTGTGTGTGTGTGTGTGTGTGTGTGTGTGTGTGTGCACTTGTTTCATTCCTGACAGGCTTGCGCAAAGTTTTTCACTTCCCGCCCGGCACACGGCTTACACACAGCGCCTACGTGACTGACTCTCTCTCTCTCTCTCTCTTTTTTCTTTCCCTCTGTTTCTACCCCCCCCCCCCCCTCTCTCTCTTTTCTCTCCCTTTCTGTCTCTCCTTTTTCACGTGTACATTCACAAGGACTTGGCCCTAAGAAATCTATGAATACCCGGTTAACATTATCTGCAAATGCTTGCCATTGTTTTGCTAAATGTCAAGTGCATTGCTATTAAATAATCAATCTTTCATCTTAAATCTACTTGAAGGTCGCAAACAAGCCCTGCCTATGAATATATAATAGTACAAGTCCATGAATACATAACCGTGTGTAAAATATCTATTTAAATACATACAAAATATTTAAATACAGCCTGAGTTTCACGGTTATACACACCTCTGTCTGCTGACCAGCATCACCGGTATTAGGTCCACAGCTCAGTGTATCTTGTATGTTTGTCACCAATTAAAATCATTCATCTGTCACACAGTTAAGTTCCCGTTTGGAATATTTGCAAAAAGGAAAAGATAATAAAACCTAATGTCTCTATTTTGGCTACCGTTCTACCACAATCAAATACACCACGGGAGTTTGATGTGATAACTACGTCATGGCTTTCACATGCACCTTAAAGACTCTGTGGTTTAACACTCTCTAGCTCCTATGTACCCCACACATTTAAAGCAACACTAAGTAGTTTTCGTCTTCGGTCGCCCTATAAGTTGGAAACGGAATTGTCGCTCATAGAGAACTACAGAGAGATGGTTAGCTCTTCCAAACGTACTCAGTGTAGTTATAGCCCATGGAAGGTGGCAAAGTGAATTCAGACGTGCCTTTCACCTTTCACGGTACAAGTTGAAGTCCACATCTCAGTGATCTTGTCATACCCCTTCATTTCCAGCTTTCTGCGCTTATTCACTGACTGACATTGTATGCATGCATGTTGTAAACAAACCCTGAAGCAAGGACAGAGAGTTGTTTTTACATTACTATTTTGAATACAGCACTTGGCTTTTGAGCTAATGCTATGAAGGCAACTAATAGCTATAGCTATGAAATGAGATTGTGGCAACACATGAATACTGGGATTTTCCTGGATAAGGATTATTAATCAATTCACAAAGCTATTAGACATAGGTCATCCTAGACCTAGATCATACGCTTAGAATTGATCCCCAGGTTCGCATTTCTATGATAACTGCCTGGTTAGTTTTAAGATGTGGGCTTCAGATGCAAGAGTGACTCTCGCAAACCTGGGCAGATTTCACAAAGAGCACAAGGTGCTGACTGCTCATGGCCCAGATAAGAGCCAAAGGGAAGTGGCTGCCAGGCTCCTTATTGCTCTTTTGGTGTCCACTCTACAGCACAGCAGATGCCATCTCTTCTCTGTCCAAGAGGGCAGATAAGAGGACACATCTTATGAGAATGTACGGGAGGAGTTGGAACAACCTTTTGTTGTTGGCTTGCATTCAAGAGCAAAAGGGTCTGAGCAATGCTGTCTTCGTGATTTTTGTGAGGTAATAAGGGAGATTTTAAATTTGCTGGCACCTGAAATGGCGCAAAGGGAAAAAAAGACAAATGGTGTGCTCAGCTGTCATTTAGCAGTCCGGTTCTCAGGCTAGCTCAGTTGCCTTTAACAATGAACTCTTCAGCCTGTAGAGAAAGTGCCTCAGTGAGGCACAGACAAAAATGTAACTGACAAAAATGAAGGCGATGTCCTTGCAAAAGTGTGAAATGAGAATTCAACACATTGTCCTCTGACAATTCTGGACCAATGCAGTCTGTGAAGCCCACATTTGTGTGAGCAAAGGCTGCACCTTAGTATGCCCCTCAGCTAAGACAGTGGTGGTGAGAAGGGCGGGTTTGGGAGTAGATGGTGTTTCTTAAGTCTCTGGCTTCCAGTATTATTACTCAACAGACAGTTCACTCTTTATCATGCTATAAATAAAATAACTCAGACCTGACTGTTTCGAAATCAATGTTTCACCTCATCTCATTTCCTAACATTTTCTGTTACCACATCAGCTATTCCACACACACACACACACACACACACACACACACACACACACACACACACACACACACACACACACACACACACAAAAACTGTTTATTCTATTCCATATTCAATTTAGCATCTTGTATCAAAGACTCTTTTCTTCTGACTCTGAGAGGAGACCGAGTGTACACAGTCCAAAGAGCGAGAACCACACAGACACATATACACACAGGCACACACACGCACACACCCACACACACACACTCACACACGCACACACACACACACACACACACATACACACACACACACATTCCTTCATTCAGGAGCCATAATCCTAACGATTAATGACTGCATTTCCTATCAGGATGGCACACCTTTCAACAGACCAAATCAAAAGGGCTGCACCGCACTGAAATGAATCACCGCCACGCCTGCTTAATTCACCTCTGTTATAATCCTCAAGCATAGTTCACGGGGGTTCTTAAGCATTGCAAATCTTTCAGCTTTCAGGTTTCTTACAAATCCCCTCAATGCAGAACTACTATCTCAAAAAGAGGCATTATTATCACAGCAGGAAAAGAAAATTGGCAAATTGGAATTACAATAATTGCTCTGTGTTTATTAAATATAACAAACCTCCCCCTGTAATAACATGTAAGGGGACAATGGAAGTATGATGGATATGGAGCCGGATGCTGAAATTATATACATATGTTACTGGCTTAAGCCTGAAAGAGGCGAGTTACCACAGCTAAAAAGACAGTAAGCTAATGAAAACTGTCATACTTTCTCTTGATTTAGTAAGATATGTTATGGCAGTGCAGGCTAGTATATCTGCTGTGCACACATTTAAAGTGAAAATCAACTGGGTAACATGCAGGGTAACGTACACGGTAACGTACAGTACATCAAATAGACTGAAACATACATGACTCTGCACACATTTTCAGCCTATACAAAAGGCCAGTTTCACAAGTAACATTTGCAGACCAGCGGCCTTGTTTTGCACCAGGCTAATGACAACAGGCTAAACATTTTCCGCAATAGTCACTGCCCTCCACATATAAGAAGGAAAATGTGTGTGCTTTTCTGCTTCCTGCAGATTTGCCTACAGATTAGCTCAGACAAGACAAGCAAAGTGTTAGCAAATGTCATAAGATCACAATGAAAGACCTGAAACAGACTAACAAGAAGCAAAGCAAATGAAAATAGCTTGTTCACCATGAAAATTACCTCCAAACTATTAAAAACGCTATAATGAAAAAAAAACACAAGACAACACAAGTTGCTGCGTCTCTGTCTGTAGTGACCACCCTGACTGTCCGGTTGCCCCGTGGGCCAACAGGCCATGTGTAGTTGACAATCGCAGGTGGCTTTGACTGAGCCAAGCCTGAGGCTGAGGCTGATCCTGAGCCTGATCCTGTCGTTACTTAAATAGAAGCCCTCTAAAAGGGATCAGGAGTGCTGTGTTCCATCAGTTTAATATCCACAGCATCAGCGAGGGCCAGGCAGACACTGCTGCGCTGCCAAGACAAACATATGGGATTCGGCTGAAGGGGTCCAGTTTTCTCAGACAGCCCTCCAGCCTAAACTTCTTAAGGAGTCGGTATGAACGTGCTTTATTTAAAAAAGGCACTGCTACTTTCAAAAAGCCTGGATTCAGTGGAGACACTGCTACCTTTCACCCTCCGTGTTGTTTAACGGGGTGTTTGCTTTAGAAATGTGTGCAAACCTTCGTCATCATTACCTACCATTTTCATCCCTCCCCTTTTAAAAAAGGAACTTTAAGGGAAAAAATACACCAACTAATTTCTTTTAAATAAAAAAAAAAACCTGAAAAAAGTCCCAAAAAGGAAAAGAAGAATTCCTGTGTTTTTTAATAAAGCAAATACTAATAAACAGAATCATATTTCACATGTGTATATCATAAAAAGCCTCTAAGCATTCACTGCGCAATGAAAATATGGACACTCCAAACAGCAGCTGAGTCTGGGATGAATCTCGCGTGCCTCTGTTTGAGAATCAGCTGCTTCCTGGAATTTTATTTGCCGTCATTTATCACTGCGGTGTGTGAGCATCAGACACTCATGTTCTCACATGAACAAAAACGACAAAAACTGCCAAGAGTTTCTCAAAAACAGATACTGGAAAAAAGAGAGGGCATATCCAAAAATAGAATAAAAATGAATTTTGATCAGAAGGAAAAACATCCCAAATTTAATCGTCCTCATTCATTTCTTCTGGAGCACTCCGAGAAATGGAGAGCATTTTCAAACATTTACCCAGTGCCTCGAAAAGTGGTGAGCAGCAAATGCCTGACCCCAAAATAAAACCAAGCCACCGTGAATGGGCCTCAATGTCTATGGCACTGACAACACCAACTGTGGGCTCCCCTGAAGTTTATGAAGGTCAGATTAAAAGCGTATAAACATATAAATATATCAATAAACGCAGCCAGCATACATTACATGCACTGCAACATCCGTGGCTTCTTGAGAGAGAGAGAGAGAGAGTGAGAGAGAGAAAGAGAGAAAGAGAGCAAGGCAAAGCTGAAGAAATAGCTTGCCTCTGCATATCCTAACACACCACCTCCCCACCGCTACCTCAAACCATATACCAAAACAGCTCTGGGGTCAGGGCTCTGCAACGGGCAAGTGCTTGGCTGAATCAACACGTAACATCAATAACTATTAGTGAATACAACTCTTGTGCCCCATTGCACTTTGCTGGGCAAGGGCAAATGCCTTCGCTTCTCCTCCAGTCAAACAGGCTCCTGAAAGGTTAGGAGACCTGTGTCTGCTGGAAACTGTGTCAAGCATAAACACTTTTCATCAGGCTAGGAGGGGGCAAAAGAGGAAATAGCAAGTTGAATGTTCGCTCGAAACATTTTATTTATTTATTTGATTTTTTTTTTTCAGCATGCCTTCCTGATATTGAATCATACATCAGTCAGAAAACTTGCCTAGTATTAGAAGTCAGTGCAGAGGCCCTCTTCAAGTGAGACTTTCAGTGGAAAGTCACTCAATGCTTTGCCCTACTTTGAAAAGGCTAGGATAATGTTTATTTAACATCAATTTCTTATAGCTGCAGGGGCCATAGGCTTCACTGGCAATGAAATGTTGAAAAATTACTGTTAATCACAAGCTGCCACCTGTATTACACAGCCCAGCACGGCGAACTATCCCGGGCTACCCTTCATGGTAACTGCCCTGGGAAAAGTGCGGTTTCCACCCATTTGGTTCCATTGCTCCGTGGTGATGTAACAGTTAACATTAAGCTCTGGATTTCCTCCAACTCCTCTTTATTTAGGTCAATTATTCTGTTCTCTGCCAAGTGCCAAGAGAGTTCCTCCTGATCCAAGCTTTACCTGATTTCTGTCACAGATGCTGAAAGAAATCATTCACGTTTGCCAGTGCTTAGTGAAAATATGTATTTCCCTCAGAGTGCTTCTGGCTTTTTCTGGAGCCTAAAACACCCCATACAGGCAAGGCTTAGCTCTGCTGAGATTTGAGTATGAGCTTTTCACAGTCATGAAAACTGATAATCATAACAACACAATTGCTGATTTATAGCTAACAACAGTATTGACACAAGCACTTCTTCTTAATGATGCACAAATTAGTCTTTTATCTTGAGAGCATATGTGACTGTAATAATGATTTACACATCAATCTGTACGCACTCTGTGGATTCTTGAGAGACTTATCGTTGTGCAACAAGAATTAAAAAATGTCAAACGGAACAAGAGAGTAAAATTTTTCCTTGCCTGTGTCAAGATTCCTTGATTAAATAGGAGCTAAATGCCAAAGCAGCAGAGTGTTGTTGGGCTCCATGTACAAATTTTCCAGCCACAAAGTCAGGCACTATGGGAACAGTTTGTTTCAGGGAATATGGCTAGTCAAGGATGCCTCATTCCAGGCAGGAACAAGGCTGCAAGTACAGTATGTTCCATGGGCTCTGCACACATGCAGTCAACCCCTTGCTTAGCACTCTCAAACATATCGCAAACCTGTCCAGTCAACTATGTGCCCCTGCAGACTAATTGCAAATGCTATTGGCATTGTGTAACTGACAAAAACAAAATATTTATAGCACGGCCACTGAGGCCAGCCTAAGTCTATAGCACGGCCACTGAGGCCAGCCTAAGTCTAGCAGTTAGAGGCTTGTTCCTAGGAGGTGGTTTGAAATCTACACCAGCAAGCATATTTCTGGAGCGCTGCAGGAGCCTTAAGCTATGGACTGTATCCTGTGAAACTGCTAATCAATCCACAGTGGACTGTAAGTAAGACTGGAGACTGCAGACAGGTTGTATTGGTATGAGTGTATTACCCTCACAACAACATGATTACAGCTTTCAAAACGGACAGGCACAATTTTACAACTGGCCCGAGGAGAAGACCAGGCGGCCATACTGATGCTTAGGCTAAAGCCGTCTCTTCCCACCTCAATACACCCACCTGTGGCATTTAAAGCCCTTAGCAAATCTCTCGCCACCTGCTCTTTTCACTTTGCTTAGAGCTGTGAGGAAACAGCAGAGCACCTCGCCATGAGTAAGACACCTGACAGGACGACGACACAGACACAGACATGTCCTCCTCCTCCTCCTCCTCCTCCTCCTCCTCCTCCTCCTCCTCCTCCTCCTCCGCCTCCGCCTCCTCCTCTACCTGCCATGACAGTTTGCCTGAAGGGGATGTCCAGCCCCACTGGCCTACAGCCGTGCCACACCATACCCCCAAACAGGTGTGTGGGGGAATCAGAGGACTATAATTACAGATTTTTAACAGCGGCGGAAACATATCCCACAAACGTATTTCCATTTTGTGGAGGCTCATAAATGTCACCTATATGCGCCCGTATCTTAGATGTTGCAGCCGGCAACAGATTTAAACACTATGGTCTTTGTCCAGCGCGGCAGGAGCTGGAATGCCAGGCATGAATTGGAGGGCTGGGGGTGGTGGTGGGGGGGCTGATGGTGGTTGTGGGCCAATGAGTGAGGAGACTTCAAAGACGCATCCCAAGAACATCCCCAAAAAATAAAAAGAAAGGTGAAAGGAGCCGCTGGCAAGGTAACAAGTGCGAGGGGAGGGGGGGGGGAGAGAGAAAGAGCAAGAGAGAGAGAGAGAGAGAGAGAGAGAAAGAGAGAGAGAGAGAGAGAGAGAGAGAGAAAGAGAGAGAGAAAGCGTAAGGAGAGGAGAGGAGAGGGGGAAAAAGAGAGAGAGAGAGAGAAAGAGCGTGAGGAGAGGAAAGGAGAGGAGAGGAGAGGAGAGGGGGAAAAAGACAGAGAGAGAGAGAAAGAGTGCGAGGAGAGGAGAGGAGAGGGGGAAAAAGAGAGAGAGAGAGAGCAAGAGCGAGAGAGAGAGAGAGAGCGCAAGCCGCTCCTGTGATCATTAGCAGTAATACTCCACTGACAAGGCTGCAGTGGGACGCTCACCTGGGCGCCAGCCAGGTCTCCCTCTGAAGCCCTGCCAGCAGTTCAATAACGCAATCTGTGCAGAACATCAGCGACACAGCTTAACTTCCTTCAGCACCCGCAGTGACCCCCCGGCCCCCAACACCACCCCCATCTCTCTCCCTCCCTCTCTCTCTCTCTCCCTCCCTCTCTCTCTCTCATTCACACCCGCCTACCATCGCTCTCTCTCTCTGTCTTTCTACCTCTCTCTCTCTCCCTCTCTCTCTCTCTCATTCACACCCACCTGCCATCGCTCTCTCTCTGTCTTTCTCCCTCTCTCTCTCTCCCTCTCTCTCTGTCATTCACACCCGCCTACCATCGCTCTCTCTCTGTCTCTTTCTCTCTCTCTGTCTGTCTCTCTCTCTCTCCCTGGCTCCCTCTCTCATTCACATCCCACTACAACCTCTCTCTATTTCTCTCTCTCTGTCTCTCTTTCTCTCTCTCACATTCACACCCCTCTCGCTCTCATTCACATCCCCCAACCATTCTCTCTCTCTTTCTCTCTCTCTTTCTCTCTCTCCCTTTCTCTCTCTCTGTCTGTCTCTCATTCACCCGTCCCCTTCTCACTACCACCACCACCACAGCAACCCTGGCCAGCACCTCCTCTCCTCCTCCTCTCCTCCTCCTCTACACCTCCTCTCCACCTCCTCTCCTCCAGCAGGGCAGCATGCATGAGAGGAGCCAGAGGGGGGAGGAGAGGGGGAGGGAGAGGGGGAGGGAGAGGGCAGGGTGTTTAGCTTCCAGAAACCTGAGCGCCTTGCTTTAGGCAGAGCACTGAACCGCCCTCTGTGTACCTCTAGTTCTCCCCCTCCATTAGCCTACTCCTAAGGAGAATGAAGCACACACACACACACACACACACACACACACACACACACACACACACACACACACACACACACACACATACATGGCTGCAGCAGTCAATAACAAGATCCTCTGAAAACAAAGCCTTCCATAGATAATGAATTATGTTCAGCATGGAAATCATTAGCTGCATTTTCACCCTGATATGGACGATGCATCGTATTGGTAGTTGTTGATGCTAGCTGTAGGTGTAGTAGTTTGTTAGTGAGGCTGACAGCCACAAATAAATAAATAAATAGCTAACTGGGTGCGAGTAATATACGTGCATGGTTCATTATCTAGGAGCCTAATCCCTTGACCTAGTTCCAGATCAAGCTTCCCAGTTCTTCCACACCGGCCCTCCTTACTGGCCTCCTGTGCAGAGACCCCCCCCCCCCCCCACACACACACACACACACACACACACACCCCGCAGCCTGCCAGAGACTCCCACAACTAAGCCCAGAGGAAGTGTCTGCTGCTTCAGCATTAGGGCCAGCGTAGCCAGTAAAAGTCTCCCAGACTCAAAATGGCTGTAATTGGGAGCAGTAAAGCACACACCTACTGAGGACCATGGGTATCAATTTAGATCAAAGGCCATTACTGCTGGCTACTGTGTTTGATCCGCCACTGTGGAGAGGCTGTCTTCAGCCCCTCATGGACGCAAGGGGGTTAAGGCGACTTAGAGGAGTCCTGTGAGAATTATCTTGGCATATCCCTTTCCATCTCGAACACATGCAATTTGCCATTCACCAATGCTTCCCTCCACACACACACACACACACAGAAATACACACACAGACACACACACAGACACACACACAAATACACACACACACTTGCACACACACAAACACACACACAAACACACACACACACACACACACACAAACACACACACACACACAAACACACACACACACACACACACACACACACACACACACACACACACTTGCACACACGGACACACTGCTGCTTTCAGACTTAGCCATTAAGGAGGCTGGACTACATGTAAGATTCTTCTCGTGCTAAAAGCATATCTTTTTTTCCCCGCTGTACTTTTCTCATGTTACACAAATGTGGTGAGACCTTAGGATGACCGCAGTATGAGTGCAGACGTCTAACTACATCCAGGTGAGAAGATTTCAGGGTTTTTCCTAAAAAAGCAAGGCACACTGGTGATGGGCAGATCAGAACAATTTAATGTCTGCCTGGGCTAAAAGTGTGAGGCTTCACTTCTCTTTTCAACACTCATTCCCGCTCTTATTCCTACACCTGCATTCTGTTTCACATCAAAAAGCTGATATGTGTAATACTGTGTGATGCTAGTTACAATGGCATTATACAAGTATATCACTACTGTGATACTGTTTTGTCTCATAAGATTCTACAGATAATTCCGGAAAATGTTTCACTCACCAGTAGTGTAGTTATAGTCTAAAGTTACTTTACAGTTTTGTTGTGTTTGTATAAATACATACTGAATGCCATGTAGCGTGTATGGGTGTTTTTCTCATCAAGTGAGTCACTTCTTTGAAAAATGGGCTTTGTCTCCACAGAAACCCTTTGGCAAAAGCCGGCCACCCTGAGCACTCTCACCATAGAGAACAAGCTCAGTCTGCCTCGGCTGGAACATTAAGCATGTTAGTATATAGGTCACCAGCTTTCACAGAGGTTCAGCAAGAGTTGTTTCTAGAAAATGCTTTGGATTTTCGGCAGTGGTTCATGCTCCCACAGACAACCAGCCTATCCCCAAGGACTCAGCGGCACAGCAGTGCCTGTTGTTTCTCTGTTTCTGCTTTCACCTGACTGGCCACTTAAGCAACACAACAAAACCGTAGGGTGCAAGCAGCGGTCAACCCAGGCCGCCACCTGTGTACCAAGCAAGCTACACGAGACCGTCCACCCACTTGGACAATGGGCTATGTTTACTCCTATCACTTCACATCATGTGCTTCTGTCCAAAGCCGCGGCGCGGCCCATTCTGCGCTTTAAAATCCAAGCCCAACCCCTCCCCGACTCCAGAGGGACAGTGTTTACGCCATCTGGGGAAATGGGGGAGGGCGGCTAATTTGTGCAGATCTCAGGGTGACCCAAGGTTCACTCAACTCTGGTATCATTTTGGATGGTAGCCCAAGGGTTGCAGAGTTCATTGTAGGAAAGGCAGGGATAGGAAAAGACACATTAGAGCAAATGATTTGTCCTTTCACAGGGATCTGATGTGAAAGCATGCCATACGTAATGAAGAGTGGAGATATTCTTCCAAACGGGAGAGCTTGTATGGCCTTAAAACAAGGAGTAAGACAAAGGAGTCCATAGCCGTTTCTTAACCACTTCTTTGTCATTTCTTAATAAATAGTCAAGCCTGTTTTGTCTGTGCGGCCAGACAAAACGGACTGAAATTCAAAATAAACTCTAACAGGTCTCAGAAATATGAAAGAGATCACTAAATGGGTGCCCACAAGAGGACACAATAATATAACAGCAACCTTGCATTTAAGTTTGCAACTAACAAAAGCCTTTTCTGAAGATGCAGAATAATCACCAACAACGAGCATCATGTCCATAATGATGACATAGTACAATATTACATTTACACAGAATGTTTAATTGCCTCATCACTAAGATACTGATTCATAACTGGAGTAATTGGACAAATGGTTTCCTTTTCCGTGATGTAAGTGTGTTTCTTGTTTTCAGATTCATGAACGACACATTTGGCTTTACGTCGGCTTCGCGGGATAACTTACCAGCCCATCGCAGTTGTTAATGGCGACGGAGGCTCCGGGCACGTCCGTGATGTCGCCCACAAAGGCGCAGTCCGTTTTGAGGAGCTCCCGGTTCAGTATCCGGTCCGTGCGGACGCTGGAGTGATTCCCGCCCTCGGTGGAGTTGCCGTTGTCCTCGAGGACGGCCTCCACCTCGTCGTGCCACTCCACCATGGCCCCTGGGGCCACCAGCCTGCGGTTGGGGTACAGGCGCAGGTGGAACTCCTTGCCGAAGGCTGTGACGTTGAAGAAGAGCTTCTCGCTCTGCTCCAGGCCCAGCGAGGCGTCCCGCTTCACGCGCTGCTTGTGATTGGCCGAGAGCAGGTGTGACAGGTAGTGGCCCTCCGAATCGGTGCTGATGGGGGTGATGAGGCCGTACTCCTTTAGCCTGCTCTTGAGGAACTCTGGAAGCAAGGTAAGATATGTGCATTAAGAGGAATTATTATGCTGTTAAAAAGCAACAGCCTATCACAAAACTCACTACCATGAATGAGACCATGGTCCATTAACATTAAGCAAGATTAAAACCAAAACATCTACAGTACTTGTTTGTGTGTGTGTGTGTGTGTGTGTGTGTGTGTGTGTGTGTGTGTGTGTGACTCGAGGGGGTGAATATGTGTGTGTGCATCTGTCAGGGGCAGCAGAGCAAGGGGTCTGTAGGGAGGTATTAAGGGTATCAGCGACTAGATGGCAATTAATCTTAAGCAGCTATGTTTGTTTGGTTTCTACTACGGTCCGTATTCAGTTTCTCATTTGTGGTCAACTTAGCAGTTAAAAGAAGCTTACAGACCTCAAACAGTTTTTCCCCCTTTTCTCATTTCAAAGCATTTTTTTTCTCCAAAATGTGGCCTGCCTTTTACACACATACTGTACAGTATGAATGATGGGCTACAAACAGGTAGGCCTCTGAAAATATGAAATAAATACCCAGTGTGGCCAGAAGCGCTCAAGCTTGTAATTTGCCTATGGTACTTCTGGCTTCAACATGAAATAAAAGCAGATGTCATTGTTGGACACACACTGTGGGTCTGACGAAATTACATGCTTTGCACCTTACTGCGGTCTGGTTTTGGACACTTCTGATGCCGTAAAGTGTCAGCAAGCCTAACCCAACCCAGCAGTGTTTGGAGCAGCTGTCAGCTATCAAACACTACCAGAGGGACTTGCAGAGGAAGTTGCTAATCCATGTCAGTACAGACAAAGTCTCCCTTAGAATAGCGGACTGAGTCTGATAAAAATCCAACCATGGAAGGCCAAGGCCAATGTCTTTTGGGAGAAGAATATTTTATTCAGACCTTATTGTTTGACCAAACTATGCATGATAATGAAACTTAATGTTTATATTTTTCCATTTCTACATTCATGGCATTCAAACTGCCTTTATTGTTGCAAAGTGAATTGCCTGTAATCACTGAATCCAGCTATATAATTGAACTTGGTACTGCATTCACATGCTAGACATGCTATCATGGAGAAACTGCAAAAAAATGAAATAGCATGTTTCTGCTGAAGCATTATCATTGAGAATGTGAAGTTCTGTTTTAGTCATTATATTGGGACACACAAAATGCATTCTCAAATAAACCGAACAAAAAGTGAACCTTGGTTGTTTGTGTGTTCATCCTAAATAACAGTCAACAACTCCATCCAGCAATGGTAAATGAATACTGTGATCTTGGCTACAACTTTGTCTAGAGAGCCAACTATTTCATGCTTAGGGTTGACATGCAATGCTTAGGTAAAAATGTGAGCATACGTGTTTATTCATACTAGTAGTCTGATACTTTTGGCATTGATCTGTTGTTTACCAACTAAAGTCAAGGGAGACGCTCATTCATATTTCATTTGACGTTTGTTTATGTTAAAGTCCCAGTTATATTCCCAGTGTGTGAAATCATACTGAAAAGATTAAAGTCTTACCTTCTGTATCTACTTCACCAGCCTGAAAAAAAGTCAGAATATAGTTTTACTACAAATCTCCAGCCCAAACTGAACACACATTACAGTCATTGATCAAACACAGACACATTGTATACACTTTCCTCTCTCTCTCTCTCTCTCTCTCTCTCTCTCTCTCTCTCTCTCTCTCTCTCTGTGACGACAATGAAAGATCTTGTTGTATCATGAGTGACTTGGCAAAAGTTCAACTTTCACTTTCACGTGTCTAAGGCATACTCCTTGAAATAAATAAATAAATAAATAAATAAATAAATAAAACAATGTGAAGAAAAAAAAGACAACTTCTTTAATCAGCGTACACGCTGCAAATAATTGCCATTAGGACTGCGTGTTCATTTCTCAGCATCTACGTAGTCGGGATAGTACTTCTTTAACTAGCCTCGCCATGATAATTGCATTAATATCACGCTGCCCTACTCTGCAGACCTCAAGAGTAGACTATATACGTAGGGGCTGAGTTTCTGTGACTGTAAGCTAACTGTAAAAGTAACTGTCACATTTGCGCACTGCGCTCAAACAACATTGGTAAAGATCATGAGTATGACTTTTTAAAGACTTTCTCACCCTCTGCCAGACTTGTTTGTTCTCGAACCATCGCTAATAGAATGAATTAAGTGAACGACAACTTTAGGAAAACGGACTTACCAGTTCGGCTGAAGTCAGACTCACTACAACTCCTACTACAAGTAAGCTCAGTGACAGGAGGACCATCACGAGTCGAGTGCGTTCAACGGCAAAGTAAGAATGTAAAGTAACACTGGAAAAAAGGTTTCCAATTCAAATATTTTACTATGCTTTCCGCACAGCGCCGACAAAGTGACGAGAAACACTAACCCAACTATTCAAGCCAGTAAGACAGTGAATCTGCAACAACTTTTTCTTCTCCAGGAGACGAGTATTAAAGTACAAATAAGTTTAGCTAAAGTTGCGGCACTTGGGTCAGTGTAATGGGTTTAATATGACTGCGCTGGTTAGTAACACATCCCTAGCAGACTGAGTTGGTGGGAGCCCCTGCTAACTGGACAGAGCAGAGGCTGAGCTCTTGCAACCTGGCACGTCTCGCTGCCTAATAAACTACAGACCAGCCCTGGTAGTGTGACGTCACACCCTCCTCTTTCCCAGAGAAACACATGGAGGTTGGATGGGGTGGGGGGCTGGGGGAGGGTGTGTATTGAGTGGGGGGGGGTTCGTAGTGGAAGGGTATGGGTGGAAGTGATGGGGGCGGTAAAAGGGAATATGCAAGGAAAACACATGGCAATACTTTCTCTTCTCTCAGTCAGGTTGTGCTGGTGGTTCAAAGGCTGAGCCCAAGAAGAATAGCAAGTTGCTGGTTTATTGAAGTGGACAGTCACACTTACAGACACACACATATAGCACTCACACAGCTGTCAACACCACTGACCGCTTCTGACTTTTTTGTTTGTTTATTGTAATGCCTATTTCTTATAGTCTGGATGATGTTTTATGAGAACTGAGATTAAAAATGGAAATGCCACAGCTATTGTGAGTACAAAACACATTTTAACTTTTTATTGTCATGACAGTTAACATGTAGGCTATAAAATGTATTTTAATGGATAAAACAGTGGTCATAATAATTATTCACCTAGTTTTGAAGAATTATCTGGGCTGCGAACTGGCTTCATCTAATACAGAAAAATATTATGTTTTGACTAAGCTACTTAGAAGTTATTCATAAATAATTTGTTAGCACATTTATTTTTTTCCCATGAAGCATTTTAAAAGCACTGTAGGTACAGGGAGCAATAGTCATTTAAAATATATTCTTTTGGGAAACATTACATGCTATTAAGAACTGTAACTAAATAGCCTAAATTAGGATGTACTGAGGTTGTTATCTGATGTATTGGGAGGGTCACAGTATTTTTGTATATTACAATATTACTGAAGACAATATCCTCCCCCCTATTTTACTCATTGTCCTCATGGGGTTTTGTCAATAAGAGGTTAAAAGTTTTTGTCAGTGTCCTACTTTTCTGCCGTGCCTCTTAAAGTTATATGGATTTCATTGTGTGGTTAAAAAGCCCTGAATGGCAAATTGATGTGTTTACAGCACATGAGATTAGTTTAAACTGACTGTTTACCAGATGTAGTAACAGACCTCTGAATCGTAGAGCTGTGGTTTCTGTTCTTGGCTCTCGGGGCGAATTACAAAGGATGGTGAAGAGCACGTCTGAAATAAGTAATTACATTCTGACCGTCCGTCTTTCTCTCCTTCTGTATTATTTTAAATCACCCAGCTAAACTAACTCAAGGTTCATCAAGTGGTACACTGTGTCCCCTTTTTTTTGCACAGCTACACCGTCGATTCAGCTTTACTCACATAATTTCCCATGCACAGAAATGTCAACGCTAGTGAGGGATGAGTTGAGCACAGTATAGTATAGAAAAGATTGTTTTAGTCTCCCCAGGAAGAGGGCTCTCTCTGTTTGACTCTTGACAGAAACAACAGCTTCCTCTAGCTGTCTGCATAACTCTCATTTCTATGAACCGTGAGCTAGCTTATGAGCAAGCGCAATGTGAATGGCAGTGAGCTTTATCAACCATGACAGGAGTCGTCCCAGCAAACTCAAAATAATGACTGCATTTTAATCACATTTAGACGGAGGACTTTGCCAGAAAGTTATTCATAAGTAAATAATAAAGTTTCAAATGTTGTTAGGCCTGCATTAATGCACTGAGGCAGAGCTGTTTCGTGCATAGGCTACAGCGCGGCACACGCATGTGTACTAAGCTCTCTGGGGTACCTTGTCGGGCCACGTGGGCAGCTGGCAGCTGGTGCACAGGTTGGAGAAACGGTGCCCGGAGGAAACGCAGACAGGCAGTTGCCTTCCCCACAGCTGCAGTCCTCATGGCCCAGCAGACAACCCCCACAGGAGAGGGCCCCTGCAGGGCCACAACTACCAACACGGATACCCCAACCCCAACCCCAACATGCAGACTCCTATACTTCCCCTCTCCACATCCACCCACCCCCTCTCCACCCAACACGGATACTCCTCCACTTCCCCTCTCCACATCATCCACCCAGCCCTGGATCAACACCCAAACCCGAACATGGATACCTCTACACTCCCCCTCTCCACATCCACCCAACCCTTCTCCACCCAACACCCTGCATGGATACTTCTCCACTCCCCCCCCCTCCACATCATCCACTCACCCCTGCAACAACACCCAACTCCCAACTTGCAGACTCCTATACTTCCCCTCTCCACATCCACCCACCCCCTCTCCACCCAACACCCAACATGGATACTCCTCCACTTCCCCTGTCGACATCACCCACCCAGTCCTGCAACTACACCCAAACCCCAACATGGATACTCCTCCACTTCCCCTCTCCACATCCACCCACCCCCTCTCCACCCAACACCATGGATACTCCTCCACTATCCTCTCAACCCAACATGGATACCACACATCCACCCACCCCCACAACACCCAACAACCCAACCAAACATCCCCCCAACATCCAAACATGCATACTCCTCCACTATCCTCTCCACCCAACATAGATACTCCTCCACTCTACCCTCTCCACATCCACCCGCTCCCACAACACCCAACATAGATACTCCTCCACTCACCCTCCACATCCACCCACCCCCACAACACCCAACATAGATACTCCTCCACTCTACCCTCTCCACATCCACCCACCCCCACAACACCCAACAACCCAACCAAACATCCCCCCAACACCCAAACATGCAAACTCCTCCACTATCCTCTCCACCCAACCTGCATACTCCTCCACTTTCTCCACATACACCCACCTTCACAGATCCCCACGACCCCACCCCTGCCCTCCTCCACTCCCCCTCTCCACATCCACCCGCTCCCACAACACCCAACATAGATACTCCTCCACTCTACCCTCTGCACATCCACCCACCCCCACAACACCCAACAACCCAACCAAACATCCCCCCAACACCCAAACATGCAAACTCCTCCACTATCCTCTCCACCCAACCTGCATACTCCTCCACTTTCTCCACATACACCCACCTTCACAGATCCCCACGACCCCACCCCTGCCGGGCCGCAACACCCAACATGCATCCTCCTCCACTCCCCCTCTCCACATCCACCCGCTATACTCCACATCCCAACACCAGGATTACTCACTGTTACCACATCCTGTTCCTAACAGAGTGTCATGACAAAGGCTGACCAAGAAAGTTTCTCACACACAGCATCACTCAGCATTCTCCCATGAAAAGGTCAGACCAGAGCCTTTGGCTTTAGCATTTGTTTTTTTTTTTTCAGCTTCATCTGAGAATGAAGAAAAAGTCTGACCTTACTCAAGAGTGGCAGCGACTTTCACGGGGTTGAGCAGCACACTGTAATTATGTTATGAGGCTGCAGACACTGAAAATCTCAGTCTGCTCCTTCTCTGTCTCTGGCCTTCACTATCAAAACCTAATTATTTTACCGAGAAATAAAGCAGGAGGTATACAATGCCCCCTCCTGTAGTCTTTATTGGAGGATGGGTTCTAATAAGGTTTTGTGAAACGTTCACTGTTCACTGTGTGGGTGCTTGTGCCCATTAGACTTTTTATAGGAGAGTAAAAGAGCATGTCAGCATTTGCAACCTGCTTGCCTTTCTTTGATTCTAAAACAAAGGACGGCCTTTTTTCCAGTTCCTCAAGCTGGAAGTATTAGCCTTACTAACAACGTTGTGAAGAGTTCAATGAACGGATGAAGCATTTTCTCACATTGTGGCAGCCAGCATCACAGACATTTTGGCCCCTGGTTGAATGTTCTGCCAAACTGTCAATAGAATCAACATCCTAATTAAGCCTACAGATTTGAATATTTAGTGTGACACGTTGCTTTTTTGTTTGCACATATTCATTTCGCCACAGGCAAAAAAAAACAAGAATGCAAAAGTCATGAATAATCATTATGAAAAAGCACACAGGAGGTGACCGGCCAGTTGACCCAAGCATAAAAGGCATTATGTGACCACAGCGAAGAGGAAGTCTGGACAAAGATGACCTTGCCGACATCACAAACAACCGGCGAATGGATGAAAAGCGCGTAGTTGAATGTATTGAATGTCACACCATCCTCCGCCTGTGTTTCCTATTGTTTTCCAACAAAACTCAGGGACACAATAGAGGTTGAAGGCATGCCAAAGTCACAGTGTGTGTACCCCTGGTATGCTCTCGGGCCCTCCTTAGGGTGAATAGTAGTTTTGTCCTCAGACGTCACTGGGGGCTAAGGGGGTGAAGAGAGGTATTGCAATAAAGTTCTTTCGGGGGCTAGTGGAGGCATTCCTGGAGAGGGTGTAAGGGGGGTTTGTGGACGATTTTGACATAATTTAAAACATCCTCGTAATATTGTGAAAGAAGGTCCTTCTGACCCCCTCTTGAGTCTTCATAATTTATTCTTTGTTTTTGTTGTTTTTCTCTGCCTCTGTTACACAAGCCTGAGTGCCCACAAATAGTTGCAGCTCAAAGGGAACGTGACGGCACAACAACAAAGTGAGAGGAAGTGGAGGCGAGGATGTCTGACGATACTTTGCATGAAAATAGCTTGTTTATTGATCGTCCTTCGCACTACCCTGCCTCCCCAAGAAGGCCTTGTTCCCACAGGAGCTGTACGTGCATGCCACCGCTACAGCAGAAACAAGGACTGGGTTTTTTTTCCAGAGTTGTGCAGTTTTTCACAGTTATTGTATAGATACGCGGGTCTTGCCGAGTTCAGAGCAATGGACAGAGCAGAAAAGGGCAATGCTCGACTCCCCGCTGGACTGAAAACCCCTCATTTCCCCCGACGTCTGATGGCGAAGGGCTTTATTTCAGATGACTCATGGGCTCACGCTGTGCTTCAAAACGTTCTTTTTAATCTTTCTTTCAAATATTTTTTTTCAAGCCTATAGACTTACACTTATGGCTTGCAGGTATGGTTGGTATAATAATCTTGGGTGGAATGGGCTTAATATAACTGCAGGAAAAATTAGTTCAGCACAGGTTTTTCTCCCTGACATTTTGTTAAATGCAGGTCACTGTTTTGCCTGGCTTCTTTTCCGATACTTCCATGTTCCATGTATTTTATTTTCTGTTAACACCAAATGAAAGTGTCCAGTGTTGTACTTGTTCCTAACTTTCCCCTTCTTCCACAGAAGCCATCCTCTTACTTACACATGGAAACCATTCAAAATTTCTAATAGTAAGTGGGTGAGTAAGTGAGTCAGTGTGTGTGTGTGTGTGTGTGTGTGTGTGTGTGTGTGTGTGTGTGTGTGTGTGTGTGTGTGGATAGGGTAGCAGGAAATAGGACGTGGTAAAAGTGAGTAGGAAACCCCTGGAGAGCGGTAGCAGTATGGGTGGGTGAGTAGCGCGTGCACTCAGTGCGATGTCTTTTACAACCTCCCAATGACACAGTGAAATGTCGACCTGGTTTGGGATGTCCCTGTCTTCTTTGGCAGACCACATGTAGTCCTCATTACTTGAGAGATCCTGAGAGAATTACAAAAGATGATTTAAAGTACTTCTACATACATATGGGAAGTTCCAAACAGTTAAACTTTATGAGTCAAACATTTCTCAGCATTTTAGAAACTTCCATAGAACTTTCCTGCTAATCCCGGACCCCACTCCAAACACTGCCAAAACACACACACACATACCCACACACACACACACACACACACACACACACACACACACACACACACACACATACCCACACACACCAGTGGACAGGGATGAATGCGAAACACCACATCTTTTGCAGTACTTACTGTTGCATCCTTGCACTTTGACTCGTATAACCCCAGTAGTATTTTTTTTTTCATTAAACTAAACACTACTGAAAGCTCTTTGCTGTTCACACTCAGGCTCTTGACTTGACCAAAGTAATAGAACTTCAGTATTTGCCACCATGTTTAGCCACACATGGCCATTATATCCTTCTCTTTGGAGAAGCATGTCTCTTTAAAGCAGCACTGTGCAACTTCCTGTTCCGTTTTGTGCTTTTTCTCAGTGGCGCTCCCCTTAGTGTCCTAAATGAACACTCAAATAAAAGTGAACCGTTTTGCCTTTTCCTCACTCTGTGCATGTGTTTTCAACTCAACTCATCAGAGTAACCGGTGAGTATGAAAATAGTCCACTGAGGTACGTAAAGTCAGAATTTCTTCAGAATTTAACGTGATCCTGCTTCTCGCGATTGCAAGACTTGGGTGAGACTGAGGGTGCTGGTACAGACACCCAGGTATTGCAAGCGTGGTATTTTGTCCACAGGCAGTAGGGGCGGTCGAGGGTTGAGAAAGTCTTCATTCACTTGGTAGTTTACTCATTTAAGCATCTACCGACTTGTGAAGATGTTGCATAGTGCTGATTTAAAAACAAAAAAGAGTAGCCCTGCACTAGCACTGTTCAATGCATTCAGCTTATTTAAAAAGCTCTTGCCAATAATCCTCCTTCATATGGAGAGGTACGTCGTAGACAGACCTCAGTGGTACACAGGGGTGACAGAGAGATAAAGAGGTGTTCAAGTTTAAGTGGAGATGGCAGCAGCACACCAGAAGGGGGCCCCCCAAGAGACTCACAAACTACACAGTGTGAATCATTAGTGCTGAAGGGCCTCTAAGCCTTAACAGGAGAGAGAGCAAGAGAGAGAGAGAGAGAGAGAGAGAGAGAGAGAGAGAGAGAGAGAGAGGAATTCTGACTTCAAAACCCCATGCTTAACAAAAATAAACGCGTTGCCTCAGCCCTGGCATCTGCGCCTGGCCCCCAAACAGACGTCTGAATCGGCCCCTCTGACCAGGGCTGGGTTTAATTGGCTGATCTTTATCCTGGCCCCTCTCGGCCCACGCCCTTGGGGTGGGGGGAGTCGGGCCTGGCAGGGAATCATCTCCAACATGAGCCAGCTGGTAGCTTCTTCCTGGTGATGGGGGGGATTAAACAGGAGTGCAGTGCGGGTTACACAGGAAAGAAAGACAATCATTTCTTAATGCTTTCCTTTACACAAGACACGAACATTTAGGGAAAACAGCATGGCCCTCTGGTGATTCCACAGTGATTCCTAGCAAATTTTCTATCTGTTCCTCTGAGGTGAGATTAAATCAGTGTCAGTCAGGACGTCTGAGACTGTAATGTAATTACACACAAGTGGGCACATGCACACACACACACATGCTCGCCCGCACTGACACACACACATACATACACACACAAGCACACACACATACATACATGCACACACACACACATACATGCACACACACAAACACACACACATACATACATGCACACACACACACACATACATACACACAAGCACACACATATACATACATGCACACACACACACACACTACATACATACATGCACACACACAGGCACATATATGCACACACACAAAAATGCACACACATGCACACACACATGCCCAGTGCCCAGGAAATGATGTGGCTCCCAGGGCAGAGTATCATCAAATTGGCAGGCCTTCCTGTAGCCCATTCATGAGTAAAAAAGAAAGGGCAGTGTCAGTCAGAACAGCCACAATGGTGCCATCACAAGAGCTGTTGTTTGGGTGCGTTTGACACATAGTCATGCTCACTGCTTTGCATTCTGGGACTGATATACGGGGGGCAGCACAGCTCTCCCTCTACAAGTAAGCTGCATTAAAGTAGCACTATGCAACTTTTTCGAGTTAATCTTTACAAGTCGGTAGATGCTTACATGAGTCATTATCAGGTGAAGGAAGACTTTCTCGACCGCCCCCCGCTGTCTGTGGACAGAATGTCACACTTGCAATATCTGGGTATCTGTCCCGGCACCCTCAGACTCACAAAGTCTTGAATATCGCGAGAAGCAGGATCACGTTAAATACTTCAGGAATTCTGACTTTATTTGCCTCAGTGGACATAAATACTTTCGTATTCGCTGGGTGCTCTGATCAGTTGAGTTGAAAACACATGCACAGGGTGAGGGGAGTTTTACAACAGTGTCCATTTACTTGGAGACACTAAGGGGGAGCTCCATTGAGAAAAAAAAACACTTAAAGTTGCATAGTATCTCTTTAAGAGTACCCATGGATACGCAGTCACCACATTTGTGAATCAAGAGCTGGAGCTCTGGGTGATCCACACAGTGGGAAAAGGAGTGGAAGCAGTGGTGCAGTGGTAAAGAGAAAGGTGGGTACACTACAAAAGCCGTGCATAAAAGCAGGTGTGTAAACTGTGCATGTTACTTGATGATAACAATCGTAAAAAGGTGAGTAAATGCTGTTTTGTGATCTTAGAAAATGGATGTACTGTGATCACCCTACACTAACCACTTACTGGAAGTGAAATTACTAATATTCCATGTGCAGCAGTACCCTGACAAAGCTTGTGGACAGTTTTTCATAAAAACAATTACTACATTATGTTACATTATGTGACACTAGCAGACACTTTCACCCAAAGTGGCTTACAATTGCGGAAAACAGCCAAGCTACAATCAAACACACAAGCTACAAATGTTAGAATGTGTGGAGACACACACAAATGGAACGCGAGGCAGTCAGTAAGATGAGTCTCTGTTTCCTCGACCATCACCAGCCCCCAAAATGTGGGACGGGGAAGAGCACTTGTGCTCTCAAACATCCAGCATCTCAGCAGCTCGCCACAGACTAGACAGAGCAGCTCTCTGCCATCAGTCGCCCTGTTGATGTTGGCAGAGGGGGAGTTGTCACACATGCAGCTCCACAGGAAAGTCCAATATTTGAACTTTTCACTCTGATTTTACTTGCAGCGCACCCTGCCTGAAAAGAGTCCACTTTTTGTGGATGAGCTGACGAGCAGGGGGGGTGGTGTTTCAGGGTGCTGGGGACGGAGGCGTGGGGAGTCCGTGGCGGATTTTGTCACAGCGCGACGTTGTGCGGCGAGAGGCTTTGTGAGAGGCTGTGTAATTTGCCATAAAAGTAGTGCTGAAACGGAATTGCTCTTCGATGGTTACACAATTCTCAGGGTGGCGCGTCGGCTGACACAGTTACCCTAGGGAAGGCCTCTGTGGATAAAGATAGCTACAGGACTAGCACAAAATGTTCAAAGGATGTTGTTTTACTTATGAAATTCACCTAAAAAGACTTAATTTAAAACTAGTTATTTATCACACATTTTCAGATGATTCAAGGGATGTAAGTTGGACAAAATTTAAAAGTGCAGAGAAACAACCGTGACCATTCGTCAATGATAGGACACATCCGACTCTTGCTTTCCAGACAGATATACAACCCCTCAAAAGGCAGACATAAATTCAGTTCTTTTATTACATGTCTGAGGTGAAACAGAGATGGACGGAAGAGTGAGTCAAAATAATAAAAAAAGGGAGGAAAAAAATGACAACTGAAGGACACTATATAAACTTTGCTGGGGATAAATAAAGTAGCACTTCATCAAACGGTCTCTCGTGTTGTCAAAAGTTGTGGGAATGACATAAATTGCCACCCTCTCCTTTATAACGGTGAGCTGTAGACTGCGACCTCCAGTGTGGCCGAGGCAGGGAACATGCGTACGGGAGGCGGGCCAAAGCGTGTTCTGAATGGCGTTCAACGCTCACCATAGGCCATTCACACCACTTCCTGTGGTTCCCGTGTGTCTCCAGATAGACTAGGGAAAACAGAGACATGCGTATGCTTGGAAGACACAATGAAACATCTGGATTTTTCAAAGCTGACTCATTTTAGATACATTACTAATACGCAATAAATGGAGTATGACATAACATTTGAAAAACGTTGCCAGAGGAAAGCCATGCAGAAGACAAGTCCTGATGTGTCTCATGAATGACCAGCAAGTACTCTATAATGAATCACCTCTCTGCTGCTGTATTTTTCATTCACAAAACCCAAAAAGGATGTTTTGGGTTTTACATTACAGATACCAAGGCACATACCTTTCATAATGAACTCAATAAATAACTTGCAGTGGGAGCTTCATCAATAGACTAAAGAAGAGCAGTGGGAGGCTGTTCATACATATCTTATTAGGCAGCTTGCTTGTGGCTTTGGTATCAAAGCTGCATATTTATTTTTTCATGATTGCTAATAAAGGAATGAAGGAGCACACATAAATCACTAGAACGTCCTTCACAGTCAAAAACAAAAAAGCCTCAGCTATGTTTGAAGCCGTTGACTGCAAATTAAAAACACATTTGTCATGTCCATTCACGTGCAGCCTCCTTCCCCTACCTACTCAGTCTGTCTTGGCAGATGGTGACAGGAACAAATCTTCATTCACCAACAGTCAGGAGTTGCTGCCACAATGTAAAAAAGATACAGCCAGAAATACCATGAAAGGCCCCAAAATTGCCATATGTCTGCTTGAATGACTCACTTTCCTCTCAATGTCCCACCTTATTTTGCCTCACTGGCCATTGTTTATCCAAGGAGTGTTCTCCCGCAACTGGCTCTCCCCCCCCTTCCCGAGGTCTTGTGTGAGCGAGAAGCACTGCAGGCCAATGGCCACGAGCGCTCTGCTCCCCCGGCCACATGTAAAGACAAAAGATAAACATCTGTTTATGTGGCGTTGGTGTATGACTTAATTAAGTCTTAGCTAATGAAATGGCAGGCACCTCTTCCTGACTCTTACCCACTGAGTGGAGTCACGCGGATGTCACACGCGGATGTCTATGGAGCATGGGCCATTGATATTAGCTGCTGAAGGCCAAACAAACTGTCCTTGAAAAACGTGCCTGCCCCCTAATCCAAGGTTAAGAAATTAGACGACATAAAACGGCTTCCTCCCAGCTCCATCCACAAGAGGTGCCTTTCAGGCCCTGCCAGGATAAATTTCCCTCCGGCGCGTGCTGACGGAAACTCCCAGCGCTCTACAGAGACAAGGTGAGCAAGGTTCTCACTCACCTAAACCCCAAGGCCCCACCCGCACCAACCCCCCCCAGCTGCACTAGCTTTTGTCCGATCGACACTCCACTCGTTGGCCCATGACCCGAGAGGCCGGGGGGAGCCGGTGGGCTTGAGTGAGGCAGGTTCTGCTCGGTGTTGAAGTCAACGCTCCCACAACGCTCGGCTTGCTTGCGCAACACTCCTTTTCCTGGTGTCGGGCTCATATTCGATTACACCGCATTACTGAGATCATCTTTGGACGTGTGGCCTTTTGCAAATAGTTTGAAAATGTGGAGGAATTAGTGAGGCTCACATGACAGCAACTGGAGCGTGTTGCGGTTAAAAGCAAATGTGAGTTACTCGATCTGGTAACGTAGCCATTTCCTGACTTCAGGTTTTTGGCTAGTGGAAGTTGCAGAGAAGCAGCAGCTCCGAGACAAACTCTGGAGAAAGTTTGCCGAAGTCAACCAGGACACAATTGTTTTCCTCAAAGCTCCAGCAACACTTCCTATCATGCATTGATCACATAAACCGTATTGTTTTCTCCGAGCAGACAAAACAAATACTGAACAAGCTGTCTCTGTTGAATTGGGCCGTGGGGCACATCTACATCTTGATAAAAAAAAGTACACAGTGTTATTTGTTGCCGTTGTTCAGACAGTAAAACACTATTTAGCTAAAGACAAGAGGTTAAAGCATGATAATTGTCCATTCAGTAACAGTAAGATAATATGCCTAATCTACCCGATAAAAAAAAAGCCAATCATTACCAGCCCTGTGGGCCCTGCACTATGTGCAACTTATCAAGGGAATATAGGTTTGGTTTCAACCCAGAGATGATTCTCTTGAGGTGTCATTAGGCAGATAATTATGTTGTGCAGGGGAGGCTCACAGCTAAATGAACCAAAGCTAAAAACCCGACAGAAAAGAAAACATTAGACCAGGCATTTCTGGTTCCCCTGGGTACATGAAAAGATGCTAAACAACATTTCTTTGGGGAAAAAAATGGACTGAGCTAATATGCAGCAATGGTGTGACTGGAGGCATACACCGACCGCCAAATAAAAACAACAACAGTCATTATGTAACACAACAGTCATTATGTAACAAAGGACTGTACTTTTAGTCTAAACATAATAAACTCTTTCAAAAGTCTAACAATCGTTTGAGCAAACGGCTCTCTTTGTTCATCTATCTTTGGTGTTGTTAGAGTCTAGCTCTATTGACCGTGTTTGTGATAAACCACACTATATCAAAGAATATGCCTTGGTGAACTGCCTGAGCCAAGACTAATGCATTCACTCTTAGTCTTTCACTGACATCTGAAAATATATTTATACCCCTCACAAACAAAACAATCAAACCAAAAAACTGACTAATGTTGAGCAGTCCACAATGCACATAAGAACAAATAGCCTATGTCTTGTCGAGAACTGGCAGGTGTCGAGTGGGTCTAATTTAATATTTGACTCAAGCTCAATTTTTTCGGTGAGGACAGAAGATAAACCACATTGCTGTCAACAGCAGTCTCAAAGCTGCAGGCTTTTTGGAAACGAATCGCCATTGAAAGGTCTAGTGCAAATTTTTAATCAATTTCCTTGGAGATTTTGCCATTGTGACAAGCTATCCAGCCCACTGACATAAAATTTCCATGGCCATGCTAATTTGTCAAAATCAATAGCACATGGCACAAACATTATCACCCCCCCTCCCTTCCCATAAATAATAATAAAAAAAAACCTTTTACTTTGTTTAAAAATTTTCAAGTGCAGTGCAGCCAAAACACAACATGAGCCACTCGCCTTCCTACGACACGTGGCCCCTTGGGGGGGCTGTGGAATGTGAATAAATAGTCGCCCAGCATGCATTTCTGTCCAATGCACACAGCTTATGTTTGGGAGAGGAGAGGGGGCCACAGGGTCGGGGGTGGTTGGGGTGGGGGCGTGGGGGTGGGTAGGGGCAGAGAGGGTCCATGCCTCATGTGAGCCATGCAGAAAAACATATATTCCCGCTCCCATTGCTCAACACTTTGTTTAAGCACGCTGACAAACTGCTCCGTTGGGAGAGCACATTTCTGCTGTGCTGCGTTTCCCCAGTCACCACAGGAGCCTGACAAAGTGGCCCCCTTCACCATCGTTCAGGCTTCTGTTAACCAACCAGACCAAAAACAAAACAAAACAAAAAAAACAAATGTGCGTCTTAGAAGACAAAAATGGCGTCACTCTCAGCTAAGATGGATTCTGACTGTGGACACTGTGGGGCAGACCAGTGAGAGGTTGTTTGTAGCATCTGGTGCAGACAGAAGCGGGAAGCTGGGGGCAGAGGCTGTGTGTGTGGAGAGGGTCATGCAAAAGGAGAATGCAGAAGGTGTGGGGTAGGTGTGGGGACGAGGGAGAATGAAGAGGTAATAACAACAATAGTAATAATAGTAATAATAATAATAATAATAATAATAATATTTACTTGTATAGCACATTTCATACAAAGGATGTAGCTTAAAGTGCTTCAACAGTTTAGCAAGGTGTGCAAGGTATAAGAATGCATTGCAGAGACAGCTGTGTCACTGGTCTGCAGCAGTGCTGTGCTGTGCTGTGCTGTGCTGTGCTGTGCTGTGTTCTGCTGAGCTGGACGATGGTGTGATGGTGAGGTGCTCCTCACTGCACCCCCTCACAATGTGGACACCTGCAGGATGCCCCACTGTGCTTTAATCCACTCCCTTTCACCAATCAACCCCCCCCCCCCCCCCCCCCCCCCCCCCTCCAGGACCAGCACGCATGAACATGCAAGCCCCAGTTCCCACTTGCAAGCTTTTACGCCAACCATTTCTGTCCACACACACACACACACACACACACACACACACACACACACACACACACACACACGCACGCACACACACACACACACACACACACACACACACACACACACACACACATAAAGTGTGCACCCATCCGCACACAAGCGCACGTGTACAACCACATGGCCTGGCCAGTGTCCACCCCCGCAACACAATCCACTCTCACAGCCTCCCTCTCTCGTTTCCTCTCGCCCCCACACACATCTCCACATCTTTCAGTGCGCATTTATCCTGGCCCAGCCCGGCCCCGCCTGGCCTGGTCTGGTCTGCTGCAGTCCCTGAAGCCTGACACGATACTGTGGAGGAGTGGGGAAGTGAGACTGCCAATCTGAGGAAGACCAACAAACAGCCAGTCTGTGCAAAACAATAAAACAATGAAAAGGGATTTGAAGTGTGCCGACTCATTACTTTGGTCCTGCATCTGGACCTACGATATGCACAAGGATTTTTTTGTGAGCAGGTGGCTGGGAGTAAACCATTATAGCAGCCAAGAGCCTCATTTGCTGACATGTTTGTCAGCACATCTGTTTGTTTGACTTGACTTGCTCATTTTCTCTGCGTTACTCCAAGTAACTAAGAAAGTGAAATGAAAAAGGGCATTCAGCAGCAGCTGACTGTCATGTCTGTGTGACAATTTAATATAAACTCCTTTCCTCGTCTCCTGCGCTCCACCCCAGTGCAGGATATGCACACATGTCAGTCTAAAGGGGATGTTCTGGTACTCTGCTAAATCATTCATGCACACCTGAGGGAGGTCATCCATCTCTGTGCCAGTCCAATACAACATGTGACAGGTACAAATGACACATGGCAATGGCCATTTCCTGCTCTCTGCAGGGACAGGATTCATTACAACATTATGGTAATCCCTTACTGACAGGGAAAAAAGAGTATAAATCAGCTCAATTCTCCAGATGATTATGATACATGGCTGTGTGCTGCCCTACAAAGCCAAAAGGCAGTAACTGCATATTTTGTCAAATTGAGTTTAGACTGGAAATTGACCTTTATAACACCTCCTTTGTCTTGTGACTAAATCTCACGCTTCATCCTATTGAGAAAGTACATAAAAGCACCACCACTGTTATACCTACAACATGTTTGACTGGGCAGTATGACAACCCTAAAGGCATTTTCACAGTTGCTGCACTTTGCCTCTGTAGGGCAGCGTAGCCCAAGGACATTGAAAAACACCCCTGACAACTTGTGAGGAAAAATGGTAACTTGTCCTTGTGTCCTTACTTGTGAGGGAAAATGTGAAGTTGTCAAGAACGTTTTTATTTTTTTATTTTACTTGGTTTATGTATTATTGCACATGCGTATCACATTAACCTGGTGTGTTAATGTCCCTCCATGAACTAGAGGGAATGGGCACAACGTTTTTCTACTGTATAATTACATCTGCAAATTTTTTCATGGTCAGTGAAAAGCACCAGATTGCCTCAATATTTCAGACCTTTTTAAAAAGACCACAGGACACATACATTCAAAACCTCTTCTGATCAGTCACAAAAAAAAGGCTTTTTCGCGTGACTTCAGATTTGACCAAAAACGGTCTAGAAGGTTCAAAGCCAAGAGAGTGCTGATGTTGGTCTTTGCTTGAGCCATTCGTCCCTTTCAAACTCACCGACAAGAAGTGTACACTGGTCTCCTTTTCCCACTCAGATCAGATCTATCCCAGGTGTCCGAACGTCGCATTAGAGTGTCCTAGCATGTCATTTGCAATTCAACTGTGACCAAATACCATTATGTTCAATGCCAATTAAGCATTACTAGAACTAATAATAGAAAATGTCAAATCATTGTCTCTGACAGATCTTTGCCTGTTATTAATGCAACCTATCTCCCTTAACAATGGAGCGTTCTTTTCTGATTGGCTGATGAGGTTGGCCTTCTGTAATTGGCTGCCTTTAAAGTAGATCTCAAAAGAAAAGTTGAATTGCCCTTCTATATCAATACTCTTATGAATGGTAACCATAACAAATCTAGTAGCAAAGTTTACATCTAAATGTCTATTCCACGCTTTACTTTTTCCTAAGGGATGCTATAAAGTGTCAAATCAACTGGTTATTTTGGTAGTTTACGCATATTTTCTCTTAAATATGAAGGGAATTGTAAATTGAAATGTTTTCTAGATGCAAACAGGATGTGAGTGGGATAACGGCCTTCCAGGTGACCGGTTTTGTGGAAATGACTCACTGGGGGGAGGGAGGTCTTTACCTCCTCCTCCTCACCATTATCTCCACAGAACCAGTCACCTTGGCAGCCATTATTCCTTACGGTACTTCACTCCCCTTATGCAAACCATCTTGTAAAACCATCTTGCAATGTCCCTTTGGACCTGCCATTCATATTTATAGCACTCCAAAAGCTTAAGATGGCATCCAAATAGGCTACCGTCCATTAAGACTGGTCACATATTTATGGATGGCGATAGAAAATTAGCCTGGTAAACCAGCCCCTCGTACTTCATTTCATTTTGTACAGAGGGTCTGGAGCAGACACCGTCAGAAATGATTTGTTGGAGATGTGGACTCTGCTGAAGTTTAAAAAAAGTGCCTCTGCCTTTACCCAATCTCTAACGCCTGGTCAGCAAGTATGCAATTAGCCTACCTACTCACTATAATTCAAATGTAGCACACAAGGTCAACGTCATGGATAACGAACACACCCTCTGTTCGCTGATTGGATCGGCCTTGCTGGGGCAGACTAAATGACCCTCAAGAGATTCTGGTCCAGACCCTCTGTACAAAATGAAATGAAGGATACCTGCTCAATGCTGGGGCCTTAGAACCATTCTAATAATAATAATTATTATAATAATAATACATGTTTTATATAGCGCTCTTCTTGACACTCAGAGACGCTGTACAGGCAATACACACACATCACAGTACAGACACACAAGACACACACACAGCACAAAACAGATTTGGAGGGAAAAGGGTGGGCGGTGCTGGAAGATAGGTATCAGGTGCAGTACGTGGTCTTGAAGAGGTGGGTTTTGAGTTGGTGTTTGAAAGACAGCAGTGTATCGGAATTTCGGATGGCCAGGGGGAGGGAGTTCCACAGGAGAGGCTCCTGGGCGGGCCACTGCACAAATTCACAAACAGGAGCGAGGAACCATCTTGCCTTCAGGGACATCAGTAGTCTTTGCTGTCTGAATTTATTTTCAGCTCATGCACTCCAGCTCAATGGCAGCGGTGTGGCATTTGCACATCCGGCAGCATCCACTGCACCAGAGATGGAGAATCACAGGACTTCCTGCCACTGTTTGTGAGGCAGCTGTTTGTTGAAGTAAATATGGCAGCAGGTCAGTCACTGTGCAGACACTATGAGTGGGATGAGAGATAGTGACAGGAGTGGGGGTGGGATGGTGGGATGGTGGTAAGATCCGCTTGTGGGATGCTCAGTCAAACTTTATAAAGTTTTTTTTATTGCTGTTCTCATTACATATGGGTCTGACAGAGAGAATGAGGGAGTACCTTGACAGCATTGTGCTGCTTTTTAACAGCACCACCAGCAAAACACAAACACAGCTATGAGATTCTGGCTGTGGATGCTTGGTGACAAAAGGGTTGAGGTGACTACCAGCTGGGACCAGAAAGCGCTCTTAGTCCTGTTTAGAGTTAGCCCGCTAAATTAGCCCCTCGTGCTTCATTTCATTTTGTACAGAGGGTCTGGCAGTGCTGTATAGAGAAACGATTTTTTTCTGGAGGTGTGGACTCTGCTGAAGTTTAAAACAAGTGGCTCTGCCTTTACCAAATCACTAACGTCTGGTCGCCACGTATGCAATTAACCTGCCGCTCTGTTCGCTGATTGGCTAGGATTGGCTGGTACCTAATACAGCAATGTGAGTGGCAGCACAGGCAGACCCTCTGTACAAAATGAAATGAAGTACGAGGGGCTGGTTTACTGGGCTAGTTTAGAGTCGCATCCTATTCAATATCTTGCCACTTCCCAGAAGCCAATGGGCAGTTAGCTAGGGAGAGAGCCCTCTTCTGTCATGCAGCAGGATGACAGCGCATCAGGCATTCGATTCGAGAGCTGCAGGGGGGGTGGGTTGGGTGGCGTGATGGGGTGGGGTGGGGAAAACCGGCAGGCCCCGATGCCCTCCTCTGCTATCTCTTTCAAGTGGTGCAGGCACCTCTTCACCGCATCCCCTTGATTCCCGCTAATGGGCCACTACAAAAGATCACTCGGCGCTAAGAATGGCAAGCACCTGGCCTTTTCATTCAACCATGCATGGGTATGTTCCCAACTCAAAACTTCTGAAAGTATTTATCCCCCACCGCGCCCCTTGCCAAAAAAAGAGAGGCGTGGGGTGGTGGAGTTAGCGATGGCAGGGATTCTGAGGACTGCTCTGCTCCATCACTAGTTGGAGTGTGATGATGATGACGATGAGGCCCCTGCGCAAAAGCTACAGAGAAATAGCAGGGGGATTGTGCTGGCACCTGACTATTTCCAGCTGACATCTCTGGCTCAGAGAGGCGGATTACCCTCCACTTTATCTCTTTCTTCTGAGGCTTACCACCATCCATACACCGAGTGACTTCAAAGTATGCCATCAAAAACATGGCCGAGGGTGTGTGTGTGTGTGTACTTTTAGTGTGTGTGCATGAGTGTGCCTGGACTTTTCCCCCCAACAGAATTCACTCAGTTTGCTTCCGTTCAAATGGCTGGAACACAACAAAAAATGAGAGAAGGGTGTTTGATCTGCCAGTGGGCAGAAGCCAACTCTGGCTCCTGGGAAAGGCCATGAGAGTGCCCTCTAGTGTTCCTTTTGGGTAGTGCACCTAAGACAGGCCAGGCAACTCTGGTCAACACCCCCTGAAGTGCCACGCACGGGATGGTCTTTGACCATCTTTTAGTGTTTTTGTGCCAAATTTGAGAGGTTTGGGAAGCATGGCCAATACTGGAAGTAGTCTGCCGCCTGGTTTGCGGCTGATTCAACATGTTGCATGAGTGAATTCAGCAGGGCTGTCGGTAATGGGGGATCACTCTCATTGGCTGCTGATGAGTGTGCGATGGGCTAGATTATGGCTTGTGGAAGGAGGATAACTGTGGTTTGACTGTGTTGTTGCCCCTTAAGTTACAGTTTTTCTCTATCGCTTTGGTACATTTTTCGAATCTTTCTTGCAATTTGCAGAAGACCGAGTGCATTTCTCAAACCAGTTTGGACAAATAGCAAAACACCGTGGATCACCTGTAAAAACCAGTCTCTTGCTCAAAATGCTTAGTTCATCCCTCAAAAGCAAGTTTTTGTGTCAATATACGTGTCACTGTGTACGGATAAGACAGTCAAATTCATTAGTCATGTTGGCAATTGAATAGTGCACTTCGAAGGGACATTGTGATGTAAAATGTGGTTTAGGTGTGATGACAAGTGTTGTACATTTCACCTCATATAATGTATATGTGTGAGATTGATTGTAAAAGACAAGATTCACATTTAGAGAATGACTTTATTAGCAGAATGACTTTATTGGCAGACATTGACATTGCAGTGCGTAAAGAAAAAAAAGACAGTACTGGACAGAACAAAGGTAAAATACAGTAAGTAAACATAGGTCAAAAATATAAACATAGGTTATAAAGTAAGTAAACAAAAAATATGAACATCTCCCTAAATTCTAAATCCTTATCCTGATCTTCAGCCTCTTCACATTCCCGTCTGTCAGGCCACACATTTTCACCCACGTGACACCGGCAGCGTGGATAGCATCTTCTGGAGTGCCTAATCCATCCTCTTCCAAATTCTCCACCATGCCTCACCCCTCTTCCTCTCCTTCTCCCTGTTGTTGTCCATTTTCTTGTCCTTCCATTGTCAGACATTGTAACTTTGTATTGTGCTCTGGTTATATACTTTCCAGTAGATTGTTCATGAGATGCTCCCTTGAGCTCATTCAGAAAACTGTTGATCATTGGTTTCTCAACTCTCTTCATTAGAAAAAGTATAGATTCAAGCAATTTACCAATTTAGATCATATTTACAAATGTCTAATGGGAATGTATAGAAATGTGCTTGACATGTTATGATAGCTTGGTAAATCATTTTGCATGTTAAGACTTATATGATTAACTATAACCTAAATGTTTTGAGGAGTGAGACTATTTGATAGATTCCCACAACAAAGCATTTTGATTAGCATGACAAAAGCAATTGATAATGTACGAAAAAACTGAGAATTGTACACAATCATTTGCATGGATGGACAAAAGCATTTGCAATTTGTTCAATGCAATGAGAAACTGCCTTTTTCATCTGCACAAATGGCATGATGATGTGACAATTGAACAAGAACATTTGAGAATTTGTGAGAAATGTACCAAACCAATTGAGAAAAACTGTAATAATGCTGTATATTGACTGTCTCATCTCTTGAAGTGAAAGCGTTGCAAGACGTTTTAGTTTCTGTGTCTTAATTCACTACAATAGGCCTAAAACATGCTTCACACTTCATTTGTTCCACTTTAGGGAACACGTGAAAAAACCAAGATGTCCACAAACCACTAGGAGACAACTGAATGTCCATCTTCTAAGTGTCAGGACTGTGCTTCTTCAGTAAATCAATTTCAAACCCCTGTGCAGGCTGCAAAGGTTTTCTTTTTCAGACAACCATGACTAAGATGGCATACAGTCAGAAGGGACTAGTGGAAAATGTTAAGTTCATACGGAGTGCACTGACACTGATTGAATGCGTATTAATGTGGTGGTAAGGTGACAAAGAATTAGCACAATGGACACATCCACCTCATCATTTTCAGACAGATTTTTATTTGCTTTGGGTGCTGGGAATACAACCACAAAGACAACGTTGTGCAAAGAAAGCAAAGAAAAGATCGGTTTTCACATACAGAGGGATGACGAGATCAGGCCTCGCATCCAAAATACACGCGTCAAAAAAGAGCGAACATACAGTCGGCAACGATGCCGCATAAGAGCCAGCAAAAACACTGAGGCGAAAGAGTAAGTGCTTACTTACAGAGCTAAGTATGATCCAACGAACGGAAGAGCGGACTATCATGAGAACCTCCGTTGTACTTTGAAGAGTACTGTTAATGCTATTATTTGAAGGAAAACAATGGATAACTGTTTAAAATAATCGGCCATACAAGAGAAAAAAAAAATTTCTTCTTTTAAACTCAAGTATAAAAATATCCGTAGCCACGAGGCATTGGGTTATTCAACAATGAGCTGTGTCGATAAGTGTTGTTTTATCAGACAGAAACAGAAAAATATGTTTTTCGGTGCCTGATCTGAATCATTGGAAAGTTGGCCCTCAGCCTGGCTTTGCCTGATTGCTGAGATGCTGCTGTTGTGGCATGCCAAATCAAAACTGAATGCAGGTGTACAATCTTCAGATTAAACCCTTTTTTTAGGGGCCAGAGAAGGGAACACGGGGTGTTTCAACACAGTTTCTTTTACTAAAGCCTCCAAAACTATACTGCTAGGATAAATCTATTTATAAAATCTTTTAAGCATATTTAAGCTTATATGCATATTTATAAATGAGGGATTTTGTATTTTGTCCACAAATAAAACTCTTATGTTGAAGCTTTTTTTTGTAATTTTGAAAATATTTCAGAAAGCTGAACTATGTACAGGTGCATTAAATGTGTCTGCCAGCCCCGCAGAAGCTTAGGGCAGATAGATACCCCTGTGGGGTAAAATCTGTGGGGTGCAGGGTTGGTAGATATGCCTGTGGGGTACATTCTGTGGGGTGCAAGGTTGATAGATAACCCTGGGGCTGCAGTCTTCCCTGCTGCATGCGACTCACCCTCCACTGTTGCTGGCTCAAGCTGCGTCAATGCCGAGTTCACGTGCATTTTGAGCCAGCGGATCAAGCAGGACGGGGAAAAATTAAAATATAAACAGTTTGCGGATGAGGAGATGGGTGGATTCTCCAGGTAAGGGGGAGGAGAGGGGGGGAAAAGAGAGAACAAACAGATGATGCAAAGACTGAAGCAGATGGATGTAAAGGTCAGGCATCAGCTGTCCTCCTCCTCACTCATCCTCACTCTTGCTCCCCTCGGACTGCTCCTGTTCACAAATGTAACCACACACACACACACAGGCACACACGCGTGCACACACACAGACACGGATACACACACACAAACACGGACACACACACACACAGGCAGACAGAGAGACACAAAGACACACACACACACACACACACACACACACACACACACACACACACACAAACAAAGACAGACACACCCACACCCACACACACATATATACAAAAAAAAAGAGAAAGATGAGAAAAAGAGAAATGTCAAAATGAATGACTAACCAGGAGGTTCATGTCACAAAACAGTGCTGGGTGAGGTTTATTTTTGTGAAAAAGCCAAACCAACACAACAAAACCAACCAATCATTCCCTTTTGGAAGAGACAGCATTCAATTACCAAATCTGCTTCCTGCTAGTTCATGCGTTCATCACGACTCCGTAAAACAAAGAGGGAAAAAAAAGGGAGAAGACAGAAACAGCAACTGCACACAGATGTCAAGACAGAGCTAGTCATCTTCAGTGTGAGAACTACGGAACTTCAAACGACTTACGGTTTCCTCCTACTACGGTTCGGGGGGAGCAGACACAGAGAGAGAGAGAGAGAAAAGAAGTCAGAGAAAATAAGAGAAGGAGACCTTAAGAAACTTCGTCTACAGTTTACTCTTGGAGATTAATGAAGCATTCTGCCCGAGTTATTATACACCCGCATGGCATCCGTATTTAGCATACGACCCAAAAGAAGGATTATTGTGATGAAATGTATCAGCTAGTGTACCAACTAGTCCTTCACCTCTCTACTGTTCACGGCGAGATGAACATAATGGCCATCTCCAGAATTGTAATGCAAATTAATGGTAGTCATTACAGGACAAACTGTAATAACCTGTTCTGTACACACATACAACTGAAAAACAATAATCCCTGTGAGTGAGTTACTAATGATTGAGTATTAATAGCGGCCTGTTTTCTTCTATCCAGTGAAAAATGGTAGAGCAAGGCAGTCTTCACAACAGCAGCAATTCTCTTTCATCATTCTCTTTCATGTCATCTTTCATCTTTTTTTATTTTACCTTGAGGATATAACTAAAAGAGATCTAAACCAGCAACGTTAGAAGTTTCTAGTCTGCCTTCCTTAGAAGACCTACCTTGTCGTCGGGCTCGTCGTCGCTGTCCTCGTCGCTGACCACAGGCTTGGCCTTGACCCGGCTCTGTCTCTTCTTGCCTTTGTCATGGCCGCGCTCCTCTCGTTTGCCCAGCTTGATCTTCACCCTCACCGACTTGGCTGAGAGCAGAAGACGCAGCCGTCACAGACACATACTCCAGCAGTAGACGTAAAATAAATGAAAATGAGTAATGACAAAAATTGTCACACAGCTGATCAAAGGGTTGCCAAAAATCCATTGACCTGAATTGGGCTCTCAACATCGGCCTGTGCAGTGAAAGTGGGGGTTTACCTATGCTGTTATAATTACATTACATTAAACTACACTTAGCTGACGCTCTTATCCAGAGCGACTTACAGTTATTTAGAGGGTTTCAGTTACAGTCCCTGGAGCAGTGTGGGGTTAGATGCCTTGCTCAAGGGCATTTCAGCCATGGGTAGGGCGGGATTTGAACCTGCAACTCTGTGATCCCAAGACCAACTCCCTAACCACTAGACCACAGCTGCCCCCACTGTGCTGTTATGTGCTGTAATGCTGTTATAAATCTTCTGATTGCTAATACAGAACATGTGGAAGAAAACAAAGACAAAGGCAATCTAGACATGTCATGTAGTCATGTAGTGCTGGAATCATGTAGTTGACGGAGTGCAGGACAAATACAGTGGTCCCTCGCTACGTCGCGGTTTACCTTTCGCGGCCTCGCTGTTTCGCTTATTTTTTTAGTGCATGCAATCTCCTGTACAGTACAGAATGCGCTCAGCTTGTAAAATTTACATAAATCCTCCACCGCTAGCTGTGTAACTCTGAAGTGCTGTATGTTTGCAAGTGTGAACTTTGCCTGTCTGAGAAAAGTGTATAAGTGTAGTGAGGGGTTTTACAGCCTTAAAACATCTATAATAATTGTAAAAAATAAAGCTGACTACTTTGCGGATTTCGCCTATCGCGGGTTAGTTTTAGAACGTAACTCCCGCGAAAAACGAGGGACCACTGTACTGTGTAAAAACTCACACTCAGCCTCAGCCTCGGACTCGTCCTCGTCGTTGTCGTCGCTGTCATCGTCGCTCTCTTCTTCCTTGGCAATCTTCTGCCTGGCGCTCTTGAAGACGGACTGCAGCACGATGGAGTCTTCATAGATCTGCACAGACCCCACCCCAGAGAGAGTCTAGAGAATGAGGCGCTAGGTAAGTCAGCCTGCCTCCACCTACATGACTATGAGGCAGCCGGCTGGGTTCAAACTCAGGTCAGATTATATGTTTTTTGTCGTTCACAATTGTTGTTTACGATTGATCATGTCACATTATAAGATCTTAGAACCACAAATTCTCTACACGTGTTGGTCGGGAGACTAGCCACATCACAAGACAATGATTCGTTATTATACAGTCTCTATTGACTGCTGGTGACACTACACCCAATATAAACAATGGACACTTCATACCACATCTGACAATATTCTGACAAGCTAGTCCTTTGTAGTCCTGGGACATTGGGTCCTAGTATTCGCAGAAAAAAAAAAAAAAAAAATACAAATGTTGGGTAATGTCACCCTGCCACAAGGGAGGGCGGAGGGTCTTTCTTTGGGGACATGTGGTCACATGTACTTCTAAAATCCCAAAACTAAAAGGGGCTGGGACTGTTTTCAGTCTCTATTTTACTTTTATTGACTTTTCTGCCTTTTCTCCTCCCAGTCTCCCTTGCACAGAAGGGTGCAGTGGTGTTGAAGCTGATGGCTTTCATTAGGTACCACGTATATCTGGCTTGTGCTCGCGCGGCTGACTCTGGTGACACACTCCAGGGCCTTTCTGCATTAGAGCCAACAGCAACAAAAGAGCTGATTAGAGAAGCGATAATCCCGACTGTTTGTTTTGCCGCCAGAGTCACGGAACAACGTGTGGCGTGCACTCCAGAAACAAATCCCCGAAGACATCTCTGGATGGTCTTGGAGAAGGGTAATTAGACAAGATAACCCAAGAGGGTGGTTGGTCACAACATGTGGAAGAAGAAAAGGAGATAGGAGCTTTGGGTTGTGTGAACTAACGCAAGATGTAAACAGTCGCAGAGGGGGAGGGAAACATCCTTTTTGTCGTGTCATGGGAACTATCTACTGGCAAAAAAAGCCCATAAATATCAGCATATGTTTCCTGTCAAGTTTAAAGGCCTGTTTGGTCAGTCCAAAGCACCAAAGACGACATTCAAATAATATCCATCCCTAGTGGTGTTTTATGTTTACCCAGTGAGTTGACAGTTTATGAATATTCAACATAAATTAAAGGCTTTTTGAACTAAAATGCACGTTCTGCTGTTTTTTAAAACACAGGAATGTGGCTTACGTAAGACCATGCCAATACTGCCCACAAAACTGAAAAATCCAAGAACAAAATCAGTAGTGATGCAAACCTACTCATTAGGAAATCCACTCAGTTGCTGGAATACTTGCTTAATTGAGTGAAAGTTGACTCATTGTGGTACCATGAAGTGTTGTTAACCCCCAACATCACACACACACACACACACACACACACAGACACACCTGAGAGCCCTCCAGGTTGTAGGTCTGAGCGTTGTGACAGAGCAGCATGACGTCCTTCTCCAGGTCACCGATGCTGCGGTACTTGTGGTTGCGTACGCGCTCCTGCAAGCAACCACATCATCACTCCTGGGTCAACAACGACCAGAAATGGCACTTCCCACAACAACATGAACAAAAAAACTCTTCCACACAAAGATACACACCCGAGAGCTGAAGCCTTCTACAGTCAGCATTAAAATGAAGCCATTTCCTGCCACTCCAGAGGCATGCTCTGTGGTGAATTATGCGGGGCGCTGTTCCAGCCTACCTTGATCTTCTTGAAGTCCACCGGTTTCCTTATCAGCTCGTAGTACTCTGGGAGTTCCTTGCGGGAGGGCAGCTGCACAAAGACCTCACTGAGCTGTCTGCCGGAACTGATAGAGAGAGAGAGAGAGAGAGAGAGAGAGAGACAGAGAGAGAGAGACAGAGAGAGAGAGGGGGTAAGAAAGTGTACAGTACAAAAGAGTGGTTTCTCAATCCTCAGGGGAGCATCTTTGCGGCAAACCCAGACAGCTCACCACCTGGGAGGAGAGCACCGAGGGGGATTTGATGTGATTGGCAGGTGGGGAAGATGAATGACACTAGCAACAAGGAAACAGACAGTTTTCTGCCAGCTTTAAGATGAGGGATGAGTGTAAGGGGAGAGTGAGGAGAGTAATGCAGTCTGAAAGTTTCTGGATGTATTAAGGCGAAGTGGAGATAGGAAGATGGGGAGGGTACAACAGTACAACAAGCAGCCCAGCTGCTCCACGTCAAGAGACGCTCAGATCGATACCTCCATCCCCTCTCGATAGACACTGGATAACAACAGGACAGCAGTGTCTCTGAGTGTGTGTGTGTGTGTCTGAGAGAGAGAGAGAGAGAGAGAGAGAGACAGAGAGAGACAGAGAGAGACAGAGAGAGAGAGAGAGTGTGTGTACGTGTGTGTGTGTCTGAGAGAGAGCGAGAGAGAGGGTGTGTATGTGGGTGTATGTCTCAAGAGAGAGAGAGTGTGTGTGAATGTGTGTGTGTGTGGGTGTATGTCTGAGAGAGAGAGTGTATATGTGTGTGTGTGTGTGTGTCTGAGAGAGAGTGTCTATGTGTGTGTGTGTGTGTGTATGTCTGAGAGAAAGAGAGTGTGTGTGTATGTGTGTGTGTATGTGTCTGTGAGAGAGAGTGTGTGTGTGTGTATGTGTGTGTGTGTGTGGGTGTATGTCTCAGAGAGAGAGAGTGTGTATGTGTGTGTGTGTGGGTGTATGTCTGAGAGAGAGAGTGTGTGTGTGTGTGTGCGTGTGTCTGAGAGAGAGAGAGAGTGTGTGTGAATGTGTGTGTGTGGGTGTATGTCTGAGAGAGAGAGTGTATATGTGTGTGTGTGTGTGTGTGTGTGTCTGAGAGAGAGTGTCTATGTTTGTGTGTGGGTGTATGTCTGAGAGAAAGAGAGTGTGTGTGTATGTGTGTGTGTGTGTGTATGTGTCTGTGAGAGAGAGAGTGCGTGTGTATGTGTGTGTGTGTGTGGGTGTATGTGCGGTGAGGAAGTCTGCCCGCTGTTCCCCAAGTGGCCCCAAGAAACAGGACAGCTTCGGCCCGCTGTGCTGACAAGTTGTGTTTGCCCAGTTGTGGGGATTTGAACGGCTGTCGGCACTGATGCGATCAGCGCTGCTGTTGCGTGGTCCCGGGAGGACGTAACCCTGTGTCACCCCCGCTGAGCCCCCCTATCACTCACTGCCGCCCCCAACGGTCCCCTGCCCCTGCCTGCTACCCATCGCCATCATGGCCACGTCTCACACAGACATCTGTGACAAGGACAGCAATACGCTGCACCAGTCGACTCGGTGTGTAAATTATAATAAAACAGATAAAAACACACTGTGAAAAAGTAACTCCGCAGGGATACACACACTTTTACACACACACACGCGCGCACACACACACGTGTTTATGTCTGTTTATGTGTGTGTGTGACAAACACGTGCGTGTGCGTATACAAACTATATATATATATATATATATATATATATATATATATATATATATATATATATATATATATATAGCCACATACACACGGTTACATCATCTTCTTTCACACAGAGCTAATGTAACGTGTGGAACAGAAGGGAAGAGGCCTTGGCACAAATAAAAGCATAAATATGTTTTGGGCTGGATTCAACCAGCACCTCCTGTTTACGTCAGACTAGAACAGCTTTGCCAACTGCACTGCAGCCGCATCATGACCTATGACGCAATGATACTGATCAGTTTGATTTCATAAACAGCCTTTGGCTAAATTGTTTCAGGATGTAACAGAGGAGACGTCTCGGTCATAACAAATGCACAGTGTTTTTAGTGTTATCCAGGGACGCTTATTATGTCACAGAGTTTCTTCTGCTGAGCGGATTATTAATGCAGCCTGGCCCGACATGGAACAGAGACAGACAAGCAGTTACTTGTCCCAATATTCAATGTTTACAGCATGATGCTGGGAGAAGATATAATAATTAAGGGGTGTTGCGAGCTGTTCGGGAGGTCTGTTAGCACGGGGTAAGTACTGCTCTGGAAATAAGACATAAGAGAGAAAGAATGAATGTGTAAAAAATCAAAAATATAATTGAAACAATCTGCAGGAGGCAGTAACTCAAACATTGTAATCATGTATCCCTTTCTTCATGGGAAGTGTGTGCAAAATAAAACAAAACAAAACAAAAAAGAAAAAAATCACCCACATCACTCCTCGCCCCAGTATTCAGTATGGGGTGTGGGAAGGGCAATACTGTCCCACCAGCACAGAGGCTTGCATTGGGAACAGTTCCCTCTGTGTGTCTCAAACAGACAAATAGCCACTGAGCAACTTGTGTCAGCAGATGAAAGAGCTGGACTGATGAGAGGAGGTGGGTGCTGGGCACAGCCATAGCTCTGCTCTCTACATGCCCCTTACTTACTCCACCTCTGCTCTCTACATGCCCCTTACTTACTCCACCTCTGCTCTCTACATGCCCCTTACTCCACCTCTGCTCTCTACATGCCTCTTACTCCACCTCTGCTCTCTACATGCCCCTTACTTACTCCACCTCTGCTCTCTACATGCCTTACTCCACCTCTGCTCTCTACATGCCCCTTACTTACTCCACCTCTGCTCTCTACATGCCCCTTACTTACTCCACCTCTGCTCTCTACATGCCCCTTACTTACTCCACCTCTGCTCTCTACATCCCTCTTACTCCACCTCTGCTCTCTACATGCCTTACTCCACCTCTGCTCTCTACATGCCTCTTACTTACTCCACCTCTGCTCTCTACATGCCTCTTACTTACTCCACCTCTGCTCTCTACATGCCTTACTCCACCTCTGCTCTCTACATGCCTCCTACTTACTCCACCTCTGCTCTCTACATCCCTCTTACTTACTCCACCTCTGCTCTCTACATGCCCCTTACTTACTCCACCTCTGCTCTCTACATCCCTCTTACTCCACCTCTGCTCTCTACATGCCTCTTACTTACTCTACTGCTATTACTACTGGCCACCTCTGCTCTCTACATGCCTCTTACTTACTCCACCTCTGCTCTCTACATGCCCCTTACTTACTCCACCTCTGCTCTCTACATGCCTCTTACTTACTCCACCTCTGCTCTCTACATGCCCCTTACTTACTCCACCTCTGCTCTCTACATGCCTTACTCCACCTCTGCTCTCTACATGCCTCCTACTTACTCCACCTCTGCTCTCTACATGCCTTACTCCACCTCTGCTCTCTACATGCCTCCTACTTACTCCACCTCTGCTCTCTACATGCCTCTTACTTACTCCACCTCTGCTCTCTACATGCCCCTTACTTACTCCACCTCTGCTCTCTACATCCCTCTTACTCCACCTCTGCTCTCTACATGCCTCTTACTTACTCTACTGCTATTACTACTGGCCACCTCTGCTCTCTACATGCCTTACTCCACCTCTGCTCTCTACATGCCCCTTACTTACTCCACCTCTGCTCTCTACATGCCTCTTACTTACTCCACCTCTGCTCTCTACATGCCCCTTACTTACTCCAGAGCTACTGTGTGCCAACTCAATATGACTGGAGAGAATGCAAGAGGGAGAGAGTGATAGACAGAATTAAGAGTGTAACAGAGGAAGTGAAAGAAAAAGAAAGAAAGAAAGAAAGAAAGAAAGAAAGAAAGAAAGAAAGAAAGAAAGAAAGAAAGAAAGAAAGAAAGAAAGAAAGAAAGAAAGAAAGAAAGAAAGAAAGAAAGAAAGAAAGCACGGAGGACGGAGGAATGACCAGTGAAATCTAGGGGCTGGACTCAATGGGTGGAAAACCAACGTCCTCTCCCCGGCTCCAGAGCTGTGTGTGTATGTGTGTGTGTGGGGAGGGGGGGGGGTCATTATCCCAGCTCCAGAGCTGTGTGTGTGTGTTGGGGGGGGGGGGGTGCTCCAGAGCTATGTGTGGGGGTTGGGAGGGGTCATTATCCCAACTCCAGAGCTATGTGTGTGTGTGTGTGTGTGTGGGGGGGGGTTATCCCAGCTCCAGAGCTATGTGTGTGGGGAGGTCGTTATCCCAGCACCAGAGCTATGTGTGTGGGGAGGGAGTCAACAGCTTGTGGGGAGCAGGTACCACATGCAGGCTTCTGGGTAAGGGTCGCTGAGGAGGCTGGAATGTAAGCGAGCCAGTGGCTGTTACAGTACATCAGTGTTTTAACACCCCTTGTACTGCTAGAGGCGAAGGGACACTGGGAGAGAGACAGAAAGGGATGTTCAGTCTCAGGGTTCCCGTTGTCCCAGCAGTTGTTTCACGACAAAGAAGATGAAGAAAAATGGCACAAGAGGCTGCGGTCTTTTTTTTTTGCACGGCCACCACCACGCTGTCGCCTCTAGTTAGCCCAGCCGTTCACAGAGGAAGACATTTATTATTATTGAGCTGCTGGTCTTCAGTCAAGTCTCTCCCAATCAAACATCCCCTTCATTGTGTTCTACATACATGAATCAATCCGATGGCTTGACAATTACATGTGTCATTGTTAGGCTACAGACAGATAGTGAAATGTCAGTGAGATTGATGGTCTGGCTACATGTGGCCCAATAACTGGGATAGCTGACTTCTTAATGGGTTTTGTGTGATGGCGGAATCACAGATCATACTGTAAAATGGTGTTAAAGCTGTTAGCCGAAAGAACAACAGCTTAACACAGCCAGTCAAATGAACAAGGGTGTTACTTTGCAGTGCCCACACACAGTGAAGCCACCAGATATGCGATGGCCTATATACAGTACATGCACAGCTCTATAACCCTTAAGGAGGTACTATAGGTTACACTGTCACCTTTTATCTTTTGATTTTTAGGTAGCTGGAGCTCACATATAGCCAGGCTAGTGCCGCCTAGTGCCTAGTTCATTGTGAGTTAAAGTGAGCATTTAAAGCCAGAACGAGAACAATGCTTTAGGAATTTTATGAGGCCAGCTCACCTGTCCCTGTAGTTGACCACGGTGTCCACGATGGCGCTCATCTGCTTGGTGAGCTTGGGCGGGTTGGGGGAGAGCTTCTCGGCGGGCGGACGGCCGCGTCTCTTCTTGGCCTTCTCGCCGCTCTCGCGCCGGCCCTCCTTGTCGCTGTGGCGTCGGCGCTTGCGCTTCTTCAGGCGGATCTCCTCCTCCAACTCCTCCAGGTTGCCATCCTCGATCGCCTGAGGGGGACACGGCACAGCGTTTATTTATTTACTTCCTTTTAGAAACGCACTGAAACGCTTGAGTTTTGCTGCTGTGTCTTCTGCTCTGAACTCCCATCGCCCCCATACATGTGTGCTTGCACAGCCACAAGCACGCACACAGAGAGAGAAAAACAAAAAGGCAGAGAGAGAGAGACAGAGAGAGAAAGAGGAAAAGAAACAGAGAGAAGAATGGGATAGACTGAGAGAGAGAGAGGGAGAGAGAGAGAGAGAGAGAGAGGAAAAGAGAGAGGGATGGGGCAGAGAGAGAGAGAAGAATGAGAGACAGAGAGAGAGAGAGAGAGAGAAAGATGGTGCAGAGAAAGACAGGGAAGAATGAGATAGACAGAGAGAGAGAGAGCGAAAGAGGGAGAGAGCAAAAGAGGGGAAGAGAGAGAGAGAGACACACACAGACAGAGAGAGATAGAGAGACACAGAGAGAGAGAGAGAGAGAGAGAGAGAGAGAGAGAGAGAGACAGAGAGAGAGAGAGGGTCCATTAAAAGGTGGTGCACAAGGGTACCGTGCAGTGCTTATAATTGAGACTGTGTGAGAGATGCAGCAGCAGACTCATGGCTTTGTACACCACCAGGGAGATTGCAGCAGAGAACTCCTTCACGGCATGACACACCGATTGGTTGTATGCGCGCACAACAGAGGAAAACACACACACTTGCAATGCACCCACACCCACACATCTGCAAACCAGGGATTAAAATTTACTTTTTTCACCACCGTCCCGGAAGTGTCCCGAAAATCATTTTGAACCGTCCCGAATCGTCCCGAATATTTTTTTTTAATTTTAAGTTGTTACCTACTGATAATATAATAAAACACAATACACATTACATTATGTTGATAGCAATGAATACATTTATTAAAAACTAGATTTGTTTAGGTACAACAAATCTTAAAAAGTGAGGTGAGTGGAAAGGGCGGCGCCGGCGCAATGAATGTGTGTGCGTGTGTGTGCGCCATTGTGTGTGTGAGAAAGAGAGAGAGAGTGAGAGAGAGCCGGAGAGCGGCTGAAGGACATAAGCGGAGTTAGGAAATTGCTGGCGGTGCTGGTGTTTACATTATTAGCCTATCTACTGTGGCCAAGTACTTGTTCCAAAAGGACAGTAATTCATTTGTTGTGGGTTTATCCACTATTTGGTTTCGGCATTCGGCCAAGCGTTTAATTTTTATTTGTCTTCGGCCACAAATTTTCATTTCGGCGCATCTCTAGTCAATGCATTCTGTGCTGAGCGAGTAAACTTTGACGGTCTACCTGTTTTGTTGACGGTGGATAACTTGTGCACAATTACTTTCGCCACCACAACCAGAAACGTTGCATATGATAACCAATAATCTCGGCGTGATGAGTAGACAGTTTCGATGTGTTATTACATTGTTTCAACAGTACAACGACTGGCTATTTGCATTAGCTAGCTAGCAGACGATGCTAATTTGCTTTCCAGTTAGAGTAGGCTAGGTGATGGAATCGCTTAACATAATAATTTCAGAGGATGTGTTGACATGTTTGAATTTGTGGGAGGTTAAAAAATTAATCGTTATCAAAGTATCTTTCTATCTCTCTAGCAGTAAGCAGTGCGAGCTCAACAGGCTGCAACATTGTTGCCACTTGTCTCATAGAACAACATAAACGCGAGCGCGCCAGCCAGTCCTGTTCCATTTACGTTTTCACATAAATCGTTTCCCACCGACCACCATTCTGGTTTGCAAATGTGATGAAACATTTGAAACAAAAAAGATGTAGTGGCCAAATTTCCCGTCGTCCCGAGGTCGGCCCGAGTTAGAATATTGATCCTCCCGATGACAATTTATTACGTCCCCGGGACGACGTTAGTTTTAATCCCTGCTGCAAACACACACACACACACACACACACACACACACACACACACACACACACAAGCGCGCATTGCAGACACACACTCAGAGAAAAACACACAGACTAGCAATGCACCCACACCCACACAGACGCAGACATCCGCAAACACACACACACATGCGCGTAGTCTCCGACGAATCTGAAGGCGTAGCACATCACGAAAGAGGAAGGAACATTACATGCACATCTCTGGAGGACACGTGGCAGCAGATTTATGATCTATTCCAGCGTGATTGCGCCGCATCTAATTACGCCCAACCAATCGCTTAATGGATCCCAGCTGCTGGCCGGCTCCTCCACTGCGCCTCTCCTGCTCCTTTTTTTGTTTTTCTGGTTACGACAGCGAAAAACAGCTGGGACCCGCGCATGAGGCCTCACGGCACGTCGAGTGCGGTCTTACTGCCATTATACGCTCAGCTGGAGAGGGCGGTCTCCAGAAAACCAGAGTGGGGCAATGGACTGTGCCAAATCTCAACAGGAACACACTTCAAAACCGCTCCCCTGTAGGTGAGCCTGTGCTGTGCGTACTTTGTCTTGAAAACTGTCAGGCTGACGCCTTTCATTGCCCAGAAAAAAAAACTAAACTTTTTCCACACAAAAAAACCTTTTCTTTTCCATGCTGTTGATCACTTTGGTGTGTTTGTGTGTGTGTTTGGTCGACGTGAGCATAACGACCCCAAGGGATGATAGAAAAGATTACCCTGATGTTATCAGCGGGGAAGAGGGGGACAATGACCAGTTAGCGAAGAGGGCAGCGCTGAGATTTATCTATCAGTGGACAGAGGTCAGTGCTGAGATTTATCCATCAGTGGCCAGAGGTCAGTGCTGAGATTTATCTATCAGTGGCCAGAGGTCAGTGCTGAGATTTATCTATCGGTGGCCAGAGGTCAGAGCAGCTGAAGGATTAACGTCGGCTTCACAGCGCGTCCATTTCCACTTGCATGGGGCTTAGTATGGGATGGGCCTATGGTTGAACTCAATTAGCCTGGTAAACCAGCCCCTCGTACTTCATTTCATGTTGTACAGAGGGTCTGGAGCGAAGGCAGTGAGAAACGATTTCTTCCTGGAGGTGTGGACTCTGTTGAAGTTTAAAACAAGTACTTCTGCCTTTACCAAATCGCTAACGCCTGGTCGTCACGTATGCAATTAGCCTACCTACGCACTACAATTCAAATGTAGCACACAAGGTCAACGTCATGGTTCACGAACACACACTCCCTGAACACACACACACTGTTCGCTGATTGGATAAGCGTTGCTGGGGCCGACTACATGGCTTTCAAGAGATTCTGGTCCAGACCCTCTGTACAAAATGAAATAAAGTTTGAGGGTCGGGTTTACCAGGCTAAAACTCAATGGCATCTACTGTCAGCCTTCTCAGCTCCTTCCATCCAATGGTCCTGCACTGCACTGCATTACACCACACTCCAGAAAAGGGGAGAGGAGACTGGGATGGTTTTTCAACCTACAAAACGTGAGAAGCATCGGTAGTATTCCGAAATCCAAGCGTTTTGTACTGTCAGCGCTTGCTGGAGATGTCAAGGTTCGTTTAATTGTTGCTAAGTTACATACGGTCTTCCATTTTTTTTACTGTTGATATTTTAAACTCCGCTGCTTTTTTCTACATTTTGCTGCATTGTAGAAAAAAGCGTGTTCCAAAAGTTTAACAGATTTTAACTTGAAGCAACTTTTTTAGGAGCCTCACTGTTTTTTGATTGAGGAGAGAGCAGAAAATGCAGCGAGGTGCGTCGCAACGGTCAAACCGCTTGTGAGTCGCGTCGTTCCGTAGGAAAACAATCGAATTTGAGGGCAGAGAAAAAAACGTCGCAGTCTGAACGGGCCCTACTGGTGAATTAGGTGCAGGAAGCCCTGGTGAACTGTGTCTTATGTCACTCATTCCCCTGTGACTCATGTCACGTCATAACTCAGACTAGAGCGTCGTGTCACTTACCGCAGGGCTGAAACGTTTTTGAGCATCTCTCCTCTTTTACCTCCTTTTTATGGACTATTCACCACTGCACATCTGATCTACAACCGTGAAATTAGCGCCCTAATGAGGCTATTCAGTTTGTTTCCCTCGTTTTCCCCCCAATGCCTGGACAGAAATCATCACTGATTGAGTTATCAGTGTCATTGTTGCAAAGCACTGAGGATAAGAAGAGCTTTGAAAAGGACTAAGGCAATGCAACTAATGACAGAAGCAAAGCAGCAACACAAAAAGCTGTCTCTCACGACTTGTGACAAAGAAACCTTGTGTGGATAATGCTGCCCTACAAAGCCAAACGGCAGTAACTGCATATTTGGTGAAATTGAGTTTGACGTTACAACACCTCCTGTGTCTTGTGACGAAATCTCTGCCTTCTACCTAGTTAAGAAAGTACATAAAATGATCACCTATTATACGTACAGCGTGTTTGACTGGGCAGTGTGACAACTTTAAAGGCATTTTTGTCAGTTTCAATGTTCAGACAGTTAGTGAAGTTTGCCTCAGTAGGGCAGAAGAGTTCTTTGGTTCCAGATGGCACCCACAGCCTACACGAGGAGATACGACCCCTGAGGGGGAGCATGATCAGTCAGCGCTGCGGGACTGAAGTGCCCTATCAACACCTGGAAAGAAAGATGAGGAGTGAGGATTAACACATTTCTGAGAGGATACCCCCTTGAGAATTACTTTCAGAATTACTTTTAGCACCAAACTTTTCCTCTCTCCGTCTCTGTCTCTCTATCTCTCTCAGCCTTTCTCTGTTCTCTGACACACAGCAATATTTTGAGGGGTGCAAACAAGGTGGTGAGACAGATCCCCCTGTCCCCCTCCCCCCCCCCCCCCCCCCCTCCTTCCCTAGCAGCAGGTCGCCTTGCTCCACCTGTGGACACGAGCCATCACACCTCCCAATGACTGTAACAACCTGCACTGAACAAATCTTATTACGGCTCTTAATTACAAGTGCAACCAGTCAGGCAGCACTCCATTGGGCGCCGGGCTCCAATGACACAACAGTTAGAAGAGTCATCCCCCCCGATACACACACACACAAACACACACACACACACACACCTCCCCATCACCTCTACATCTACTCGAGGAACTCCAAACAGCCACGTGGGAAATGTATTAGCATCCAGATTCAATTTCTGCTCGCCAATGTGTTGATATCAGTTGCAACAGAGTGGAAAGCGATATGCATAGTAAGTAGTGAGCAGATTTTGGCTCCTCTGCCAAGTGTGTGAAAGGATTACAGGTGAGCCTGTATGTGTGTGTGTGTGTGTGTGTGCATACATGAGCATGTGTATGTGTGTGTGTAGGTGTGAGTGTTTTTGTATCTGAGACTGCCACAGCAGGAGTTTTCATACTGCTCCAGTAATTTGACTCAGGGCTGAATTGAATGAGACAGCACTGCGGGGGGCACCATCCGCAGAGTTTACCATCAGCAGAAAGCTTTGTTCCGCTCCGGCGGTGCTCTACCAGGTAGGAAATACATTAGGTGGCTGGGGAAGGAGATGGAGGAGTTAGCAGCTAATGCTGATGGTCGCCATTGAATTGATGTGGCGCGTTGCGCTTGCACGTGCGTGCGTCTGTGTGTTTGTGCAGGTGTGTGTTAGTGTGTCTGTGCAACCCACACACATTCAACACACACCTACAGAGAACAGTGAGAAATGGTTGATTTTCCCGGGTGCATTCAATGTCACATTCAATGGCAGGGAGGGTACGCAGCACATCAGAATTCCTTTGAGACCGAGCCGTGGTCCCAGTCCCATTCAATACAGTGGCCCCTTCCCGAGTAATCTCTTTCTGTTCATGTGAAACTCATTCTCAGGAAGAAAGAGAAGCAGAATGGCAATGGATAAGACACAGGTGGAGACAAAGAGCTCGGCAGGAAATTGAAGTTTAAAGGTGAAAAAAAAAAAAAAAAAAAAGGATAGCAGAGGGGAAAATAATTATTACACGCAGGAGGTTGTACAAAACATTAGAAGGTATATGTGAAAACGGATTAAAATGGAAAGTGACAAATATGTGACAAAGCGGTTATACAGAATGTCCACTGGGAAAATATGGACACAAACAACAGGGATAACAAAGGACTTGAGAAAAAGCAAGTGAGAAATGCGTGATAAGCCTGTTTACTTCCTGTTTGACCAAGCAGACAGAGACACAATAAGCTGGATTTGTAAATGAACCTTTGTTGCAACACTACGTATAGTACAGCATATCGTACAGCACTACGTACAACATACACGATACAAAAGAGCTCCGCCAAGGGTGGATTGGTAAATTCAGAGGTGGGTGAACTATGAATTTGGTGATCACGGTGAGGTGGATGCATGGTGCAACACAAGATGTTTTAAAAAGACATGCAAAACATGTTTGAACAGTCCCAGTGCATTTTAATGCTCTCCAGTGCACAAGTAGATGGCATAGCATGATTTTGGAAAGTCAGAAATTGTTTGGTACATAAATTCTACTATACGGTGAATAAACTGTACTGACAGGTGGATAAACTTTGTTGAGAGATGGATAACCTCTTTCTGAAATTTGAGAGGTGGGTAAACTGCGTTTACTCGTGGTTATCATTCACTTGATCCCTGATCTCCACTAAAAAACAGAAATTGGACCAAGAATTGTAAAGACAGTCTCCTTGTCACTGTGATCTCCCCCAATGTGGTTATGTCAATACTGCATCTTGTGTGCACATCATGGTGTATATTTTGTCGATGAGCGCGACGCACCAAACGAACACAGGATGCGCATGGCAGCCATGATGCATACATGCACCAAACGAACACAGGATACGCATGGCAGCCATGATGCATACATGTGTGTGCCATTTGCAGAGAGTACATTCCTGGCCCCAGTGTGAATAACTGACAGAATGAGAAGTGCGATAAGAAAGATGATGCTACAAAATCAATATTAAGAAACCTGAAGTCTTAGAGTTAAGAAAAAAATGATCAAAGAAGCTTAGGCGCAGAAAAAAAAAAAAAAAACAGAGAACACACCACAAAAATAGATGCCAAGACAAAAAACATACCGCAAGGAAGACACAAACAAAAGACATCTGGAGGCGAGAGACAAGCTGCCAGCTCCTGCCCATTCCTCTGTCCGTGTTTACTCTACACAGCATATAAACCCATCAGTGGTGGGAGAGGAAGCGAAAATGAAATAATCATGGAGACAAAAGTAACGGAAACATCAACTGAGAGGAAAACATCAGCGCACAGCAGGGTGGAGAGACTAGAACAAGTCTACCTCAGCCGCATTGTAAACAAAACAAAGACAGGTAGAGGTGGTAGGTAGCCTGGTAAACCTGCCCCTCGTACTTCATTTCATTTTGTACAGAGTGTCTGGACCGGAATCTCTTGAGGGTCATGTAAGCGGTCCAAACAACGGCGATCCAGTCAGCGAACAGTGTGTTCGTGAGCCATGACGTTGACCTTGTGTGCTACATTTGAATTGTAGTGCGTAGGTAGGCTAATTGCATACGTGACGACCAGGTGTTAGTGATTGGGTAAAGGCAGAGTCACTTGTTTTAAACTTCAGCAGAGTCTACACCTCCAGGAAGAAATCGTTTGTCATGGCCTTCGCTCCAGACCCTCTGTACAAAATGAAACCAGGGACTGGTTTACCAGGCTAGGTGGCGGGTGGCCTGCCCTGAGAGATGGCTGGGCGATTGAAAAGATCCAATTATTGGGCCCCCATCCCCCCAGAAACTCCCTATGGTTTTCAGCTGACTGCCAACCCCCCTCTGCAGCTGGGCCCCAGAAAGCCTTGCTGTTTACCCCCCTTATAGGCAGCCCTGTAAGGCGCAAAGATGGCGGTGCTCTCCGCAGGCCTCCTTACCCTCAGCCACTGCTTCTCGGTGAGCGCGTCGCTGTAGTCCACGTCGCGGCGGTGGCGGGAGCCGCGGCCGAACATCTTCTCCTCCTCCTCCTGGCAGGTCAGCCGCTCCACCTCCGCGTCGTCCTTCAGGATCCACGAGGGCAGCTCGTCCTCCTCCATCAGCCGCGGCTTGCGCTTGGGGTTGCGGGCGTCCTCGCGCCTCCGGTCCAGGTCCATGCGCTGCGGGGGTGGGGGGGGCAGACAGGACAGGACAGGGGTGAGGAGTGGTAGTGGGCAGGAAGACCCAAGGGGTTTAAGGGCAGACAGGATGGGGGGCAGACAGGACAAAGGTTAAGAGGGGGGTTAGAAATACCCAAGGGGTTTGGGGCAGACAGGACAGGGGTTAGGAGGAGGAAGAGGGGGGTGAGGAAGGCACGAGGGGTGGGGGGCAGGCAGAACAGGCCAGAGGAGGAGACAGAAGGGGGTGAAGAAGACCCAAGGGGTTTTGGGGGCAGACAGGACAGGGGTTAAGAGGGGGGTGAGAAATACCCAAGGGGTTTGGGGCAGACAGGACAGGGGTGAGGAGGAGGAAGGGGGTGTTGAAGGCACAAGGGTGGGGTGGGAGACAGGAGAGGGATGAGGAGGAGGAAGAGGGGGGTGAAGAAGACCCAAAAGGTGGGGTGGGACAGGAGAGGAGTGAGGAGGAGGAAGAGGGGAGTGGGGAAGACCCAAAATGTGGTGTGGGAGACAGGAGAGGGGTAAGTTGGAGGGGCAGCCAAACGTCTCAGGCCAAAATCATGAGAAAGTAAAAAACATGATCTCATGCAATGCAATACCTAACATAACTTTTGGCGGAGAGTCACATTTCCAATTCGTTGTTCAAAGTTATTTTTTATATTTTACATTTGGTCATTAGAGCATACCAGATTGTATTTCATATGTTGTGTGATTCATCTTTTTGTCATGGAGTGTTTAGAGCTGGTTGTCATTTTTATGTCATTTTTGACAACAATACGTGTCTTTCATCTGGCACCCCTATCAGGTTCATGGTTTCTTTGATTTGCTGACAACACAATGCTTCAATAAACACAGTCAGATGATAAAAAAAATATATATATATATAATAAAAAAGTATTTCAGAAATAAGCTTCGTCAATCATGCTCCTTAACTATGTATATTTGGTGAGTGCACATATGTGACGATGACCTAAGCATGGTCACAGGAACTGTGAGATGTGCTGTGCTGTGGTCACTAACATTACAGGCGCTATGAATAACAGTCTTCAGAGATGGGAAAATAAATAAATAAACTTCTCAATTCAGTTCAGTTCAATCCACCATTCAATTTGCACTGGCAGCACCAAAGACCTTCCCCATGCCATGGAGATGCAGGCAGTTCGGTGTAATGATGGGTTGTGCAAAGGGGTGATTATGGGGAGTGTGAATCAATCTGTAGGTTCGAGCCCACACCTCACACTGCAGAGGTGAGTCCAGGTTAGGGCTGGGCGATATATCGATATTATCGTAATATCGTATCGTAATATTTATATCAATATGTATTTGACACTATATCGCCATATCGATATATTTTCAATGATACAATACCACTTTATCAAAACCACTTATCCTAATGTGTTCACACTGTTCAGACAGCCGGAGCTTTCTCGGATCACTCAGTTTTCATTGTGATCGTAACATTGAACGTGTTTTGACAGTCATTTTGCCTGAATGCTTATTGCCTGTCAGAGGAAGGTTAAGTTAAAAAAATAAAAATGAATAGATTTTTCCCTCCTGTTACTTTTAAATAGGTCACACAATGTTTCAATAATTATCGACATCGACCGATATGAAACACGTATATCGTGATACAGATTTCAGCCATATCGCCCAGCCCTAGTCCAGGTATTACCACTCTGAGAGCATATGGTACGAGAGGCCTAGCGTGCACTGTTGGCGTTTTAACGCCCTGGCAAAGCTTGGCCTCGGCCTTGGCCTTGCTTTTATCTCAGCACGGTGCGGTGTTCACTACAGAAGGCTGGGGGTGGGGGCGGGAGCTGTCCAGTATGTTGTGGGGAGTAGTCTCAGCGCAGAGACTATGTACTGTGCACGCTGAAGGTGCTGGAGAGGTGGGGGTGGGGAGGTGCTGTCTAGAAGCTTATAGAGTAGAGGGGTGGGGGTGGGGAGGTGAGGTCTAGAAGCTTATAGAGTAGAGGGGTGGGGTGGGGAGGTGATGTCTAGAATCTTATACATTAGAGGGGTGGGAGGTGATGTCTAGAATCCTATACATTAGTGGGGTGGGGAGGTGATGTCTAGAATCTTATAGAGTAGAGGGGTGGGGGTGGGGAGGTGCTGTCTAGAATCTTATAGAGTAGAGGGGTGGGGAGGTGCTGTATAGAATCTTATAGAGTAGAGGGGTGCAGAGGTGCTGTCTAGAATCTTATAGAGTAGAGGGGTGGTGGTGGGGTGGTGTTGTATAGAAGCTTATAGAGTAGAGGGGTGGGGGGGAGGTGCTGTCTAGAATCTTATAGAGTAGAGGGGTGGGGGGGAGGTGCTGTCTAGAATCTTATAGAGTAGAGGGGTGGGGAGGTGCTGTATAGAATCTTAAAGAGTAAAGGGGTGCAGAGGTGCTGTATAGAATCTTGTAGATTAGAGGGGTGGGGAGGTGTTCTCTAGTATGTTATAGAGGGGTGGGGAGGTGCTGCCTAGTATCTTATAGAGTAGAGGGGTGGGGTGGTGCTGTCTAGTATCTTATAGATTAGAGGGGTGGGGTGGTGCTGTCTAGTATCTTATAGATTAGAGGGGTGGGGTGGTGCTGTCTAGTATCTTATAGAGTAGAGGGGTGGGGTGGTGCTGTCTAGTATCTTATAGATTAGAGGGGTGGGGTGGTGCTGTCTAGTATCTTATAGATTAGAGGGGTGGGGAGGTGCTGCCTAGTATCTTATAGAGTAGAGGGGTGGGGTGGTGCTGTCTAGTATCTTATAGATTAGAGGGGTGGGGTGGTGCTGTCTAGTATCTTATAGATTAGAGGGGTGGGGTGGTGCTGTCTAGTATCTTATAGATTAGAGGGGTGGGGAGGTGCTGTATAGAATCTTATAGAGTAGAGGGGTGGGGTGGTGCTGTCTAGAATCTTATAGAGTAGAGGGGTGGGGTGGTGCTGTCTAGTATCTTATAGATTAGAGGGGTGGGGTGGTGCTGTCTAGTATCTTATAGAGTAGAGGGGTGGGGTGGTGCTGTCTAGTATGTTATAGAGTAGAGGGGTGGGGTGGTGCTGTCTAGTATCTTATAGAGTAGAGGGGCTGGGTGGTGCTGTCTAGTATCTTATAGGGTTTTAGGCTGCTAACGATCCGCGACCCCCGCACCCACTCTCTCTCTCTCTCTCTCATAATGTGGCTGCTTTACACACACAGGGCAGTAGAGAAAACAAAACTAAACACAATATCTGAGCTGGTGTATTTTATTACCAAACTCATGAGCGAAAACAAATAGGCAACATCCCATCATAACTTATATAAAATGCTGAGCATGCGGACATATTACGAACAAGCAAGTAACCTGGAACAGTTATGTATGCAGAAAAAACTCAATGTAGTGGATGGGCACTGTTTAATTTTGGGAGATGCAACAAGAGACAGTCCCAGAGAGTGGCACTTGTTCCAGCTCCGCGGCCAGTTTATCCCCGTGCATAATCCGACTCGCTATCGCTGGTTTTGTTAAAGTTTCCCCAATCGCGTGTGGCTTTTTTGTCTGCGCATTTAAATATGCCACCTCATATGAAGCCTTCTGCGCCTTTGCAAAGATAGTTGTTTGCTTAGTGAGGGTTTCTTCTGCCCCCTTAACACTCTTTTCTGCAAAAAAAAGTCACTGGGTTTATCTGTAAGGCTGGAATGTTTGGTGTTCATATGGGTAAATAATTTTGCCGGTTTAGACTCTTGTGTGCGAGGATTTCAGAGCACACAACGCACTGAGGGTGTTGTTGTACATGATTTATAATAATCCATGTGCTTTGAAAACCCAACGTTGGGACGCAGATTTAAACAGTAGGTGATCGCCAGAGGAGCTCTGTTGATAGCTATGCTAATCGAGCAGGGCAATAGAACGACAAGTCACACATTTGATTCCCGCTAATGGGAGGGCGATGGTCCTCTGGTTAGCAAAGAGGCAAAAGCATTATTTCTGGAAATCATCTTGCGACCCCCACCTGCCACCAACCCCCACTTTAGGAATCACTGTGTTATAGAGGAGAGGGGTGGGGAGGTGAGGTCTAGAATCTTATAGAGTAGAGGGGTGGGGGTGGGGAGGTGAGGTCTAGAATCTTATAGAGTAGAGGAGAGGGGGTGGGGAGGTGAGGTCTAGAATCTTATAGAGTAGAGGGGTGGGGAGGTGAGGTCTAGAATCTTATAGAGTAGAGGGGTGGGGGTCGGGAGGTGAGGTCTAGAATCTTATAGAGTAGAGGGGTGGGGAGGTGAGGTCTAGAAGCTTATAGAGTAGAGGGGTGGGGGTGGGGAGGTGAGGTCTAGAAGCTTATAGAGCAGAGGAGAGGGGGTGGGGAGGTGAGGTCTAGAATCTTATAGAGTAGAGGGGTGGGGAGGTGAGGTCTAGAATCTTATAGAGTAGAGGGGTGGGGAGGTGAGGTCTAGAATCTTATAGAGTAGAGGAGAGGGGTGGTGCTGTCTAGAATCTTATAGAGTAGAGGGGTGGGGGTGGGGAGGTGGGGTCTAGAATCTTATAGAGTAGAGGAGAGGGGTGGGGAGGTGAGGTCTAGAATCTTATAGAGTAGAGGGGTGGGGAGGTGAGGTCTAGAATCTTATAGAGTAGAGGGGTGGGGAGGTGAGGTCTAGAATCTCATAGAGTAGAGTAGAGGGGTGGGGAGGTCTAGAATCTCATAGAGTAGAGTAGAGGGGTGGGGAGGTGAGGTCTAGAATCTTATAGAGTAGAGGGGTGGGGAAGTGAGGTCTAGAATCTTATAGAGTAGAGGGGTGGGGAGGTGAGGTCTAGAATCTTATAGAGTAGAGGAGAGGGGTGGGGAGGTGAGGTCTAGAATCTTATAGAGTAGAGGAGAGGGGTGGTGCTGTCTAGAATCTTATAGAGTAGAGGGGTGGGGAGGTGAGGTCTAGAATCTTATAGAGTAGAGGGGTGGGGAGGTGAGGTCTAGAATCTTATAGAGTAGAGGAGAGGGGTGGTGCTGTCTAGAATCTTATAGGGTGGTGGGGGTGGGGGTGGGGAGGTGAGGTCTAGAATCTTATAGAGTAGAGGAGAGGGGTGGTGCTGTCTAGAATCTTAAAGGGTGGTGGGGGTGGGGAGATGCTTTCTAGAAGCTTATAGAGTAGAGGGGTGGGGGTGGGTGGGGAGGTGCTAGCTAGTATCATATAACACAGAGACGTGTGTGTGTGTGTGTGTGTGAGGTCGGAGCGTCTGAGCTTTACCATGAAGAGCTCAAACTCGTCCTCGTTCCTGGCGATCATCTGGTTCAGCGTCTCGTCATCTGGGACCTCATCTTCTTCCTGACGTCAAAGGGAATAGAGAGCATGTGCGAGAGAGAGGAGGAGTGAGAATAACACAGAGTCCAACTGAAAAATGCAGTGGTGGTGTGGAGGTAGTGGAGCGAGAGAGGAGGGTTGAGAGGAAGGGAAGCTAACCGAGTTTGGCAGAATTACATAAATACGCTGCTGCCTCCAAATACTGACTCCTAGCCATGTGTGAAATTCAACTAGCATCCTAAATATGTAGCCATTTCTGGGGCTCCCGATTTAACATGCTATTTGCAGTGGGTAGACTGTAAATACGCAAAGCTGAAGAAAGTAAATAAAAAAATAAAAAAAACGTGAGTAACATGGGTAAAAAAAAAAACAGAAAAAACAAAGTGACAGTGTTATTGCACGCCTGAGGAACAACTGCATACTAAATAAGTTGCCAGACAAAATAGATGAGTTTTGCTGCATGCAAAGACCAACATGCTGTAATAAATCTGGGACCAGGAGGGTGTTGATTTGGTTCAGTTGGTGTCATCACAAAGGCAGATGGGTTTCTTTATTGCACTGCAGTGATTTGCTTATCATTGAGAGCGCTCTGTAGAGCCACGTCCTCAAGAGCATGGCATTTGAGCGAGCTGTTTGCAGATGGCGACTGGCAATAACGAATAAATACCACTGCCTCTTTGAAGGCTGGAGAGGAAGAGGAGGTCTGCGCCGGTGCGTTTCATAAGTGCCGAAGAGTGCGCTCCCTCAAGGCACGGCGACACCCTCCTGCGCTCCCACTGTCGGGCCACCGACACCTCCGTCTGTGCACGCACAGCGCCCTCTGCTGGCCGAGTCCCACCGCAGACACGGGGGAGTGGCGAGGCCTTTTGAGGTCTGCACATAGAGCTCTAGTGACTTTAATGTGTTTACTCCTCAAATGTGGTGTCTAGCTAGCAGATCAAGCCTCAGTCTGTTAGTGTGACCTACTCTGAGGAAATGAGGGTGTGTGTCCATGTGTGTGTGTGTGTGTGCCTGTGTGTATATGTCTATTTGTGTGTTTATATTTGTGTGTGCGTCTACAGTATGTGTGTATGTGTGTGTCTATGTATGTGTGTGTATGTGTGTCCGTGTGTGTGTGTGTGTGTGTGTGTGCCTGTATGTATGTGTCTATTTGTGTGTTTATCTTTGTGTGTGTTTGTGTGTGTCTGCGTGTGTGTCTACAGTATGTGTGTGTGTGTCTATGTATGTGTGTGTATGTGTGTGTCTGTGTGTCTATGTATGTGTGTGTATGTGTGTGTCTATGTGTGTTTGTGAGTGTGTGTGTTTATGCGTTTATGTGTGTGTTTGGAGTGTGTGTGTATATGTGTGTGTGTATGTGTTTTCATGTGTTTGTATGTGTGTGTATTTATGCGTCTATGTGTGTGTGTGTTTGTGTGTGTGTGTTTATGCGTCTATGTATGTGTTTGTCCAGAGTGTGTGTGTATATGTGTGTGTGTATGTGTTTTCATGTGTGTGTGTTTGTGTGTGTGTGTTGTATGTGTGACTGACGAGAAAGGGCGACAGGGCGACAGCGCGACAGGGCGACATGGGGACAGGGCGGACCTCGTTCTGCTCCTCGTGCTCCAGGATGGCCTGCAGGAAGGCGCGGCGCTCGTGGCTGGAGGACTTCTGGTCGAACATGCCGGCCTGGATGACCTTCTGGTCCACGTTCAGCTTGTACTTGGCGGCCGCCAGGATCTTCTCCTCCACGCTGTTGACCGTGCACAGGCGCAGCACCCGCACCTCGTTCTGCTGCCCGATGCGGTGGGCGCGGTCCTGCGCCTGCAGATCCTGTCGGAGGAGCAGAGAAAGAGAGAGAGAGAGCGAGAGAGAGAGAGACTCAGCTTTGGCAATGCAGCATACTGTACGTTTTGTCATGCCAATACAGCATTATTGAATTGAACTGAATTGAATTGAGTGAGAGAGAGAGACAGGGTGACAGAGTGAGTCAGTAAGAGAGGGAGAGAGTGAAAGAGAAAAAGAGTGAGAGAGAGACAGAGAGAGAAATAGAGAGACAGGGTGAGAGAGTGAGTCAGTGAGAGAGGGAGAGAGTGAAAGAGAAAGAGACAGAGTGAGAGAGAGTGAGTGAGACAGGTAGAGTGAGAAAGAGAAAAAGGGTGAGAGAAAGACAGGGTGAGAGAAGGAGAGAGTGAGAAAGACAGTAAAAACAGAAAGAGACAGTGAAAGAGAGAAAAAGAGAGAGTGAAAGAGATAAAGAGAGAGATAGAGAGAAACAGAATGAGAACAGCCAGGGTGAGAGAGAGAAAGAGAGAAAAACAGAGAGAGAGAGAGATAAACAGAGATAAACAGAGTGAGAAAGAGACAGCCAGGGTAAGAGAGAGAAAGGAGAGAGGTTAAAAAGATGAGATGTGGGAGCACAGGCATGCGTAAATCCTCTTTTTTCCTTTTTCCTCTTCCTCTGTCCTCATCTCTCTTTCCTGACCGCTGAAAAAAGAGCAGTCTGCTTAAGAGCAGAGGGGAGACGAAGACAGAGTGGGGATTGAGAACACATCACGCTGGTGTGTGATGGGATCAACCTGAGGAGGATCTCTCCTGAGGGAGACGATAGCTGCACTTTATGGGGCTGGCCTCTGGCCCCGCCACTGATTACACTGATTACACTGATTACACATTTAAACCCTACTACAACCACAGCTCTGAAGAGCAGAGATGAAGAGGTTGCTCAGACTCGTCATGAGGTTGTAGCCTCTACTGGAAACAAAACTAATGATTTGAAAGTACTTCTGAGCATGAACATCTGAAGTTGCTAAGACATGTGAAGACCCTTCTTTTCCGAGACTGTCTCCCTTCTTAACAAAATTAACCTCTGCTAACCAACTCTGTACCTACATGCCTTGTGCATGCATGCGTGTGTGTGTGTGTGTGTGTGTGTGTGTGTGTGTGTGTGTGTGTGTAGAAGGGGGGGGTGTGTTTGCCATGCGTTTGTTTACTCTGTGTTCCCTTAGCTTGCTGTATCCTCCTTTTGTAAGTCGCTTTGGATAAAGTGTAATGTAATGTAATGTAATGTAATGTAATCTATACTCTACTTTGTGTTCCTCTACACGTCTGTTAGCTTGTTGTGTCCTGCTTTTGTAAGTCGCTTTGGATAAAGTGTAATGTAATGTAATGTAATGTAATGTAATGTAATGTCATCTATACTCTACTTTGTGTTCCTCTACACGTCTGTTAGCTTGTTGTGTCCTGCTTTTGTAAGTCGCTTTGGATAAAAGCGTCTGCTAAGTGTAATGTAATGTAATGTAATGTAATGTAATGTAATGTAATCTACACACTCAATACTGGGAACCAGTGTTGCACATGGCGCATCTTGCTCGTTAGCGCATTTAGACTGAAATGCGTGGAGGAAGTGATGGGTGCTGGAATAATGAAAGCAACACTAATCACGCACATTTATTATTATTTCCCTTTCCTACAGGCAGCCCAGCCCAGCCCAGCTCAGCTCAGCGGAGCGCAGCTCAGTTTCATTTCCAAGTTTTTAAATCATTTGGCTGACTGTTAATTATGACAATTCGCCCACAGGGAGAGGGAGCCCTGTGTCTCAGCTTGAGTTACCAAGGCGGAAAACCACACAAAAACAAGCTGGCTGGGTACCCAGCAGGATGAGAGGAGGGGAAGAGGAACACCAATGACAGACAGCCAGGGAGAGAGAGTGTGTGTTATAAGTAAATTATAGAATTGACTTTAAGGCATTGCTTCTTGTGTTTAAATCATTAAATGGGATGGGACCCAATTACCTATTAGATATGTTTCAGTTATACGCACCAACTAGGTCTCTGAGATCACTTCAGAAAAAATTGTTGGTAGAACCTGCTGTTAGAACAAAATGTGGTTAAGCAGCTTTCAGCTGCTATGCTGTAAAGCTCTGGAACCAACTTCCAGAAGACATTAAAAATGCTCCTACTGTTGGCAGTTTCAAATCTAGACTTAAGACCAAACTGTTTTCAGATTCTTTCTGTTAATGATTTTTACAAATTGTATTTTTATTTTGTGTGTTTTTTATGCCTTTATATCTTTTATCTACCACATATTGATTTTACTTGTATGTTTTACACTTGTTTTACCTTTTATGCTTCTACACTTATTTTATCTTTTATGCCTTTATATATTGTCCTTTGCTTTTACTTTTGTGAAGCACATTGAATTGCCGTTGTGTATGAAATGCGCTATACAAATACATTTGCCTTGCCTTGCTTTGCCTTGCCTTGTCTTGCCTTGCCTTGTGTGTGAGTGAGGGAGGGGAAGGAACGTACTATTAAAAATTAAATCAAGTGTAGCCTGCAGGTCAAGGGAATTGGGAATTCCTGGCTTTACGTAGGTGGGCGGTAGGGTGGGGTGGGGTGGGGGGTGGTGTATATGTCTGTGTGAGAGTGTGTGTATATGAGTCTGTGTGAGAGTGTGGTGTTGCTCTATGTGTGTATATGTGTGTGTGTGTGTGTGTGTGTGTGTGTGTGTGTGTGTGTGTGTGCTTGTGTGAAAAAGGGCAAGCAAGCGCTTGCAAGGGCGCTGCAAACCTGGTGGGGGTTCCAGTCGCTGTCAAAGATGACCACGGTGTCGGCCGCCTGCAGGTTCAGCCCCAGCCCCCCCGCACGCGTGCTGAGCAGGAAGATGAAGTACGGCGAGTCTTCCTCGTTGAACTTCTTCAGCAGCGACGCACGGTCCTCTGACTTGGTGGTGCCTGGTCACCCGTGAAGCAACAGAGGAAACCTTATACGGCTGCTGACTTTGTAATTATTTTTCAATGAGAATCAACTCTGTTAGGACTGTCTCAGGATGTTCCTACTCATTCAAAATTAGATTAGATTAGATTTAACTTTGTTGTCATTGCACATGTATAAATACAGGTAACGAAATGTCGTTTAGAATCTAATCAGAAGTGCAAGGAGCAGTAAGTGCGATATATACAGTATATACAACAGTATATAGTAATAATAGTAAATGTAAATGTAAATGTAAACAATAGTAAATGTACTATTCTGTGCTACATATAAACTCTCACACCAGGCTCGTCTGTCTGTCTGTCTGTCTGGTCTGTCTGGTCTGTCTGGTCTGGTCTGTCTGGTCTGTCTGGTCTGTCTGTCTGGTCTGGTCTGTCTGGTCTGTCTGGTCTGTCTGGTCTGTCTGGTCTGTCTGTCTGGTCTGTCTGTCTGGTCTGTCTGTCTGGTCTGTCTGTCTGTCTGGTCTGTCTGGTCTGTCTGGTCTGTCTGTCTGGTCTGTCTGTCTGTCTGTCTGTCTGTCTGTCTGTCTGTCTGGTCTGTCTGTCTGGTCTGTCTGTCTGTCTGTCTGTCTGTCTGTCTGTCTGTCTGTCTGTCTGGCGGAGGGTAGGTTGGTTATGATGTGTATTTGCTACTGGACTCCCTAGTTTCCTTCAGGATAAATAAAGTATCTCTACTCCACTACTACTCGAGTGCAGGCGCTCACCGTCCAGGCGCAGGTACTTGAAGCTGCGGTAGGCGAAGTAGTCCTCCATGATGGTCATGAGGGAGGTCATCTGGCAGAAGAGCAGCACGCGGTGATTGGTAGCCTGCAGCTTGGGCAGGATGCGGTCCAGCAGCTCAAACTTGCCAGATGCGCGATACAGGTCATGGCTGGGGAGAGGAGGGCCCGACAGGAGGGAGACAGATTGAAGGAAGGAAGAAGGAGGTTAAAAAAAGACAAACAAAAATAAACCTGAAAAAAAAAAAAAAGATGGAAAGTACAGAGCGTAAGAAAGGATATTGTGGTGGAGGGGTGAGTGGGGGTTGGGGGGGGTTCTCAAGAGGAGCAATATGGCATAAGTGGGAAAAACAAACCAAGTCTACTTGTGTGTGTTTGGTACTCATGGCGCAATCATGGGAATGCTGAAGTCAAACATTACGCAAGCCCTCCTTGCTGTTTCCACACAATCACAATGATTTTTTTCTGCCTCCGTACCCATTGATGATGCCATTCGGATACCCCAAGTGTTCTGCGAAGGACTCCTGAAAAAGGAATAACAAACAAAACAAGAAGGAAAGACAAAGACAGGAGTTGGAGTCACGTTCAAGGCAAAGTTCAAGGCAGAAGATGACCCCTTTGATCAAGGAGCTGTGCTGGCCAGTAAGGCCTTCCACCCGTGCCTTCCAGTCACGTTCGCCTGGTGTTAACCCCGGGGCCGCGGATGAACATCAGTGAGAAGCGCGGAGAGTGATGGGCTCTGGGGAGGACGACTAACCTCAATGTGCTGGAACATGTAAGGATGGTTGCAGATCTTCTTCAGCTGCATGATGGTGTTCATCAAGGTCTTCGCTCCTCCTTTGCCCTTAGGGTGGGGAAGAGAGAAAGAGAGAGAGAAAGAGAGAGAGACAGTGAGAGACAGAGAGAGAGAGAGAGAGAGAGAAATAGAGCAAGAGAAAACAAGAATGTGAGCACAAGAAGGAGAAAAAGCACACAAGAGAGATAAAGAGAGAGAGACAGAGAGAGAGAGAGAGAAAGAGAGAGAGAGACAGAGTGAGAGAGAGAGAAATAGAGCAAGAGAAAACAAGAATGTGAGCACAAGAAGGAGAAAAAGCACACAAGAGAGATAAAGAGAGAGAGACAGAGAGAGAGAGAGAGAGAAAGAGAGAGAGAGAGAGACAGAGAGAGACAGAGAGACAGAGTGAGAGAGAGAGAGAAATAGAGCAAGAGAAAACAAGAATGTGAGCACAAGAAGGAGAAAAAGCACACAAGAGAGATAAAGAGAGAGAGACAGAGAGAGACAGAAACAGAGAGAGCGAGAGAGACAGAGAGAGAGCCTGAGGTCTAATCTCAGAAAGGAAAACTGAGTTTCTTTTATCATCTCCTGTTGGATCTGGCCTCGTCTGGCCTCTGCTCTCCTTTCTTCGTGCCCCTTGTGGCCTCCTACCTTCTTGTCCTTCTCCGATCCGTCCGTCAGCAGGATGCCCTTGCCCTGCATGTGTCGGTACAGAACCTTCTGGATGGCCGACATGTCACATTTGATGACGTACTCCACCTGAGAAAGGAACAAAGGCAGAGAGAGAGAGCCAGAGAAAGTGAAAAAGAGAGAGAGAGAGAGGGTGAGAGGTTCTAAGGTGCTGTCCTGTGCTGGCAGCTGCACCGCCATGCCCCTTTGATGCCTGACCCTAATGGGGCTTCTGGCTGGAATGCGATGGCCTGCTCTTTCAGGGCGTAATCCCCTTGAGCAAATTGCCTACACCAGTAACTGAGGGGGCCAGGATTAGAGGCTTTCTACACCCTGGCCAGCTGCGAAGGGGCTAGAATTTTTTTTTTTTTTTGGCCCCAATAGTTATTACCCAGCCAAAGCAAATTTCGCCCTATTTGCATCAGGAGAGCTCGTTAAGGCTGAGCATCGCATGTTAATTCCACGTGACCTCTGCCTGTCTTTGGAGTTCAAACAACTACTGGCAGTCTTTTAAAATTCATCAACTGATGTTGGTGAAAAAAAAATGCAGCAATCAATTATTTATAAAAATACGCATAATTAGGTTCTTTGGTTCAGGCTTTTTGTTGGCCTTGGCTTTCACAGCGCAACCATCTGGCTCCGAGACAAACACGGAGTCATCGGCGCCCACCTTTTCGGGAAGCTGAGACTCCACCTCCTTCTTCAGGCGCCGCAGCAGGAAGGGGCGGAGCACCTTGTGCAGGCGGCGAATGATCAGAATGGTCTCCTCCTCATTCAGGTCCACCTGCCCGCAACAACAGCGCATGAAAAAAACACTTCAGAAATTCAATTCATTATTTAATACACCAAAACCCCAACACAACCTCAATGTCTTCAACCTTGTAAATGGTCTTGGTTATTTTCAATTCCAAATAGTAGCATAACCAATTACCAAAAGTAGCATTTGTTTTACACAGCTAAGAGTGTATAAAGTCTAAATTAATGTCTCAGTTGTACTGCAAAGCACAGCCTGAGGCAGGAAGATTCAGAAGATTGTGCCTGGGGCGGTGTCTAGTGCTTTGAGACCATGTCTACTCCTGAGAGCTACTGTTAGTATAACCAAATGAAAATTAAAACAGACCACCTGTTGTTAGCCTGTGATTTTTCTTTTCCCTCCTATTCTCTACTGTGACTGCACTGCAGGAGCACCTTCTACAGGAGGTCTATACGTGTGTGTGTGTGTGTGTGTGGACATGTATGTGTGCGTCGGATGAAAATTAACTTTGCAAAATGTGACACATACTGACAAATAAACACCACTCTAGCCACCACTTTCATATTTTACCAGCATTTGGCTGGTGGCTGTTGTGTGTGTGTGTGTGTGTGTGTGTGTGTGTGTGTGTGTGTGTTTGCGTGTATGTATGTGTGTGTATGCGTGTGTATGTGAATGTGTGTGTGTGTGTGTGTGTGTGTGTGTGTATGTGTGTGTGTGTGTGTGTGTGTGTGTGTGTGTGTGTATGTATGTACGTGAGTGTATGCGTCATACCCGCTCTCCGGTCATGGCGAAGGGGGCGTTGAACCACTGCTCGAAGGTGCTGCAGCTCTTGAAGATGGTGGGCAGCAGGAAGTTGAGCAGCGCCCAGAGCTCGGGCAGCTTGTTCTGCAGCGGGGTGCCTGTGAGCAGGAGGCGGCGCGGGGCCACGTAGTGCGTGTTCAGCACCTGCGTCAGCTTGCAGTGGTGGTTCTTCATGCGGTGGCCCTCGTCCACGATCATGTACTTCCAGCGGATCTGAGAGGAAAACACAAAATACAGACTTTGACGGACTTCTCATAACATGTAACAGAAATGGACAGCACATAGAATTACAAGCAATGGCACATAGAATTACAATGTGTATTTCAAATGTCGAATTCAGTATGCATCCAAATATCAATTCAAATTATTTCAAGAGGTAGAGCTTATACTGAAGCTTGCTTGTGCCATAATAGAAATGCAGACTAGTTTTCCAAATGCATCAAGCAATCCTGTCTGTAGCAACAGACTACTCTTCACTAATTCATGACAAAAACATTTCCCCGCACATTTCTCACATTCCACCTATGTGCTAGCACCCCTTAAGACAGCTCTGGAATGCCGTCGGGGGGCACGACAGGAGCGAGACAGGTTGAAGAAAAGAAGAAGGATGTGAAAAAAGGTGAAAAGGAAGAAAAAAAAAACGAAATATGCTGAAATATGCCCTCCCACGGCAACCAGGCTGAGTTCTTTTTCTGTTATTGAGAGAGTATCACATTACAAGTACCTGGAAATCTGGCTGGATGACAAGTTCACATTTAGGAAACATATTGACTGTCTTGTGACTAAGCTCAGACAAAAGCTATCTTTTCTACACAGAAACAAATCATATTTTCCAGTTTTCTGTAGGAAAAAGATTGAAGCTACATTTCTGTCTTGCATTGATTATGGCGACATGATCTACAGGCATGCATCACTCTCTAATCTGAAGGCACTTGACACTGTTTATCATTCAGCTCTTCAATTTATTACTGGAGATCCCTACAGTACTCATCACTGTTTGTTGTATGATAAAGTTGGGTGGGCTCCACTTTCTCAAAGAAGGGACATGCATTTATTTATTTTTATGTATAAGGCCCTTACTGGCAAGCTCCCACTCTATATTTCCTCTATGTTAGCTAGATATTCAAACCCCTATCAAACCCGCAACAGCAATTTTTTGCTGGAGGTACCTTACGCCCGCACTGAGCTGGGCAAAACTGCTTTTAGTTTCTGTGGACCTTCAGCATGGAATACTCTGCAACAAAGGGTGGGTCTTGAATGTCTCTAGAATATTTTAAAGAAATACTGAGAAGTTTTTTTTTATCACATTCATGTACTTGTTTTAATTTATAGTTTGTTTAATTAATACCTTTTTATATGATATATGTTGTGTATATGTTATTTTTATATATGTTTTCTATATATGTTTATTTTTGTGTTTGTTTTCTTTTTACTCAACATCATTGTAAATGAGGGCTGGGCCCTCAATGATTCTTCGAGTTTAAATAAATCAAATATTTTCTCCTGCTCTGCTCACCTTGGCCAGGATTTGCTTGTCCTTGATGATGTACTCGTAGGTGGTCAGCAGCACGTTAAACTTGCCGCTGCGCAGCTGGGGCACCAGGGATCGGCGCATGGAGGGGGTGCCCTTTTGGGGAGACAGGCAGCCAAGAGCACACAAGGGCAGACAGCAGCAGAATACCAGGATGAACAAGACAGAATAAAAAACCCAGGCAGCATTTCTGCCCATACAAAACCAAAAGGCAGTAACTACATATTTTGTCACAACTGTGTTTAGACTGGAAATGGACACCTCTTATGTCTTCTTCCTATTAAGAAAGTACATATAAGCACCACTATTATACCTACAACATGTTTGACTGGGCAGTATGACACATTTGAAGGCATTTTGCAGTCTTCATGTAGTTACTGCATGTACTTCTACTGTATTGTAGAAAAACAATATGTAACATTATGTACTTACGCTGTACAATAAGGGTAGGGTTGGTGTTAGTTATGTACAGTGTAGGTACATAATACAAGGATATTTATTTGTCACATGCATAGACATACTGGGTAGTAGGACATGCAGTGAAACTGTTGATTGTGAGTCTAGACTGTGCGTGGGCAGAACATGAATGGACAAATGATTTACCTTGTACGCGATTTTGACAATGGTTGGCGCCCACTTATCAAGTTCATACGTCCAGTTGGACAGAGTTCTGGAGAACAAGAAAAACATTTTTTAACTGAAAACTGACACTGAAAAAGGCTAAGAGAAGGCCAGCTAATGGAAGTAAAAACATCTGTAAGCTAGCGGGGAAGACATGGCCTTTCTTCGAGGGCCAACTAACCTTTCCCACAGGAACCATCACCCAACTAATCCACACTTTTGGAGAGGCTGCAGGGGTGTGTGTGTGTGTGTGTGTATGTGTGTGCGTGTGTGTGTGTGTCTGTGTGTGGGGAACAGAGGATTCAAGAGCATTTTACACTCTGATACCCACAAAGGATGTAGTACACACACACACACACACACACACAGTCGGGTCGATCTCTGCGCTATTAGCTGAAAATCCTCCTGCCTGCCTGGTGTGCTGACAAACCCAACCCTGACGCTCACAGACTATTCTCCTCCCTGCCGCCCACTCACTCTCGCTCTCACTCTCCAAGTCAGGAAAACTTTTGCTGTTACAAAAGCCACACAGAGGCAGGGAAGCGAAAACAATGGCAATGTGATTGCACACCTGCCATGTCCAGGCCACGCCACAGCAACAACAACCCAACCCACTTGCGTCATCATATATAGCAGCTAACGTCAACCATGCCCAGTACCAATTCACTTCACACAATATGAGTGATTGACTATCATTTGCTATTCACTAGGACTATACATGTATATTACGCCCCTGAGCTGAGAGGACGTTAATTTAAGCGCCACAGCACGCGTGTGTGTCACTCCAGGTGGCGAGTGTCATCGCGGCGTGTGTGTGTGTGTGTATGACGTAGGAGGGGAGCACGGTGATCAGATACGCGTGTATGTCGTGTTGTGTGTGTGTGACGCACGAGAGGGGCATGATGATCAGATACGCATGTATGTCGTGTTGTGTGTGTGTGCGTGTGTGTGCGTGTGTGTGTGTATGACATAGGAGGGGAGCACGGTGATCAGATACGCATGTATGTCGTGTTGTGTGTGTGCGTGTGTGTGCGTGTGTGTGTGTATGATGTAGGAGGGGAGCACGGTGATCAGATATGCGTGTATGTCGTGTTGTGTGTGTGCGTGTGTGTGTGTGTGTATGACGTAGGAGGGGAGCACGGTGATAAGATACGCGTGTATGTCGTGTTGTGTGTGTGTGACGCACGAGAGGGGCATGATGATCAGATACGCATGTATGTCGTGTTGTGTGTGTGTGCGTGTGTGTATGACGTAGGAGGGGAGCACGGTGATCAGATATGCGTGTATGTCGTGTTGTGTGTGTGCGTGTGTGTGCGTGTGTGTGTGTATGACATAGGAGGGGAGCACGGTGATCAGATACGCGTGTATGTCATGTTGTGTGTGTGTGACGCACGAGAGGGGCATGATGATCAGATACGCATGTATGTCGTGTTGTGTGTGTGCGTGTGTGTGCGTGTGTGTGTGTATGATGTAGGAGGGGAGCACGGTGATCAGATACGCGTGTATGTCGTGTTGTGTGTGTGTGCGTGTGTGTGTGTATGACGTAGGAGGGGAGCACGGTGATCAGATACTCGTGTATGTTGTGTTGTGTGTGTGTGCGTGTGTGTGTGTATGACGTAGGAGGGGAGCACGGTGATCAGATACGCGTGTATGTTGTGTTGTGTGTGTGTGTGTGTGTGTATGACGTAGGAGGGGAGCACGGTGATCAGATACGCATGTATGTCGTGTTGTGTGTGTGTGCGTGTGTGTGTGTATGACGTAGGAGGGGAGCACGGTGATCAGATACGCGTGTATGTCGTGTTGTGTGTGTGACGCACGAGAGGGGCACGATGATTAGGTAAGGGCCGTTCAGCCTCTTGTACTCCATCAGGTAGGTGAGGAGGGCGATGGTCTGGATGGTCTTGCCCAGGCCCATCTCGTCCGCCAGGATGCCGTTCAGGTTGTTGTTGTACAGGGACACCATCCACTCCAGGCCCTGGATCTGAGCACACGGGGACACAGACACTCGGACATGACTGACATGCAGGCAATGCAATCACTAAAGCTCATTAAAGACTATTCAGGCTAAATAGATGGATTGCAACTGTGAGTGACAGTAACTATTTTCTACAGTTATTATATATTTCATCATCTTAACTGTTTATGATGGGTGGTCAGAGAGGCACCATCAGACAAAAATGTGTAATTTTCTATTTTTATTATTAGCATGCTTGCTGCCATAGGCAAGTGTGCTATTGTTCTCCTTAATTTGTTTTATTATTATTGTTCTTATTCTTATTGATTTTATTATAATAATTATTATTATTACTATTGTAGCGGAACTAGGGCTGCATAAATTGGAAAAATGTGTGATATGCGGTAACATTGCTGAATGTTGCGATATGTTTTGCGATAAATAAATATTTACATTTTTAAATATAAACATTTAATATAGTTTTAACATCTTTCAGCTTAATCTTCACCGCTAGGCCGTAGCCAGTGCGCAGCCTATGGGGGTGGATATCAAGGGCAGTAGGACTCCATTTGATTTTCCAAATGTCTTCATATGTGGAGCGTGAAACATCTTACAGTAATGTCCCATTTATTGCAGTTAAGCCATGTTTAGCTATATGTATATCACAATATTGTATAATGCGATATCACAATATTTTCAATATATTGTGCACCCCTAGGAACAACTGTAGTAGTAGTAGTAGTAGTAGCAACAGGAACCCGCAAAGCCCAGATCAAACCCAGAACAACCTTTCACCAGGCAGCAACACTAACCCTGCTTCATCACATTGGCTTTTCTACAAGCTTCTTCTTGTCTTGGTAACAGCGTAAAGCCTTGGATATACTCGCCGTGCGCATCTGGCGCTGCAGTTTCTAGTGCGCGTTTGCCGTGTCTGCACCTCAGTTTTTTTTTGGCAGCCCATTGAAAACAATAGGCAATGGCTAGTCTGGTTTCAGCTAACTTTAGCCTAGTAACTACCAGCCTAAACATGTATTTTTCATTGCTACAAATCAGCTAATATTACTGGAAACTCACAATAAATACAAACACTGACTAAACATTTTTAGGATTTTGTTCAGTTTTATCCACAAACCAACATACGTGCAAACCTGCAGTTCGTACATTAAGCTAACTTATTTTGCCTTATCCTATCATTCATAACGTTATACAGCTGAAAACACCGTAAATATACACACTGACTCGAACCTTTTCGGATTTATCCAGTTTAATTCCCAAATCAAGACGTAAACCTGCAATTCAGTCATGTTTCACTCCTCTGACACGCAAGGTTCCCAAACTACTGTGGCATTTGACACCTCTGATGAGGAGAGGTTTGCCGTGTGTGTCGAATGAAGTATAAAGGGTCTGGCACATCGGTAATGTCACTTTTGTATGCGCAACACTTCGCACGGCGAGTATATCCAAGCCTTAAGACTGATATTCTTAATTGGTAAAATCTCTAAGTGGAAAAAATGTTCCACTCTGGGTGCTGTTTCCAATCCACTTTAGGGAAATGAACCCTGTCTCCATCTTCAATTTGATAACACCGCTGACAGCTGAAATACTTATTCTGCCATGGCGCCGTACATCTTTGTTGTGTGTTTGTGTTTTGTTATAATGTTCCTCCGTTTCTTGGTGAGTCAAGCCATCGCAGACTACGGCCGGCTCAGAACTAGTCCTACCATCACATTTGAAATTCAGGCTGATGCAAGAAACTCTTTCAATTGCATCTCAAATGAACCTGGTTGAAACAGCACTAGACCAGGCAGTACTGTGCAAAAGTTTTAGGCAGGTGTGAAAAAAATGTTGTCAACTGGGAATGCCTTAAAAAATAGAAGTGTTAATCATTTATGTTCATCAATTAACAAAATGCAGTTAATGAACAAAAGAGAAACCCAAATCACCTGTGTACCATATAAAAGTGGCCTGTGGGCCTATAAAATGGAATTTGGAGAAATAACATTGTGTTTCAACGTGAACTTCATCATAATATCTCTAGCTGAATCTTTTTCCCTTTTTTGATTATCAGAGCCCTTTGGGGAAACCGCCCAAAGTGACTATTCTCAAACTCGAAGTTCGTTAGATCTGACCATCTCTTCTTCAATGGGCCAAGGGTCACTACTGAATAGCTACACACCAAATTACAACTCATTCATTTCAGAACCGCCCTTTCAGCTGTTCTGATGATGACCCCAGGCGTGTAGCATACAGTGCACAGTGTATGCCTCCTGATGTGAATGCCTCCTGATGTGTATGCCTCCTGATGTGTATGCCTCCTGATGTGTATGCCTCCTGATGTGTATGCCTTCTGAGGTCTGTGCACTTG
>CM050217.1:9602500-9642500 GCA_027475355.1 Coilia nasus
TTCACTACACCTGGTTCCTGATTAATTCAGTTTAAACTTTGTGACACCTATCAAGATTTTAATCGTTTTCTAGAACTTTCTTTCTAAAGCTTTCCACTTACACTACGACCCATTTCCCCTGACGCATTCTCAAATATACACGGCGATGCCTATCAACGTAACAAAGGAACACCAGTCAGATGTGAACTAGCTTCTGAAAAGATGCTTTACCTCTCCATCGGGCCCGATGCCTTCAAGTCCTTCAGCGTTCTCATCCAATTTCTGTGACTGCACACACACATACACACACAAGAAAAACAACAGACTGAATAAACAACTATCAGTACTGTAAATAAGACAAGCTCAAGGCTGTCAACACGGCCAACTCCATTTTATTTAGGCACACAAGGCACACACTATGCCCTCTCTCAGGAGAAAATTACACTGTCTGGTTGGAGGCCTTTTTGAGGTAGACATATGGCACCCCCCTCCTATTGTATGGTATTGTATTTATTGTATTGTATAAGTAAGATATAAGCCGGCGAGGCATGCATTCAACGGAATTAATCACGGACGCGGACGTGAATAACTTTCCGACGCAAAGCGGATTCATTCCGTCAAGTTGATTAATTCTGTCGAAAGCACGCCTTGAAGGCTGTTTTCCCGCTTATGGCCCGGTTACCATCAAGAACTTAGGAAACACCTAAAACTTTATGATGGAACATTTAAATTATTCTATAAATTGTTTATAATTAGGAATCATTGTCTGTTGTTTAATGCAACCCATCACTAAAAAGTAGAGCAGAAAAGCAACCGTTAAGTAAAACTATACGGGTGTTATAGTTACCATTCTATGGGGCACTGATAGGTAACAGCGCTTAAACTTTATGCCAGAATTGTAAAACTACTTTCCGTAGTTGAACGGTTCAACAGAATTGATGCAGACCCCCTCCAGACAATCAGAAAACAGCATTCTCTTTGACCAGGCCATAAGGTATTATACATACACTACTACATGTCTATATGTTGAATGTAAAGAGAGCTAACATCTACCGGAGGCAAATAGCTTGTATAGGTAGGTGCACTTGGCCTGTAACACTGATTGTGATTCTACCTTCTTCTTCTTCCTCTTCTTCTTCTTCTCCTTGGCAGCCTGCGCGGCCTTGTGCTGGTAGACGAGGGAGGTGAGGTTGGCCACGTACTCGTCCGTCTGCTGCAGCAGGTAGGCCAGGCGCTTGTCCTTCTTCTGGTCGATCAGCTTACGGTAGCCCTCCTCATCCTCGGCCTGCCACAGGGACAGCACGTTAGTGCGCATACATACAGCAACATGCATACACACACACACAGTCACACACACACACAATCACCATCACATACAGTACTGTGCAAAAGTCTTAGGCAGGTGTGAAAAAATGCTGTCAACTAGGAATGCCTTCAAAAATGGAAGTGTTAATCAGTTATGTTCATCAATTAACAAAATGCAGTTACTGAACAAAAGAGAAACCTAAATCAAATCAATATTTAGTATGCCCACACTTTGCCTTTAAAAGAGCATCAGTTCTTCTTGGTGTATTGCATAGAGTTTTTGAAGAAACTTGGCTGGTAGCATGCGCCAAACATCTTGAAGAACTACCACAGATCTTCTGTGGATGTATGCTTCCTGACATATACAACCAATTTGGTGTAAATGGTTGATCATACACCTGACTATAATCCTGCAAAATCCCTGACACACAGTCACACACACACACAATCACAATCACACACACACGCAGTCACCCACGCACACACATAATAGCAATTATATACACACACAGTCACACGCACACACACAATCACAATCACACACACACACACACACAATTACAATCATAACACACACAGTCCCACATGCACACACAATCACGCACAGTCACACACGCACACACACAATCACAAACACACACTCACAATCACAATCATACACACACAGTCACAGACGCACACACACAATCACAATCACACACACACGCAGTCACCCACGCACACACACGAATACAATCTCACACACACAGTCCCACATGCACACAGACAATCACAATCACACACACAGTCACACACGCACACAATAACAACCACACACATACAGTCACACACGCACGCACACACAATCACACACACACACAGTCCCACATGCACACACACAATTACAATCATACACACACACACACATGCGTCATGGACACACACACGCGCCATGGACGCACACATACACACACACATACACACACACACACACACACACACACACACACACACACACATACACACAATCACACAGATGCAGTCACAAACTCACACGTACACACAATCACAATCACACTCATACAGATACAGGCACACAGACACGTGCATATACACACACACACACACACACAATTACAGTTACAGACACAAACAGAAGCGCACAAAAACACTTAACAACCTCAATGTGTTGTGAGAACACAATCCTAATGACTCTCTCTCGCATCTTAAAAATCCTACTGAGTCCCAATCAGTCACACAAAAGACAAAGGCATATTGGCGGCTTTGCCCAGCGAGCTGCAAATGAAACAAAACAGACGGCGTGTGTCTGCAATGCCAACACAACACCTCCACAGGCTGCATCACCATTTCAAATATCCAATTATCATTTGATGTCCCACGCCTTTGATGTTGTTCTTGTAAAACGCAGCAACACGAGCTGCGTGGTGCTGAGGTAGGTGTCTCTAAAGATTTGAGACTGCAGCTGTGGATAATGGTGCCTGACGCTGGCCTAACCGTAAGGAGTTGGTCTTCACAGCGAAGGGACGCGGGTTTCATTTCTGTAGCAGTAGGGAAAGACTCTGCTGAGGACTCTGCTGCTATAGACTCTGCCCAATCGATAACACAGTTCAAATGTAACATGCAAAATCGTTGGCATCGCTCACAAACACTCCCTCTGTTCACTAAATGTTCTACCGGAGTCCACCATGTCAATGGAAGCAAACTCAGACTACCACTGTAGGAAGAAAATATTCAAGCAGAAGTGTGTAGGCAGGCTTATAGCCAGGCTAACTGAACAATGCATCTGACCCCACAATGCTCCAGGGATATAGTGCCTGTATCTAAGCCACTCTGGATAAGCGTGTCAGCTAAATGTAATGTAATGTAATGGATGACAAAGACTGTGTGCCACCAGCCACCTCATCCTGATTTCGCACAGCTTGATTTGTGTCCCCTATCACCAGTCGCTTTTGGACAAAAGCGCCTGCTAAGTGCAATGTAACGTAGTGTAATGGAATCTATTGCAATGGAAAACGCAACAAGAGCAGCTGTGTGGTGGCGAGGCGAGGTGTGTGCACCAAATGGTTGATGAAGAGCGCGTACCATCAGCCTCCTCATCCTCTCTTTCTCGATGCGCTCCGTCTCCTTCTTCTGCTCGCGCTCCGTGTTGGTGTGCCACGTGGCCACGGCCTTGGACAGCTTCTGGATCTTTCCGGAGATGGAGCGGTGGTACTCCTTGAAGTCCTTGGCATGCTGCAGGATGCTGTTCAGGTACTCCTGAAAAGGACAATAGCCGTTAATGGCATTATTATGTGGACTATGAAGGCCACTGTGCTGGGGGGTGGACTCACTCCACAGGTTCGAGGGCGTAGAAGTGTGCCCATGCAAATGTCTGCAGTGTGTCCAGGGCAGTGTATTAAATGTGTTGTTGCGAAAAGAGTGGACACTGAATGACAAAATGTGAGCAAGGGCAAATAAGAGCATTTGTACTGTATGTGCACATACCTGCATTCACCTACATCAGCTATGAGAAGAATACCTGCATTCACCCACATCAGCTATCTTATTTATGAGAATGAATGTGTGTGTGTGTGTGTGTTTGTGTGTGTCTGTGTGTGTGTACAGTTTAAATTGGGCCGGAGCCCTCCCAAGGTCAGCTCCCCTCCTCACCTTGGCGATACAGCCAGCTGCAGCTCCCTCTGCTATAGTATTTATAGTAATACAACAAAGTGAGATATTGACCACTGTGTGTAGGGCTTCCTGTCCTTACAAAAGCCAATTTAACCACTGCGTGTGTGCGTGTGTCTGTGAATGTGAATGTACATGTGATTGAGGTGTGGGCTTGGAGATTTGAGTGTCAGACTGTATATGGGGCAGGCTGTAACCTTTCACCTATGTCAGTGCAGGAGCATGACCGCGGATCGTGGTTATATCCATGGGCACTGTGGATAATCCATGGACTGGGTAAGACGCATACTAAAAAACTAACATTCTCATCAATCCCAAATGGGCCATGGGTGGAGAAGTAAATATTACTTGTAAATGTGAACATTTTAAAAATGCAATTTCCTCAGGCACTTATTTGCATTCTGACTAGTTGTTAAATGCAGTTGCAGGGGTTACAGGGTCCATTTGGTCAACTGCTGTTGTTTATAAAGTGCTTTATAACTGAAAATCAAATTGAAGGAAAGGTAGAGAAGTGCATTGTGGGGGCAGTTTTGTTGTTGATCATTGGCAAATAAGTGTAGTTGTAAAGCACTGCATGTAGGCTACGTGATAAGACTGGCACCGCACACATAGAAGGCTACATCAGGTGTGTGCTAAATTAAAAGGCCAAATAGGTCAGATGAACACCTTCAATTGTTATGTCTTTATATTTTTATTTTAAATAATTTTAGAATTTTAAGTTACAGTTTTTCTCATTCGCTTTGGTGCTTTTCTCAGATCAGAATGAAAATTCTCATAACTATTAGTTCAACCTCCACAACATTTAGTCATTTGTGCACATCATAGTAGCAATTTCTCCTTCATCTGAACAAATTGCAAATGCTTTTGGACATGTATCAGTTGCTTTCATACAATACAATGTTGTTTTATAATATTATCATTTGCTTATGTCATGTCAGTTAAAATTAACTATACTTATGGGTGTTGAATAGTCGTTCCCATTAAAACTAATAGTCTTCATTTCATTGCTTAAGTCATTACATACAAAATTGTTGAACTAGTTATCTTTCAACCAAATGTTATACCTTTCTTTATCATTGTTTGCTGAAAATGTCTTCTACATTGAACAATTGCTCTCAGGTGAACTTCAGCTGTCATGGTCATCAGATGGTCAGAGGGTGGATTCGCCACTCCAGGAGATATTTTTCTCGCTGCATTGCAAAGGATGATATCCATTGTGATGTAGATCAAAATATGTGGCCAGACAGACATGAACGTCTGGATGTGCCACAATGATTTACCTATGTTCAGTTACAATATGTACTGTTATATTGTTACCTGGTACCCCAGAGGGGACTGACCAGGTATTGCAATGATGTGTGTGTCTGTGTGTCTGCGTGTCTGTGTGTCTGTATGTCTGTCCACATGTAATGACCCTGAGGAGGATGGGGGACCAGGTTTCCATCTCTGACATTTGTGCACAGCTCTACCAAAAGGGTGTTACTTATGTTTGTTCTAAATAAGTGACTGTAGTGAATTTTTCTTTTGCACAATGTTGTAGAATTGCAAAGAGCATACAGTATACAGTAAAAATGTGAAGCATACGTATTCAGTGTCTTGTACTCACCTCTTCCCCTAACTACAGCAATGTGTAACTTTACTGTAGTTTTCAAGTAGTGTGTAGTGCTGTCTTGAGCATTTTTCGGGTCGAGTTCTTACCTTTTTTTGCATTGTAAAACACTGAGAGAATAAATTGTCATAATGAAAACATGACAAAGCCATTTGACTATCTTGTTCATAAACCATGGTGTGAAGACTTCTCATTTTGATGACACTGGCAGTTTCATTGACATGAATACTTGCTTTTGAGGAATGGACTATCCATTTTGAGCAAGTGACATGCTTTTGCAGGTTATCTACTAGGTTTTGCAGTTTGCACTAATTGTTTTGAGAAATGCACTAACTGCTGTGCAAATGTAAATACTGATTTGAGAAAAGCACCAAAGCGACTGAGAAAAACTGTAAAAGCAACACTAAGCGGGTTTCTTCTTTGTTAGCCCTACAGAGTTGGAAGCAGAATTGTCTCTCATAGAGAACTACGGAGAGACTGTCCAATCCTCCAAACTTACTTAGTGTGGTTATAGCAAAACGAATTCAGAACAGCCTTTCACCCTGTTATAAGTTGATGAACCACTGAAACAATTTTAGAAGCATTCTTTTAAGGTTGAAAAAACGACTTAATGTTGCTTTAAGCAACGTGCCCAAATCCTACCATGGCAGTTTGGATAAAGCAGTAATCTACCTGCCTCTGTTATGGCCATTATGGAATGTCACTATATGAGCATTTCACCGTACCAGCTTAATAATGTAGTGAAAATTAGAATAATTGTGTGTCAGGGGCATGTCAGGTGTGCATATGTAAATGGAAGAGACACACTGGCTCTGCTGGAGGGCGAATAAATTATTTTTAGCAGCAGGTAAACATCGGGTGGTGTTAAAGCAGCATCTCTAATGTGCAGGCATGCGTCTGTGCATATATATTTGTGTGCATATATGTGCTTGTGCGAACATGTGTGCATTCGTATGTGTGTGTGTGTGTGTGTGTTTTATGTGTGTGGGTGATGGAAACTTGCACCAGCCACCTTCCAAATGCTGTTAAAATATGAGACTGGCTGGTACATTTCTGACACAAAAATAATAATTTACTGTTGAGTGGCTGGTGAATTTTACCATTTATTTATCAGTGGCTAGTAAAGGTTCACATTCTGTGAAGGTAATTTCCACCCCTGGTGTTTTTATGTGTGTGTATTAGTGATGCTCCGATCACCATTTTTTGGGCCGATCACCGATACCGATCACCAAAAAACTTGATCTGCCGATTGCCGATCACTGCCGATCAAAGAATGAATTGAAATGTTTAAATAATTAACTATATATATATTTTTTAAAAACTATAGAAACAGTCAAAATCTTCAAATATACAGAATGCCTTTATTTTACTGTAGCCTTTGTGAACAATATCCATGTCACCATTCAAAATATAAATATGAATCTTTCCATTCAAAATGTAAATAAAAGAACATTAGAAAAGCCAAGCAGACGGCTACTAACTCACATAAGAAAAACTTGGGCTACTTGAAAACTGGCTTGTTAATGCTGGTTAAAGATAAAATAAACAATTGGCCACAAAACCAAAACATGCAAGGCCTACTATCACAAAGGACAAAATCTTTCACTGCCCAATAACATATGGCAAGTTTCTTTTGATCATTATGAGCATCTCTGCATTTTTGGGGGTGAGATGGTTTCTTTTGTCATCAATGATGTTTGCAGCTGTGCTAAACAGCCGCTCATTATCCACACTTGTGCATGGTGAACAAAGATATGCTCTTGCTGCCTGTGCAAGTGCAGGGAAGCGGCCTTTGTTCACCTGCCAATAGGCAAGTGGGTTTGAACTGCGCTGCAATACAGACTCTGCTATGTACTGGCTGACCTGGCTGATGATGGTCATTTCCTGCTCACTGTGCCCTGCTACCTCATTGACTAACTCTGCGAACATTGCCTGCAAAGAGCAGGCAGGTGGGGTCTTGTCAGTTGACTTGCTGGAACTGGGTTGCTCCACAGTGCTTGTAGTGATGGGTAGTTCAGGGTGGGTGGTTTCAAGTGCGTTCTGAAGCTGTTCATGGAAAGATGGTTTGAGTGCCTCTGAGAAATATCTGTCTTTATACCTAAAATAGACATAACAAAAATGAAAACGAGAAATTGATTAGGTTATAGTGATATGCCAAACAAAATAACATTCATTTCAGTCAGGTAGCCTAGAAAAAAATACATCCATTGCCAGCTGATATTTGACATTTATATTATATTATATTATATTATATTGTTGGACTTCAGGAATATAGGCTACTTAATTGGGACAGGATGTGTCTCTTACCTTGGGTCTAGCATTGTAGCAATTGTGTACAACTTCTGTGCATCAATGTCAGCGAATCGTCGTCGGACAGCCTCCAGTAGCACTGATTTCGCCGTCTTCACGCCATGGTCCATCTCAGCTGTGTTCTCTAGTAGACGAGTGAGCGCTCGGACGCATGGGACTACATCCGCAGCGGACGCAGTGGATGTGCTGATTTCTTTGGTTAGCTCTTCAAACGGGGCCAGGATGGTTATTGTGTTTTCAATCAATTTCCATTGGTGGACTGTGAAGTTGCATGGCAATTCGTATTCTGCTGCATATGAGGCCAGGGCCAGTTTTTGCTCCAAGAGACTCTGGCGCATATAGAAAGAACTATTCCAGCGCGTTGGTACATCTTGGCGCAGTTTTTTAATTGGCTGGCCGAGTTGCTTCTGACAGAACTCCAGTCGACTGTATGCTAACGGAGAGTGTTTGAAGTGTCCAACAATGCGTCTTCCTGATGCTACAATATCCGAGATGGAGCGCTGGGACAGTATTCCCTCATGTACCGCCAACTGTAGCGTGTGAGCCATACATGGCAGCCCAGGGAAATCTGCGTCTCTCATGGCTTTTTGCATGTTTTCTGCATTATCGGTTAGAATGGCGTGGATTCGCTCCGTTTGGATACCCCATGACTGCAACATGCCACGATAAGCCTCAACCAAAGCCTCCGCGGAGTGAGACCCCGTGAACTCCTGGCAGTGTAGCACAATGTTGTGTCTTTCAAAATTAGCATCAATAAAGTGCGCTGTTAAGCTAAGTAGAGACATCGGGCAGGCGTCTGCACTCCAAATATCACTGGTGAAACTAATGGATATGTTATCCTTCAGAATTGAGGGAGACATACATCAGTTAGATATTTCCTACTTGGGGCGTCGTAACGGGGATCAAGGAATGTTATCATGCGACGGAATAATTTCTCCTCCACAACAGATAGTGGCTGTTCACCAAGGCAAATGAATTCCATAATCTTAGACGTGATGTCTTTCCACCTCTTACTTTCCCTGCTGTATGGTTTACGTCGATGTAAACTTTCGCTTAAAGTCAGCTGGCTGAGGGATGGGGATAAACCGGTTGCCTTCGGCTTGACAAGTTTCTCGTACTCGGCATATTCAGTTGAATGGCGAATTCTAAGATGCCTAATGAGGTTAGTGGTGTTGAACTGTCGAGGGTTACTCCCACCTCGAGGTATTTCGTCATTGCATACATTGCATACAGCACGTTTCACATCTGCCTCACTCACTAAAATAAGTCCAGGCAGGAGAAGTCATTGTGCTGTCGAGATGCACCTGTAGGCCTACTGTTGCGCCAGTTTGAAACGTCGCTAATAATTTACGTCACGTGATCGGCTTTTTGATCGGCATGTTTTTCCGATCGCCGATCAAGCTATTTTTAGGCAATATCGGCCGATCATGATCGGCAGCCGATCGATCGGAGCAACACTAGTGTGTATTACTGTGTATGTGTGTGTGTGTGTATGTGTGTGTGTATGACTGTGTATGTGTATGTGTGTATGACTGTGTATGTGTGTGTATATATAATGTATATGACTGTGTGTGTGTGTGTATGTGTGTGTGTATGACTGTGTGTGTGTGTGTGTGTGTATATATGACTGTGTATGTGTGTATATATGACTGCGTGTTTGTGTGTGTATGACTGTGTGTGTGTGTGTATGTATGTGTGTGCGTGTGTATGTATGTGTGTGCGTGTGTATGTATGTGTGTGTGTGTGTGTGTGTGTATGTATGTGTGTGTGATGGCCCTGGCACCTGGTGCTTCTGTCGGCGTTTCCTCTCCAGCTCGATCTTCTGCTGCTTCTCCAGCTTCTCGGTCATGCGCGCCTCGCGCAGCGTTTGCCTCTTGCTGCGCTTGTACGCCTTGGAGTTCAGCGCCGTCTCCAGCGTCGTGTCCCGACGCATGCACGCCACCACGTCCTGCCGCAGCTGCACACACATGAAGGTACGGGAGTGAGTGGGTGTGTGTTCGGGTGTGTGTAGGTGTGTGTTCGAGTTTGTGTGTGTGTGTGTGTAGGTGTGCGTTCGTATATGTTAATGCACATGAGAGTGGGTGTGTGTGGACATTAATGTACATGAGTGTGAGTGTGTGTGTAGGTGTGTGTTTGTAGGTGTGGGCGTGTGTGTTCATATATGTTAATGCACATGAGAGTGTGTGTTGGTGTGTATTTTTGTGTGTGCATTAATGTACATGAGTGTGAGTGTGTGTGTAGGTGTGTCTGTTTGTAGGTGTGGGTGTGTGTGTGTTCGTATATGTTAATGCACATGAGAAAGTGTGTGTGTACAAGTGCATTGGTGCATGTGCGTGTGTGTTTGTGTGTGTGTGTGTGGAACCGAGAGAGGGGGTCAGACAGACAGACGGACAGACAGCCAAAGGGAGTAGCAGTGAGAGGGGGTATATCTTGAATACTCATCCATCATTATTTCCACTGCCAACACGAGCCACAACAGAGAGAGGTGCACCAGCGTGGGGGGGGGGGGGGGGTTATAATAAGCTTACACTGATGGATGGTCACTGAGACACTCTGGCCTTTAAACCATTTCTAAGGGGGGCTTTTTGGGTGAGGATGAAGCCTAATGCAGTGTGAGATAGGGGTCATTGTCTGAAATATACTCTGACTAAATCAGGTTGATACTAAAAAAAATAAAAATAAACCAAGACTGCCCCCTGATGGCAATACATGATACATCAAGCCAGTGTAAAGTATCAATATCTTAATGAGACCATTAAAATTCAAAGTAACAATTGTTATTTTTGAGTATCTGCTGAAATAGTTTGTGTGACCTTCGACGATGAAAAGCTTTTACTATACACAAAAAAAAAATCTTGTGTTGACACCCAACTTGAGAGAGGAGGCACCTCAGAGTTTGGGCAGGCATCTGTTCGACACATTTGTGTGTGTGTGTGTGTGTGTGTGTGTGTGTGTGTGTATGTGTATGTGTGTAGCTCCCCTGTACCTGCCGCTGGAAGTTGAGGAGCCTCAGTGCCTTGAGCTCCACTGTGGCTTTGGTGCGCAGGTCAGGGGGCAGGGAGCCCGGCAGGCTCTCCAGCTCCTGGATGCGGTGAGCAATCCTGGCCTGCAGCCTGTGGGGAGATGGGGAGCGTGGTTGGGAGTAGTGGATACAGAGAGAGCACACTGGAGAACAGATCAACACAAGATCATGCCACAACCTTTTGTGTTAATGAAATTAAGGGATTAGGAGAGAGTCAGGAAACCCTGCAGGGATAGAGTCAGTTAGGTAATCCTGGTTAAGTAGCCAGTAATCCTGCTAAATTCACCCAACTTGTTAATGCTGTTGTACTATTGTTCTAGCTTGCTACCTGACTGAAGATGACAACACTTCCGACACCACACTCAGTTGATAATACACTAGAACATTAGGGTTGTTGCTTTCTCACAGTAAAACTAAATGCTAATTTACACTGCTAGAATAAGGTTTGTAGTCAGGAAGGCCTAATCTCTTCTGCCAAAGGTACTCTTTTTAGGTGCATAAGTATTTTTCTCAAACTGCAACATGCAACACGGTTTCACAGCTTTAACTTTCAAAAGGCCAAGCTTGTTGGGCAAGGTCGACCAGACGTCATTGGAGGATTTGTGATGAAATAAACCTTAGTCGTTGCTTTATCAATGATGTCAAGTGCAATTCTGTCTGATTCACAGAGCGATACGCAAGAATAAAAGACTGTCTCTTCAAAGCCACCCTTCCTCTACGGTTCCCCCACATTGACTGATGAGTGACTCTAAGGGGCCAGACAGCGCCTGACTCTATCCAAGTCTCTATGGGCCACGAGCTCTTCAGCGCTCACTTGTCAACGAGGACCTTGGCTGACACCTACGCAGCACAAGCCAGAGAATAGCTCAGCGAAGTGTCAGAGGGGCTGCTTCAACACAAACTCGCTCTGCTGAGCACCTCTGAGAAAATCAAGAAGAGCTATGCTCCAGGGAACAGAGCAGAGGAGGTGAAAGCGCTCCCCTCTCATCTGGCAGTAGGAGCTGGTTAGGTTGCGTGGAGCTTGTAGACTAATGAGAGGGCCACGCGAGGGTTGAGCAATGGTTGGCCACGCAACAGGAAGGGGCACTGGGTTAGCCGGGTAAGCGCCGCGTAAGAGCACACCGCTCACAATTATTTAAGAGGCCCTGGAGGCCCTTCTTCCACAAAAAAGGATGGAACCGGCCTGGAATATAAAGTGGAAGAAGAGAGATGGGGCCCTTTGCTCTCTTCAACACCACTGTCTGCTTGACACCTATCTTTTCTCTTGATTTATTAAGGTGCCTGTCTGTCTGTCTGTCTGTCTGTCTGTAGCAACATAACTGAAAAAAGTTATGGATGGATTTTGATTAAATTTTCAGGATAGGTCAAAAATGGGCCAACTTAAAAGTGGTTAGATTCTGGTGGTGATCGGAGCTGCCCTGGCAGAGGTCTGCGTCTCCCTGAGTGCTTTTGTAGTTAGTATTTTATTCTGTTTGTTTCACCTGTACTCGCGCTCCTGCAGGATCTCCACAGGGTCCAGGCCCTGGGGCTTCTGGATGGGTGTGATGCGGTTCTGCTTCTGCTGCAGCTGGATGATGAGGGACGGGTGGCCGGGCTGCTGCTGCTGCTGCTGCTGGAGGCCCTGCTGTTGCTGCTGCTGTAGCTGGTGCTGCTGCTGGGTGCAGGGCTGCTGGGGCAGTGAATGCTGCTGCTGTGCCTGCTGCAGGGGCTGAGGTGGTTGCTGCTGCTGCGGCTGCTGTTGTGGGTGCTGGTGTGGGTGGGGGTGCTGGTGCTGTTGCTGGGGTCCCCCGGACGGGCCGGCCATGGGCTGGGGTGCCGGCTGGGTGGCCGGGGGCGCGGGGGACGGGCGTCCACTGGGGGTGGGCATCGGGTGCTTCTGGGGGGCTGTGGGAGGTTCACCAGCACTCTGGCCTGGTGCACAAGAGGAGAGTGAATATCAGTAAGAGTGCTGTAATACTTGTTTGTGCTCGACTGCCACCTTCTTGTAGACATGACTAAAATTAACATTTTTTGTTACATTTTATTTTACTGTCCCTGTTAAATCAATTAGGTACAGTGCTACAAAGTGTGTAACAATATGTATCATTAGGCGCTTTCACACTGCACGACACGGGGTGGCGACATGGTACGACACGCTAATTTACCCCGGGACGGCAGTGTGAATGCACGGCGTGTTTTTGAACCCTCTTCTGAAAAGGTGGGTTGAGAAGGCGTAGCCCAGTGGCACTGTAACATTAAGCCACGCATATTGCTGCGCGTGTACAATGACGTGAATGACCCGTGCATCATAGTAAATACACCTGCCTGCAAAGTTTTCATTCAGTTTTTTAAAACAACCATGGGGAGACACAGAGTTGTTGCTGGCTCTTTGCACAACCATTCCAGGGCAAATTACATGGTACTGTACTGCACCTAGACGCTTACATGGGATTGCAAATATTTGCAAAGAATACATTTGATGCCGATTTACTGTAGCTATTTGTACACGGCACCATCAGGTGAACTATAGCGCTATCATTAAATAATTTACTCTATCCACACATTTTCGCCCACGTCGAAAAAGCCCACAACACTTAGGGTGAAGATGCACTGGGCGATAGTGGTCTTTGTGGGCATATTTGCAGTCACATATTTCGGGATATTCACAATATATGGAGATAGATTTTTGGATGCGCTCTGGACATATGTTTCCTTAACAAAACAGTAGCGCTATCATCAAACATCACTCTACAGTTTTCAAACATTTCACTCTCCTGGCTAAAAGGCACACAACACAATGATTTGTCTCTCAAAATATGCTGTTTATCTAACATAAAATGTTCAGCATAGCATTTACCCTACCGTTTCCATTGTCATGTCATTGTTTTGTGTTTCTAAAAAAATGTTTCCCGTGACCACGGAGTTTAAAATGACGCTACGACTACCGGGGTAACAGGAAGTGAACTCGCTTTTTTTTTTTATTCAAAATCATGCAATTCCAAACAACACCGAAATGGGGGATATTATTCCTTGCACATTCAGGCTACATGATAAAGCTGTTGACCAACAAACATGTACAGCATCTAAATTAAAAACAAATTACGAACTCACGTTGGGTGAGTTATATATGATTTAGGCCAAATAAACAGCATGTTTCGAAAGACAGTTAGCAGTTTGCCTCTGAACTCCTTGTTGGTGTTTTTGTAGTTCTGCTCAGCTGTTTCCCCTATTTTAAAAGTCCCGACGGTGGGTGGTGGCCGTTGTGAAACGTCACCATACCACACCCTGCGCCCCGTCTCACCTCGGCTGGTGTTCACGCTCGCCCCCGTGTCGCAAAAAAGTGTAGGGTCCGAGGTGGGTCGAATTGGCGTGTCGTTTGGACACGCCACCCTGTGTCGGCAGTGTGAACGCAACAGACGACCCACTAATTTCGGCTGAAATTACCGGTAAATTTGGCAGTGTGAAAGGGCCTACTATGTACCACTGTACTGTAGGGTTAGGGTTAGTGTTCGGTATGTACAGTGTAAGTACATAATACTACATGCTGTTACATTTAGGTACACTAAAAAACCTAAAATAAAGTTTTTGAAAGTACTTTACACGGTCACGTCATTAAATTCCTGTTACAATTTTGCATATGAACAAACTGATCATTATTGTAAGTGCAGCAGCACGACAACATTCACTGACTTAAAAAAAAAAAAACCTATGTAGTCCCTCTTGACATGACCAGGCATAATACAAGATCAATGATTCCCAGGCTGAGGGAGACTTCATTATGAATTCTAAATACACACTTCATCTTTCATCGCAGATCAACTTCTTTGAAAGACAGCATTATACAGCTCAAACTGTCCCTGGAGAGACTAATACATACGTGCCTACTTTCTGATTTCAGCATTTGGATGCAAATATTGGAGACCTTTTTCTCAATCTGCCTTTTTCTCCAGTGTTTCAGCATATCTAGGGTTATAACCCAGAGGCAATCAACCATCTCAAGGTGAACTACACTTCATTACTTCAAAGGAGCATGGCCGCGTGGGAATTCTGGGATTGACTTCAAAGTAAGGAACGTGACCTTGGACCCCATGCAGTATGTGGAAAAAGTCCATAAATATTCCTGACGATCTGAGGGGCTAATGAGCTGGCCTGAGTGGGAAGCACTGGGCTGCATGCCCTGGCACTGGAGCATTACATCTCTCACCAGTGGAAGTGAGAGTGATTCCCATTTGCTATTGGGATCACACAGCACACAGTGCAGACACACCGAAATTAAACTTAACCGCCAGGTCACCACTGCCCACTAGCTGCACACCAGGACACAGCTGTGGTCTAGTGGTTAGGGAGTTGGTCTTGGGATCATAGAGTCGTAGGTTCGAATCCCGCCCTACCCATGGAACTGGTTAGGCAGTTGGTCTTGGGATCATAGAGTTGTAGGTTTGAATCCCGCCCTACCTATGGCATTTGACTCCACACTGCTCCACAGACTGTAACTGAAACACTGTAACACTGGATAAGAGCATCAGCTAAGTGTAATGTAATAATGAAGACTCACCCTCCTGCCAGGGCTTCTGTGCGGGGCTCTGCGCGTGTCCCTGCATGGCGGGTGCTGGGCACGGCCCCGGGGTCGGTCCGCTGACAGGAGGCATCGGCATACCTGGGAGAAGGGCAGGAGCAAAATCAGCCAAGAAGCTAAACAGCTGTGGCCTAATAGTTAGGGAGTTGGTCTTGGGGTTGGAGGGTCGCAGGTTCGAATATCAGTAGGAAGAAAGAATGTGAGTGGGAGAGTAAATAGCTAATACTTTCATGCACCCTCATCCATGGCTGAAGTGGCCTTGAGGAAGGCATCTAACCCCACACTGCTCCAGGGACTGTACCCTGTACCTAAATAACTGTAAGTCCCGTACATTGCTCTAGATAAGAGCAACAGCTAAGTGTGCTGTAATGTAAACATAAAGGAAATAGGACCCACAGGCAAGCAGCATCTAGGCCCTCTCTGCAATGCTGTAGCATACCCTACTAAACGTGTCTGTGGAAATGACTGGCGGAACAAACCTAATTAAGCAGGACCATTGAGCATCATCATTTCACTGACCTTCTTCAGTTGTGCTTGGAACAGAGATGGGGTAGAAAAGCGCACTAAGAGCAGTGCTGGCCCCTAGGGTGCATTACACTCTGTGATATCGGCTTTTTAAGGCCAAGGCCATCCTTAGAAATATATTGATTTGCCGTAACATCTGAATCAATAAAAAATTGGCTACATTGAAGTTCAGGCTACACGGCATTATATATACATTCAGACAGTGTTTGAATTGCCTTTTCCATTTGTATAATTAAATCGCATTTACAGCATTAAATCATAAAACTGAGGTGTTAAAGGTGTCATTGCATCGTTTTTTCACTTTTTTTTTCTCGGTGGTCTCTAGTATTAATGAATGCCCTGTGAGACGGCTTTGGTGAAAAAAATGCTTGGGGCTCCTGTTTCAGGCTGTTCTAGTTTGGTGGAGGAGATGGAGCAGGGAGAATGACAGGTTCTCAGCTACGCTAGTCACAGGCTACAATCGTTCAAAGCCCATTTGGTCATAGCACACCAAACAGAAGATCTAAACGTTCTACACAAACACACCTACATACCTATTTTGCTAGTTGAATGTATACTGCAACGAAACTCCTCCGGTAATCACAACTGTGGCATGGCTTTTTCGTGAACTTACGTCACTTTGTCTGCCCTTTTCTTATTCGCTCATTTTTTGTCTATTTTCTTTTATTGACTAATGGAGGCAATCAGGGTAGAAAAACATTTTCACAAGCAGCATGCATATGCTTGGAGTGACCTATCATATTTCAAAAAGAGCAGGTGCTAAATGGTTGAAAGACACCTTTAAAGACATGACTGATGCAGTGCTGAATTCACTTACTCCAGGCTAGATGTTTCTATCTCCCAACTCTCTGTTTTGATTTCATGTTTCTTTATGTCTATGGTCTGCTCAATGACGTTATGGCTACCACTCAACCTTGCCACGAGAGCCACAGGGACAAAATAGGCATAAAAAACTGTGGGAAAAACTGTGAAAAAATCAGGTCAGGTCAAGTTGGCTGAGTTGGTCAGGTTACAGCAAACAAACATATTTTTAGGGATAGCCTAATTTATTAACACTGCAGAGTAGAGAGTCTCTGCTCTGATTCCTTCACCCAGGAAGGGCCGCTAAATGGCCCGTGCTGCATCTCCTGTAACTAGGAGCCCACCTGGTGGCCGGCTGTAGGGGCCGGTGTTGACGGAGGGCTGCTGCATGGTGGGCAGGCTCCTCTTGCCCTGCACGGCCAGCTGGAGGTTCTCCGGCAGCGGCTGCCCGCGGCCCAGGATCTTGTAGGCCAGGATCTGGGCGCGGAGCTGCTGCAGCTGCACGGGGCTGAAGCAGGAGGGCCCACGGCCCGGCTGGCCCATCGCTGCCTGAGGGTCCATGGGCATCATGGGGCCCTGCTGGGCGGGCGGCATCTGGGGAGGGGTGGGAGCCCCGCTGGACATTGGGCTGGGCGCGTGCTCAGGGACGCCCAAGGGCGAGGGGTGAGGAGACATGTACCCTAACGGAGGGGAGAGGAGAGAAAGGCAGAGGGGATGCACAGTGGATGGGGAGGAGAAAAAGAAGAGAAAGAGAAGAGAAGAGAAACGGGGTTAACGGGGTTAACAAGTGAAAACCCATTAACTGTCTTGCAAGTCTGTGGAATGTGCTTAGTCAATTACCTTCAAAAGACCACCATTTCTTACAGTAAACTCAAATGAATTGTACATGAAAATTCTGAATGTTTACAAACATCATAAGTGCCTTACATTCAAAAGGATTACCTGAAGATAAGGAAATCCTAACTTGTTGTAATGTAATAATGAAAGCCTTAATTACCACAATTTACACAGTTTGGGCACCAGCACACCACTCTAACGACCTTTAAGGGACCCACAGACCCACAGTGCCGTGGATCATTTGGTACCAGGCCACAAAGAAAGGACAAACTATATAAAATTATTTTATCAAGTTTTTTTTTTTAATCCTCTGGGTATTTTAAAAAATTGCCACGTCTGCTGTGTCTCACTCCTACATTTGACCGAGTCGCAGGTTTTTTTATGCATCATTTATAGACATCTGCGAGTAGCCTAACAAACAGTCTCCTGCAAGTCTTGCAAATTTCTTTGGCGAGTGGGAGAACCAGGTAGAAAGGTGTGTGTGTGAGAGAGAGTGTGTGACAAAGAGAGTGTGTGAGAGAGAGTGTGTGAAAAAGAGAGTGACGGTGAGACAGAGAGAGCAAGGGAGGTAGTGAGAGAGAGTGATGGGGTGAGTGTCATTTTTTTTGCAAACGTAACAGATGACGTAACTGTGTCTCTTGGCTATTCTTTTAACAAACCGTAATGAGAGCTTCATTACGCACAGAGGAAAAAGCCTAGCCTAGGCTGATATTATTTCATCATATTTCCGTCGCAATATCTGTATTTCCACTGTGTTTGGTGGTATTGTTGTTAGACAGCTCATGTATGTTTAACACTTCAGTTCTTCTTTCAGTTATTTGAAGTAGCATTACCTTAGCCTGATAAACCCGGCCCTCGTACTTCATTTCATTTTGTACAGAGGGTCTGGACCGGAATCTCTTGAGGGTCATTTAGTCAGACCCAGCAAGACCGATCCAATCAGCGCACAGAGGGTGTGTTCGTTAGCCGTGACGTTGACCTTGTGTGCTACATTTAAATTGTAGTGCGTAGGTAGGCTAATTGCATACGTGACGACCAGGTGTTAGCGATTGGGTAAAGGCAGAAGCACTTTTTTTAAACTTTAGCAGAGTCCACACCTCCAACAAATCGTTTCTGACGGTGTCTGTTCCACACGAGGGGCTGGTTTACCAGGCTAGCATTACCTGGCCAACTGCTTAATACTGCACATTTTATCATATTTGGTATAAGAACGTATGATGACCTACTGAATGTAGCTTGAGCACAGACTGTAATATAAGAGAAGGTGAGTAGGTAATGTTTTCGTCCGGAAAAATATTTGGGCATGAAACCGGTCCAGGATACAAAAAAGGTTGGAAACCCCTGCCTTTAAAAAACGTAGCAGCACTTTTTATCATGGGGCAAGTTGTGGCCTAATGATTAGGGAGTTGATCTTGGGGTTTGGCAGAAATACACCTCTGTTTTAATAATCAGGCACCTCTCTAACCCTCACTACAGTGCTGTGAAACTCCTGAAGTGATGCCCTGGTGTCCTCACCTTGGCTGTGCTGATCCATGGGGCTCTGGGGGGGGCCCATGCCACTGTGGAGGGTCCTCATCCCCACGTTCTTCATCTGGCCAAAGTGCACCTCCTCGCCCATCCCTTCCATGGGCTGGGCAGGCCAATGGAAGGATTCAGAACCAAACACCAAACATCAACACATTTTTCCTTATTGGATTGGGTTTCATTTAAACAGGTCAATAAACATTAGTCATTTTCTGTATGTTTCACCGCCATACCAACTATTCTTTAGCTTATGTACAGTACTTTGTAAACTCTGCTGACAAGATCAAGCTATCTATTGCATTCATAAATGCTCTTTACCAAGTGTGTTGCCAGATCAGATGATACCATACCTTATGCATTTGATGTATGCCCTCTTGGGGGTAATCTCCAGGCCCCTGGCCCTGCATGCTGTGAGGTCCACTGGGAGGCCCCGGACTGGGGCCCATCATGCTGTGCACTGACCCAGGAGAGGGGCCTGGGCCAGGGCTAGGGCCCAAGATGGGGCCAGGAGACAGGCCAGGGCCTGGGGAAGGTCCAGGGTGGGACATCCCACCAGACGGTTCTGTGGGTGTGGACATGTACTTGCTGAGACTGTTTGACTGCTGGAAGAATGAGATACATACACAATGTTTTCTTTTTTGCCATCATTTTCAGTTGTTTCACATTTTACAGTCAATAAATGTATTGCCATTTACATGTATAGGTTTATTCTACACTTCACACACCCAAAGACAGTAAATCATTCCAATTTTAAAGATCTAAAACTGTCAATAAAGTTAATCTATTCTTACACCTATATATATAAAACACGTCACGTAGGTTGATAGCTGAGGTTTATTATTTGTCTGTAGCTATCCTTTTATTGCTGCCTTAAAAGGTCACTGACTTGCCTACCAGTTCATGTCACATACAAATGCACTTCTGCTTATTTGCATATGGAGGAGGGTGTGTTCAACGTGACAGCTGACACACCCCTCGTTTGACCCATGTCGACATTAGTATGTCAAATAATCTCGACCTGTCCAAGAAAGTGCTAGGAGAGGAGAGTATTCTGTCCCTGAAACAACTTTTGAAAATAGCCCCAACATTAACGATGTTTTTAGGTCAGATACTTCACTGCCCGTGTTGAATGTGGATCACGAAGGCTACTCGCCAGAAAGAAGTTAGTCCGCCTGCTAAATCTTAGCTTGGCGCAAAAACTTTAATTATTCCGGAGGAATCTTTGCTAAAGCGTTCACCATTGTACCAGTATTTTTAAGCAACAGCACTTAACTGACACAACGTATGTTTACAAAAGCATTTCTCAACTTCCAGGTGGAATTTCACTGAAAGTAACACTAGTGTTGATTGGATCATGGCTTCCTCAACTCTCTTCCCCGTTTTCACACAACTTCAGCCGCAGGCTTTCCGAGCGCTGGAAACGCCATTGCAGTGTGTCGGAATAAACCCAAAGTTTCGCAACTGCAGCCTAGTCACTTGGATTTAACACGAAGACACGCTAACGCGGACACTTAATATTACAATAATTACAGTGTATGTTGCATTTCTTCGTTTCCTAATGCCTAAAAAGATTCTGTCATGTTAAAGTTTCACGTCAGCTCGCTAACCAATAGCTTTACACTAGCACGCCCAATGTTTAGGTAGCAACTGTCTCGCTAGCTTCCTTTACTGTAAGCTAGCTTGCTAGCTCCACCATAGACATACTATGTCTATGAGCTCTACCATAGCAACAGTTAATGCAAGTTATGGTGGCTATTAGGCTCTAGCTAGGTTATGTTAGCTTCGTAGCTAGCTAACACAAACACGCCTATGGTAGTAGCGTTAAGCCATCTAACAGGTAACTTAGTTATATTAAAACCGTTAGTTTTTAATAGTATATGCCCCACATAAACACCTATGTAAATGAATCGCTGACAAAATGTATATTTAAGCTAAACAAAATTTACCTTTCCTGGGAAAATTATCGACTTAGAAACAGATCATAATTTGCTCTTCAAATATGACTGCTGCCCTCAGATGATCCCCTCCCCCTCTGTTTTGCTGACATGTTCTTTTTGGGTTTTTTGGTGTACCTATTTCTGATTTGTTAAAAAGGCAGGAAATACTCTCCATAATGCAATACGATTGGTTGAGAAGTACATCTATTTCAAATGTTGTTCTGCTGGGCGGGTGCATTTATGGCCTCAGTGGACGAGCTCCGAATCTACTGGAACAGTTGTTGTTGGCAGATTGTCTGCAATAGATGAGGACCTGTAGCCACTCGTTTTCTTGTGTATGGTAAATCGGCATGACACAAAGGTATAGTTCAGTTTTGTGTTGTCTAGTAAAGAGTAGTGACCTCAATGTCCTTTAGTAAGTCTTCGAAGACACCGCTTTTAAAATAGGTGTATTTATGTTAACGCATGACGTAGAACAGGCTGTTCTGCACATGCATGAAAGTAGTGGATAAACAGGTGATCTATGACAGTCGGCCTGGCCTTATTGCTGTTATAATTTTCTAGTTTCAGCTGTTTAAAATTTGACTTGTTGGAAAGAACAACCTATCAATGCTTCTGCAGCTTTACGACTGCGAACTGCAAATTTAGACAACAACAGTCCTGACAACATTGGACTGGATATGTTAGGTGGGTAATAATAACCACAAGATGGCAGCAGAGGCTCAGGAAACAAACCATCGAGGAACAGCAGCGGTAGGCGAGAAATCGGAAAGTAAATTTGTTTAAACAATACTTAAGCAAACTTCCATCAAAGAATGATTGAATGGCAACAGCTAAAATTTGCATGGTGCAGATAATACAGCATTTGTTCAAAAGCTATTATAAACACGTACTTGGAGACATTTGCATCACCTGATACGAAAACCGTCACATTGACGCAGCTGCACAAAATTGCTACAAACGTATACAAACATGCATTCATGAATATCAGTAGGCCTAACCCTTGTATAGTTTAAGCTGATACTTAGGCCCAAGTAGCTTTAATAATGTGAATATTGTCACTGAACCGCACAAGTGGGCTGTGATGATGTATTTATTTATAGCTGGTTACTCTTAATTGAGAGAGATCATCATATTATTTCAAATTATTTACTAAACATTGCTTAGCTATTTTAGAAAAAAATACATCAAGAATCTAGTTCTGTAGATCTATATTGGTCAATTTTAATTTAAAAAAATCCCAATGTGAGCAGTTTTATGTGGGTCAAATGTAGAGTAGGCTATATATTTTAAGTGTCAGAAAGACAATTTCATGCAACTGTTGCTGACGTATGTGTCTAAGATTTGAAGTGAAAGATAAAATCTTATGAACCATTAATTTCCCTATTTGCCCCCACCTGTGAGATTGTATCAGTGGATAAGTGACTTGTTTATAATGAAGTCATTGTTGGAATAACAGATAATTGAGTTGTAGTTGCCCTTATCAAGCAAAGCACGCACCAACCAACCGCAGCACTGCTGACCTTTCTCTTGCAGGTGCGCGCTCCTTACTCATGGTTTTGACAGCACCTGTGCCTCTGCATAGAGCTACACCTAAATCACCACACCCACGCAGCATTTAACAGCTCAATGAGGCCGAGTGCATTTACTTTGTTCTCCCTTTTTACACTCTACATCAACAGTAAAAGTGAGCAAAAAAGAAAAAAAAAACTTGTCACTGACTTTTTTTTTTTTTAACTTTGACTTTATGTATTTCAACAGGGACAGTGTACAAAGACATTAACCCAACGGAGAGATGTTTTGTACCAGGTTTAGCAGACTTCTCCACCTATTTTCTACCTGTTGTCTCTGAGGTAGTGAAACAATATAAAATACAGGCAAGTGTGCAATATAAAATAGAAAACAGAATGATATAAATAGACACTGTACATGTGTGTGACTGTGAGCTTGTGGGCATTGTTGTCAGATGATTTAAAATGACAAGGATGTCCAGATGGATCTTTGATGTTACTTTACCAGAACCATGTGACAAGGGATGCACTAGCAGGAATTGCAATGAATAAAAATTTGACTAACCCCTGGTACAACTAAACAAAGCACTTTGTGCTGATTGCATCCTGACTGCCCTGCTCTAACTATTATTTCCTTTCGTGGTCTTTTCAGCAAGGATGCGCCTCTGGTTCCGGAATGTAAATGCAAGCAAATAAAAAGCCCTAATTGATGCAAGTGGTCGAAACCACCACTTCAGATTTATTTAACAGGAAAGGCCTCACCAGAAATTGTTTGATAGGAAAACTACTAGTGGTTGTGGTTATCACCGACCTTGAAACCCATGTCTCCTTGGACTTAACCACCATGAAAATATTTAAAACTTAATTTCATAGCATTCTGTGTTAAAGAAATTGTATGCATGCGCTATAAATATGGCAAACATAAATTAGCACTTGCATAACTTTCAAAACCTGCAATTAATTTATCCTAAGGTAATCCAATAAGTATGTAAGCCTTTAAAAATAACATGTTTTAATTTAATAATTACATTTAATATGTATTATGTTTAGGAATGTGTTTTGTGTAAATTAAAAAAAGAAAGGAAAATTATGCAGTTATATGTCAGTGCAGTGATGATTGTTGTGCCACTATTTTCATTCTGTATCTTTGTTATGAAAGTGTTTGCACAGTAGCAGCACTTATTTAGTTAATGCCAGGGTGGTTCCAGTGTTGTGTTTACTCAGTTTTGTTTACTGTGTGTGCTCCAAAGGGTACATCCCACTACAGTGTACATAGGACTTCAGTCACATGTACAACATGAAACAACATCAACAGAATGAAATGATTTTGCATGCAGCAGGTCCCAGGTGGAAGTGTCCGGCTTTTTATATTTAAATATGAAATAAACAAGCTTTTAAAAGATATTGTTGTCTCAGTGTTACAAAAAGCAAGTGATTAGTAACATTAGCAAGTATTGTACTGTACTAATGGATGTACTGATGTAATGTAATTTTACAGGTTTTAAAGGTCATGTTTGTCAGTCTATCTCTGCCTTTCACAAGTGATGTTGTGTAAATTTGTCTGTTGTGAATAGTATATTTGTCTCAGTCCACAAATCAATTTGCACATGATTACATTTCTCCAGTTACAGTATGATGTAATGCCATTCTTTGGCATTGTATGTGTTCAGGCAGCTTTGCTATCAGTGTGGTAACCACCCCAATGAATCACAGTGCATTAGCCCCAAAATTCAGTTCCTTTTATAATCTTGTAAAGGCCAGTTATATATGTCTGCTCCGCTCGCCGTGCCGAAACTGAAGACACAAAGTCACCTTGCAGAGCATCCACGCGCTTGACTTGTGCCTCTCTGAGGTGTCTGGCCGGGCCACCTCCACACAATAAAGAGCCTCCTCAGGCCTCCCCCGTGGCCCATCGCCCGCCCGCCTGTCTTTTTCATCCTGCGGACCCCCAGCCCGTGCTTATCATTTGTCTCCCCCTCTTCGTGTCCTCCTCTTGAAAGGAAAAACTCGGCTTGATTTACGGGCAGGTGTGGCAGTGCCCTCCATCACTTAACCCACTCCTCCCCACCACACACACACACACACACACACGTATGCACACACACGCATGCACGCACACTCTCTTCACCCCTCTGGTTTCGGTGCGTCGGTACTCAATTTGCAAGCGGCAGCTTTAAGCAGCCTCCAGGGAGCCCCCAGGCCCCTTCTGAAGCAGCGGCGGCGGCTGGAAATCTTTTTCCAAGATGGTGCGGGATTCCTGAGGGGTCATGTCCAAAGGGCCGGCGGAGAGGAAGTGCTGTCACGGACGCTCCCTTTGTAGTTGCCTTTGTTGCAGGTGCTCTGCCACTCACCATTATCCTCCGCCGCTTCTCCGCTCTGCTCTGCTCTGCTCGGCCCCGTCGTGCGTTATCGCAACCTGCTGCCGCACATCTGCTAGGCTGAGGAGCACCACTACTGTAGAGGCAGCCGAACCCACCGCCACCGCCACTGCGCTCCAGTCGGGCCATTAACACTCGCCCATAGGTGAATTTCACTAGGGGGAAGAGAGAAAAAATTCTACTGGAAATAATATTTCTGCCCAATGACTTTTTCCTTTTTGTAATACAATATGCAGTAGTGTAGAGCAGAATAAATATGTTGTCAGGTAATAAAGTGTCAAGAACACTGTAGAAAGCAGTAGCTTAATTTTATATTCAGAGCACAGTCCGTTTTTTTCTTGACATCTGCATTCAGTTATGTTTGGGGTTAACACAAGAGTGTAAAAAATTCTTGAGCTCCATTCCTGTTTCCTGTTGTGAGAAATATCACCACGATGAGGATTTAATCTGGGAGATCTCAAAAAGGCCCTCGCGCATCCTATCTTGTATCAAGCCATCTCTGGCAAGTGTTAACGCTCAATATGTTTTGAAGTTGTCACACTGGATGCTTTGGGCTCTGGGCAGATGATGTCAGCTGAATACCTACCCACCACGAGTGAAGTGGAGCATCTGTAAGCCATTAAAGCCACTTCATCTTAACGCCATCATTCTTCATCCACTCAGCAGCAACACCATTGCTCTGACAGGGCAACAGTGTGACTAGTTTTTTATACGTGTGAGTGTGTGTGTGTATGTGTGTGTGTGTGTGCATATGCATGCCTGTAGTTCTGTGTGTGATTTGTGTGTGTGTGTGTGTGTGCATATGCATGCCTGTAGTTCTGTGTGTGGTTTGTGTGTGTGTGTGTGTGTGTGTGCGTGCACATTTGAGCCCATATTAGTTTGGACACCCTGATTTTTACCATGACGCATCAATTTGTCCTCTTTCAGAACTCGTCTCAGAGTACCGTGTATAAAATAAAGAAACACATTCCACTTGCTCATTGAGATGAGGCCTAAATCAATTAAAGTCACACCAAAGTTTTTTTTTTTTTGCAACATTCAGTGCTCAGGTAGGTTCTTGTGTAGCATGCACACACATACACATGAGAAGGCCAACACCAGCTGTTGCACTACGAGGGCTGTGGGCACCAGGTAATGTGCCCTCACAAAACAATAACTTGTGCACACAATATAAATATAAATATATTTACATAAATCAATTTATTTTACTGTGCCTTTTACACCAATTAGAGTGTAACAAAGTGTGTAACAATATGTGACATTGTGTATTTACACTGTACTATAGGGTTAGGGTTAGTATGAGGTATGTACAGTTTAATATTGCATGTTGTTACATGTAGATAAACAAAAAAGAACTGTAAAATAAAATGTTGCCAAATATAAATTTAACTTACCCACTCTTCTAAGCTTTAATATAGTTTTTCTGCTATATACGTAAACTAGTTATGGGGTGTGACTGCACAGGTTTTTGCTTAGTTCAGTTCAGTCCTGTCGGGTGGTTTGATTCTGGTTTGGGGCGATTATCTGGAAATCAGGAAACAATTAAAAAGTCTGTGTGTCATGACTTGCATAACAACTTACAGTAACACATGATTACATCTTCATTTCTGTTGAACCAAATAAATATTTTGATGTGCCGGAACACAACTAAGATTCCACAGAATAGTGCAATGCAATATGAAGGACATAAGAGTGCATCTGACAAAAACGTTTGCTTTTTCCACTTTACCCATTGATTTAGAAATATTAAGCAATATTATTATCCAACAAAAATCCTCTAGTTTGGAAGAAATGATAGGCATTTTTTTTATTGAAGATGGCTCTGATATATCATCAGATCATTTTCTTTAAGTTATTATTTGTCTTCAAATATGTAATATGAGGACAACCTCTTTCTCTGGATGAAATGACAGATTATACCCTTACTTTTGGTCATGCCATTATATCCTAAGAAAACTGTCAAAACATTTTTTAAAGTCACCAGAACACGAGAAATGACATTTTCTCTACGATAGAAGAACCTTTCAACTCTCAACTACGCTGTCCTACCCACATTGTGTGTGTGTGTGTGTATGTGTGTGTGTGTGTGTGTGTGTGTGTGTGTGTACAAGAGAGAGAAAAACAGAAACAGTGTTTCTAAAGTAGTGCTTCTTAAATAGTGGGGTGGGGCCCCCTTGGGGGGAGGGATGATGCCGGGGGGGGGGGGGGGGGGGGTCACGTGTGACCCTGGGGAACATGCTTTTTTTGCCCTACTATAAAGTGTAATTGCACATCGACCACAGTACAGACTAAAAAACAACGTAAATAAAGTTGATCTATATTTCTTTATTTGTCTGTTTTCAATGTTTGTAATGTTATTCAGGGGTGTACTTATAACAATTTTATAAACAAATGATGCTATTATAGTCACAGCGTGAGTGTGTGTGTGGGGGCGGGATGTTTTATTCTTCCCTATGGGGGGCGTAAGAGAAAATAATTGAGTAGCACTGGTCAAAAGAAGCATGAGACAGCAAATTATTATTGTCTTTTCAGATGGGTCGATGCACACATCTCTGTGAGCGTGACAGTTATCATGGCATTGTCAAGAGTCATGCCTTTGTGGATATAATATTTAGATTTTGGCCTATGGAAATGTTTAATCTCAGGGAGGCCGGCCTGTGTTGGCACTGCAGAGATTACAATTTGCTTCTGACCTTTCACATGTAACGGATGCTAGACAGAGGTGAAAGGTCAGGCCCATTAGTCCAAAGGGTCAAAGATCCCCTGCCCTCTTTTTTTCTCTTTTTCCTCTCTTTCTCTTTTTTAGATATGGGACCGACCATGGAAAGGTTTTGACAAGGGAGATTATGTTTTCTGTGTTCACAATCAAAACATTTTAAACATGTTCATGAGACAGGTATATATACCATGAAACTAGAGCACGCATCTAAACAGTCATGAATAGCTTTGAGAAATCTGACCTTTTACCTCCGTGAAGCAATAGATCAGTTTTAAATTTGGCAGAAACAGGCAAACAAATTTGCCTGGAATGCTTTGTCGAACCTGGGAGATTTGATACAATGTTTGTGGGCTTAGCTAGTTTTAAGGGAACTTGACAGATTTGTTTTCCAGCAGTTGTAGGCCGACAGCAAGTAGACATAACAGCACTTGTCTTTTGACAAGAGCTCAGGTGCCATTCTGTGGCACGAATGAATGAGTTAAGTGTTTACCCCTCTGTTTTGTGGTTCAGGTATTCTGGCCCGCTTTGTCGGGGCCTCTCATTGATGGAGTGACAGGCTCTCTGTACTGTAATTAATTTGGGATTCCTTTATACACAGCCAGCATGTCAGCCGCCCCTCCCTCCGGCCGCCATTCAAAAGGCAAATCCTCTGCACTCTCATCTCTGATGCTGGCAGCATAAAAAACAGATTTTTTTCCCCCTCTCTGTCTTGCTGTTTTGCATTGATATGTGTATTCAACCTTTTTACCTTTTCAAACATTTGCAAAGACTTAGTGTTGTATTACTTCTCTGAACTTATGAAAAAAAATCTACTTTGTAACAACATTTCCACAATCTGGTGCTACCATATATAAACTCTGTTGATACCTTAAAAATAAAATATTTATATGTATTGACTGTATTGTAGCTTACACGTTTAAGACATATTGAAAACATGTTGAAATTGATTACAAATGGTGGGTTTTTATTTCAACACCTATGCCAATGTCTTTCCGATGGCAGTTTTCTGAGAAGCATATTTTTGCATTCTGCCTTCTACCTGACAGAAAGGTAGACATGTGCTACAGTGGAAAGAGAAGGGTTGGCTTTCCTGCTAACATGCCACTCAGCACACGAGTGATATACTGCTCTGGGCTACTCACAGGCCATTAGCGCTGATCTTCACAGGCTGCATGTGAGGCTTAGACAAGGCTTAGGCGCCATGTTCTTGTCTGTTGTTCCCCGTAAATGAGATGTGAGTTTGCTGAGAAATACAGTTGCTAGATTTAGGAGAATCGCTCACTCCCAAAACACACACACACACACACACACACAAACAGACAGACAGACAGACACACACACACACACACACACACACACATCATGTTCTATCTTTGACACCAAGAGAGAGGGAGGTGTTCCAAAAAAGTCTCTATTAAAAATGCAGTCGCTATAACCGGCCCTTCATGGAAAGAGCTGGTAAAAGGTGACACCTGGATTCAATGAAATGCGTGCTCTCCTCTCACAGTTAAGAGGAAGGATAAAACTTCTCTGGCACAAATGGTAATCAAATACTCCCCATCATAAAAAGGCTGGACGGCCGAGAATGGGAGACAGACAGGGTATTGGCTCTCTCTCTCTCTCAGCTATATCACCGATTTAGGTTGTGCTCTGTCAGCGTTGAAGAAAACAGATAAAGACATCTCACAGGGTAGTATTTCATATTTCACTGCTTAGCAAATGATTCAGGGTTTTTTTTTCAGTTCGTGTGACACATGAATAGTACAGCTCAAGCAGTACTTAGTTCATCATCTTGTTTCAAAGCTAATAGAGAGTGTGAGACTTAAGTATGTCATCCACATTTATCACTGTCAATAGTGCCCTGTAAAGAAAATCTAAGAAATGAGAAAAGCGATAGTTAACAACATGTTAACACATGGCCTTCAGTTGGCCCCAGGTCAACGGCAAACCTCTGTATGAATAAGCTGCATGGCACAATTCCTTCAATATAGAGAATGATTGCAGAGGAACTTGGGCGGGAGCCAAAAAAGCATTTGAAGGCTTGCCCCGGAATCTGTCTCATTGTGGAGCAGTAGTTTTGGCTTAACAGGGGACTCTCCGGACCAGCAGAAACCTGTCCATTCATCACTCAGAGAAAACAGGAGTGTATCACACTGTTCAAACAACTCAACACTCTCTTAAACATAATTGAAACAGTTGGCACTTTGACCTGCACGCACAATTTAGGTTTCTGAATGAGAAAAGTTACGATGTTGATACGTCCTGTCTTTCTTTGATTTGCTTTTGATACTTTTATTAACCTGTGTGTGAATGCACATGCACAGATGTACAGTGAGAAATAGATAGAACACGACTTGAATAGTGAAATGTCAGATATTAATTCCTCAGGTTCTGTGCAGCTTCAATTGCGTGTATTTTCTTTGTGTGTTGATACACTTTTGCAAGCTCGTGCTAAATCAACAAATCAAGAGAGGTAGCTGCCAGACAACATCAGAAAAGATGATTGCTTGCCAACAAATATAGTGCTTACACACAACTTTACAATTAGGCTGACAGTTAAAACAGCGGATCTTACACCTGGCCCCTGAACACATGCAAACGTGCATGATACACAAACATGCACAGCTCAGTACATATCTACAATATGTACAACTAGAAATGGTTGATAAGACTTAGCTTGATTCCAAATGATCTTTGGCGTAGCTTTAGTCATCTTGAATTCTTTTTCATATGAAAGTGTGGTGGAGTTTCGCTGAACCCTGCCCTGATAGGTCACCAGTGAAGAGTCTGTGGCAATACACGTTTAGATGGTAAAGAAGGGAATCTTTTGAAACTGAAGGACTAACAGCTTACATGAAGAAGAGTGAGTGTTGTGAATTTACATGACAATCGATGGACTCAGGTTAATCTTAATCCCTTACAGTGATGACACAGAAAGAGATGGAATGATATGGAAAAAGATTAAGACAACTTGCCAGTATGAGACATCAGGAGGAGGACAGACTGACAGAGAGACAGAGAGATGGATAGAGAGAAGAAGGACAGAGGGAGGGATAGAGGGATCAAGCAGAGTACAGTCAGAGAGAGTGGGTTGAAGGTGGGTGGGACTGGGACGCCGGCTCTGTTCCCAGATGGTCTGATAAGGGTGGTGGTGGAGAGGCAGTACAGGTTCCCCTGGATGACGAGAGGGGCTGTAAGAGGACGCCTGTTTGGTCCTGTCAGTTTTACCATCAATCAGCCCAGACCTGTCACACTCATTACTTTTATTCACCCAATCTGCAGAAACCCCCACCACCATTCCAGCGGCCATTAGCAAGCTAATACAAGTCAGCTTGTGGAGCTGCAGTAGCTTGACTTTGGGCAAGTGAGGTTCTTGCTAACCTTATGGTGTGATGTTTGCATGTTTTTTGCTTTCCCCAGATGCTGAAAGACATTCTCTCACTATTTTCTTGTTGGTCTTGGCATATGACACTGAATATTTTGCTTGTCTATCTTTTTTCTATCTCTCCCTAACAATCTTTTTTCCACTTGAGTCACAAAGCCTGTGGCAAGGTGAGTAGTCATCTTCGGAGAGGCATTCAGGTCATAGCTTTACAAACAATCTTTCTTGGTTTTCACATCCATGTAAGAAAAAATGACATTGTTGTGTCTGTATCCCCCTTGCAACACATGGGCCCTCTCAGGGTAAATGCATAAAATAACATAACAAGCCTCTTGGGGAATCCCAAGCTCCCCCATTTGCCCCACCGCCTCTATATTTGCCCCCCAATCATTAACAACCAGTTCACCCAGAGTTCAGCTTGCAGAGGAGAACCAGCCAAGACTCTGCTTAAAGTGGCCCGTTTTGGTTTTCAAACAGAGCCACAGACAGCATTGTTATGGCGCTTAGGTGAGCAAGGAAAGGAGAGGAAAGATAGGGGAGCGAGTCGTTTCCAGTGAGCGGTGAAATGAAATGGTCATCTAGAATTGCGTGTGATGGCTGCCTGGAGAGACGAGCTGTTCTGCTGCAAGTATCGTGTTGAAAGTTAGAGCAAGGAAGAAAGATTGGGCGCACAGGAGACGCTCGTAAGAGCCAATCAAGAAACGCGTCCCTCCGAAACTGCAGCCGCGACATGGGGAAGGTGGAATCCAATACCCAACAGCTATTAAGGGGTGCCATTTTGCTGTGTCTGTCCAAGTGACGATTAAGCATTCTATCAAATATCAGCAAGGATTTTAAGTACCTCGCTGGCGACACATTGCCCGGTTGCGCACATCGAGCAGTACACACTCCAAACGAAATGCGATCTTTCGGAAAGAAAAAAAATGTCCAAGAGAGAAAGAGAGAGAGAAAAAAAAATGTGAAAGACCCCGACAATTCAACTCCTGTCTTGTAACCATTAGACTTTTCATAACATTGTGGTAAAACCCCTCTGAAACTCCTTCAGTTCCAAAGTCACCACTAGGTGTTCATCGCAGATATTATTCACTTGGCTTCCACCGAGGCCTCTGAGGCTAGTTAGTGGCAGAAAAACATGACCGTGGGACATTTCATGATCTGCTGATCTAGTAGCCACAGACCCCCTCTTAACCGACGCCTAAACAAACACACTTGAACTCGAGGGAGCTCTGCACACAGCTAGGTCTCTGTTTCCTACAACAACCCCCCCCCCCCCCCCCACACACACACACACACATATACACACACACCCTTCCCTTCCCACCTCATCTCACCTCAATTACTCCTCTTAGGCTTCCTTAAGCCTGAAATATGTGCCCGTGACTAATGTTGGAATTTAGCAAGAAATCAGCTCTGGTTTCACGAGGCTTTATTGGAATAAACCACGATGCAGATAGGCTGGCTTATGATGGATGGGGAGCAGGGAGAGGAGGGGCTGTCTGTATGGGTTTGGGAGGGTTGGTGGGGTGGTGGTAGGCAGGGTTGTACAAGTTTGTGCCCCTCCAACCCCACCCCACTCCAAAACACACTCATACACACACACAGACACACACACACATACTGTATACACACACACACACACCTACTTGTCTTTCACTTTCAGATGCTTGTGTGCCGGTGTCAGCGAGGCATGTAACAAGCCTCCGCACTGCTCCGCCGGAGAGATAAGCCTTTGTGTCAGCGGCCAGATTGAAAAATGTCCATTTGGGTTGTTTTATTTCGGCTCGCTTTGGAGCAGGGGCGGACAGCTCCCGTCCCGTCCCCTCCTCTCCTCTCCTCTCCTCTCCTCTCCTCTCCTCTCCTCTCCTCTCCTGTCCTTTCCTCCCCTATCCTCTCCTCTCCTCCCCTCCCCTCTCCTCTCCTCCCCTCCCCTCTCCTCTCCTCTCCTCTCCTCTCCTCTCCTCTCCTCTCCTCTCCTCTCCTCTCCTCTCCTCCCCTCTCCTCTCCTCTCCTCTTCTCTCCCCCTTCTGCCCTCCTCCCTCCCCTTTCCCAGCCAAATGCAGCTCAAAAATGAGCAGCTAGTTTGTCTAACATCCTTGACTATCAGCCAGCATATATGGAATTTGGCCTGGAGCGGAGCTCACTGGGAGTCCTGACTGACATGTCCTTTTGTGTCTCTGCCCTCATGTTTGAAAAGCGGAATCAATCTCGGGGCAGGATACTGCTATACTTTGACATGTGGAGGACAAAAGCGGACAAAAGTGTCAATTTGTCTCTTTTTTTTTCTTTGAGTGTGCCCAACAGGGGGAAAAAAGTTTGAATAGTTCCTTCAACTATTTTATGCATGACCAGCAGTGTTTGGATAGATACAGTCTGAATGTATTTTCCTTTTACTTCAAGATAAAGCAATGAATGCCGTGGCAAAAAGACAACACTGTTTCTACAGCAGCAGATCAGTACAAATGTTATTTAGCCATACAGCACAATATCAACTGTAACATCAGTAGCCATATTTCTTTCCACTACCTCTATCGAAACACTTTAGCCTTTAGTAAACTAAATGTTTACTTTCATCAACAGGCTAAACCCATAACATTACGCACCCTTCATCCACTCCGTCAGTTTGCATGTCTGCGGCAACTCAGTCACCACACACTGTTTTCAATATTCAGATACGGCCATTGACATGCATATTCACCACAATAGTCAAAGTATGGTGGGTAGGTTGGAGTGTGTGTGTGTGTGTGGTGACTCATTACCTGTTTTTAAGACTAAAGATTAGAACACACAGGTCATGCACCGAGTCATGACTCAGGGCCAGATTAAATTTATTTTAACTAGAGTCATGACCTACTACGCACAGATAATATTTACACTTGTACACTCGACACGAGATGTCCCAGCACACAGTGTCTCTGTCTCTATGTCTGTCTGTCTGTCTGTCTCTCTCAATAACTATACAATTGTTCTGTCTGTCCGTCTATCTGTCTGTCCGTCCATGTGTCCGTGTGTGTGTGTCTGTGTATGTGTGTGTGTGTGTGTGTGTGTGTGTGTGTGTGTGTGTGTGTGTGTGTGTGTGTGTGTGTGTGTGTGTGTGTGTGTGTGTGTGAGAAAAGAGGACCAAAGCACTGATTCACTTTCCAGAGAATGAAATACTTGGATGTGATTGCAGAAAGTAAATGACTGACGCATGGCACAGTTTAAGAGGGAGCGGGACACAAACCCACAGGAATAGTATATGTGTTCTCTCACACAAAGGAACGTCGGAAACACACCACTTAGTATCGCTTCCACTGTTGTGTTTACGACTCAGTGTGAACACAATACTCAGGCACAAAACACCGAGCAGTGCCTGCCAGCCTTAAAACAACATTCTTCATCATGACAGCCTTGAGTACACACATGGTGACATCTGCACTTTATCAAACACATGAGCCCCATGCAAAAACGCTGCATTTGGTCGCACTTTCCTAAAAAAGCAATGCAAATCATGCACTAACTGATACATGTTTGCTAGCAAACAAAGCCAGAGCGCCTTAGCTGTGCCTTCTCACTGTCATTCAATTTACGACTGGAGGTACACTTTAGACAGGTTTACGTAATAGGAAGTGAAGCTTCATTTCTTGTTGAAATTAAATGATATAAAATAATGTGCTAAGGGGACCCAGCAGGTTAAAAATACACAAATAGGGGAGACCGGGGTTGGTTGTCACACAGGTTGGTTGTCACACTCATCATATCTCGGCCACAAAAGGGCGCTGATCAACGTCGCTGACATAGAAATGTTCAGAATTAGTGTTAGGGGTCATCTACATTGACAGTTCAAGTGTTTGACACAAAGTTTTGAGGTGAGATCAATATTAAGGTTTTTCATGTCAAAATGTAAATTTTCAGAACTTTAAGTTTTCTTTTCTAGTGTTGTAACTAATGTGTTGACTTTAGAAAAACTATTACCATTAAAAAGTATGAAGACAGAGCTATATTTTCAATATGATTTTTCTCAGTTATGCTACAACTTGTGTCTGCTTGGGTCACTGCTAGCATACAAGGTCAGTTGGGGATGGTTGTCACACTGTCTTTGGGGTTGGTTGTCACATGTGCCACCAATGGCCATATATGTATTAACTCTCTGAGACACACACACACACACACACAAAAAAATGTAAATAGTAACAATAGGCCTATCTAATTGTTCTAATCTATCGTTTGGTGCATAACATGTATATTTAAATAATATGTTATAAAATAGTATGTATTCAGCAAGTCTATGTTTTATTTCAATGTTCCCAATGTCGATATTCCCAGTGCCTGTGTGTTATACGTATATTTCCAATGCTTGTGTGTTATACTTACATTCTGAATAAATTTCACTTCACTTTTTTGCATAATTTTCAAAAATATTCGTATGTTATCACCCCCCCCCCCCCCCCCCCCCCCCCCCCACGCCATTGAAATAACATTGTGACAACCAACCCCATAGTGTGTGACAACCAACCCCGCAATGGAGTTGGTTGTCACAAGCTGTCAGTGTCTATTTGGCTTTTTGGAACACAATGAATTTAAGGCGATTTACGACCCTCCAGTCCTACCTGACACTTTAAGCTTACATTATACATTGAAAGAGAATCTATTCATAACACCGTTTTTGAGGGATTCAAATGAAAGCAAAAAATGTGACAACCAACCCCGGTCTCCCCTACACATGGCTAAACAAGAGCATGTTCTGCCTTCTGCTATAGAGGCATGCTATGGCTCCTAAATAAAAAAATGGTCTGCAACCAGCTGTAGAGATTGATGTCATTCACCCCCTTCTTTATTGGCCGTTGCGAGCGCAAATATTAACTGTAGTGCTCCATAATAATCCCCCGGAGATCACCGCGCATTTGAACTCAGAGGAATCGTGAACTATCGGCAGTACCGAGAGTACTCTAGCAGCTGTGTGTGTCTCGCGGGCTAATGTGCTGTGAAAAGGTTTTATGCGACCGATACCGAGCAAGTGCTTTTTTTTTTGTCCATCCTACCTCCGCAACCACATACTGCCCAAATGAGCCTCCTAAATATCTTTACGTGTGCTGTCTGCTGATTTATTAAGTGCACCAATTGCACTGCCTAATGGGCTGCAATCAATGATGAGACTGCTAAAGCATAGAGATCTCTTTTCAATCGCCCACAATTTAAAGGCATGTTTTGTGTATGTAGTGCTATGTAATATTTTTTAAATAATATATTTGAGGAAATTTGTCAGTATTTGTGTTTATTTTGCTAGCACTTTGTAATAGCCTATACATGATTTGTTAACTCTTGGTTAACGCGTTTTTCATCATTGTAATTTATATATTATACATTCATTCTCATAAATTATTTAAAAATGCAGATTAATGCAGACAGACAGACAGACAGACAGACAGACAGACAGACAGACAGACAGACAGAAAGATAGACAGTCAGAAGTACAGATAGCAGACAGCCTAAAGACCAACATACAGACATACAGACAGACAGACAGACATACAATAAACAAACACAGATGGGTGTAGATATGTTTATAAATGATTTACTGATGAGAAATAATGTAAGAAAAATGATTAACAAATAATCAACAATAATGTTGAATGTTGTAAACAGTGTTTACTAATAACTAACTAAATGCATAATAAATGCTTCATAGGGAGTATTATAAAGTGTTTCTGTTATTTTTCATCCTGTTTGAGGTTATTACTATTATTATTATTATTATTATCATTATTATTATTATTATTATTATTATTATTATTATTATTATTATTATTATTATTATTATTATTATTATTATTATTATTATTATTATTATTGTTGTTGTTGTTGTTGTTTAAATGTCAGTGTGTCACATTAGCATTAATCTCTCCCTTGTTGTGAGTTGTGTAGTACCCACTGCTTGTTCCTGAGTTATCTAAATCACATGGCTAACCCTGGGCAGTTTTCACAGGAGAGCCACATGCCAAAAAGCCTGACCTTCAGAACACACCACCATACATGATTCTCCACACTGATCTAGTCCTCAAGGCATGAGGCAATCCGAACATGCTGCATCTGTATTTGAGTTCAGCGGTTGTTAAGACAGCGATTAGTGTGAAACAACCCATTAGTCATCTGTAAAATTCCCCCGTTATCTGTCTCTGCTCTTTCAATCTCCATCAGATAACCTCCAGTAAAGGTATCACATATCACTTTCACCATGGACTGATAAAGCGATAAGACAAGACAGTTCACCAGCGGAACAGGGGGCTGCCCAGCTGAGAGCACCTGAGTTTGCTATTCTTGTTTGGTCACCCCCACCACACACACACACACACACACACATGCGAGTGTGGATACCCTGTGATAGAACCTGAACACTTTCATCTGGCTGGCTTTAAGCTGGCCACCGAGCATATCGGAGGGGCTTTGCTATGCAGGTCTTGTCACCGTCAGGGAATATGATGCGTGGCAGGTTTGTTGATGGCAAAGTCTGATTCTGACCAGCTGGCAGCCCAGAGAGGGGTGCTGAGCAGCATGGCTTTGTCTCATGCCCACATTGCCACGATGGAGGCAAGCTCCACAAAATCGTTCACACAGGTCAACAGCCCATCAGACTCCTGCTGAATGTCAACACAGAGAGATTTATCTGAGAACAAATACAATACATAGTTTAGTTCAGTGCAACGGCTTTTTAAAACAAGCATAGGATACTGTTATAGTGCTGGTGAGTAATACTGGCTCAACTCTAGATATTAGTCCATTGATTAATTGGTTGATTAATTGGTTGATTGGTTGATTGATTGATTGATTGATTCATTCATTCATTCATTCATTCATTCATTCATTCATTCATTGCACTATCCTGTACTCTGTCTGCAGTTGCTCTGTTACACTCCTTGCTTACGCTGTTGTTTCTCTGCATAACTGTAGCTTGATTTCTGTCGTCTATTGTAAGTCGCTTTGGATAAAAGTGTCTGCTAACTAAGTGTAATGTAATGTATTGCAATGTAATCATTGAAACTGGTCATTTTCAGGTTCAGTGCCACTGTCACTTCTGTGGATCTATGCAGCGGCCATTGTGAGCTCATGATACCATCATGTTTGTAAGACGTGCAGTTTGATAAATTAATCTGGTGTGAAAACCATTAAGTGTATTCTTCTCAGATGTTGGACGTTTTGATAAAATCCCCAAGACACTGGTATAAACCATAACAACCATCAGGAACCATTTCTGTTGACATTATTTGGTCACACTGGGTGTCTAAGTAGGCGAGGTACCATAACAAAAGCATAGTGCTTCATCGGTGAACCTGTGTGCCGGGTTATGGCAACATACCGAACCATGCAACTGAACTTCAAAGTACATACTTTTTATCGTTTCTTTCTCTTTTTTTGCAGGAAGGAGAAGACACTGCACAGACACACTAAATGCCATGCAGGTCCTTTGAACTGCAGGAGAGGGAGAGCAGCAGAGTGAGTGGGTGAGGTGTCACACACATTTTGGAAACACATGTTGCGGATGGTTGTGCGATCAGGTATAAAAGGCCGTTTACACTGCTCCGGGCTGCCCGCTGTGTGACGGATAGTTTGGTATTTCTGCATGTGAAAGATGTGCCTTTTATGGATGTGTTACGGCCCTCTGCTCTCTCAGACACGACCTCTCGTCTCTGTCGGCACGCTGCGGCGCTTCTTCATGCACACATTTGCACACACTGTGCATTCTCCATATGGCCATCCGAGGGCATTTTAAAGCGCACGACTCGACTTTATTTATTTTTTCTCTATCATGGGTGTGTTCAGTGGCTATTCCAGAATATTCTAAATGGCTGTGCGTAATCTGTTCATGATAAGATTCCGATTAGAGAAAATAGATTGAGTAGGTCACACTTTTTAGGGCTTCTGTAACATTGGTTTGGCTGCAGCTTTTCATAGAAAAATCTGCTCTTGTTGGTCATTTTCTTTCAATATGGTTGTGAATGTAATTGGAGAACAAACCTACTGTCAGTAGCACTTTATTTGGTGAAATAGCAAATGAAACCTTATTTAATGTCTGTTACGCTGATGAAGTTATACTATATACTTCAAAATATTTTTGTGAGCCTGTCGGTATTGGGTGAATATGTTATTATATGAGATTATTTCTGTGTTGCATGTTTCAATCATAATGCAGTGACAGAAATACAGTCTATCTTGTTAGAACTAGTTAACATTTTAGTTTGACATAAAATCCTATTAAAAAGGATGCATAGACACAAAAATGACAATCTTCTTAACATGACGACATACAAAGTAACCTTGGCATTGGTATGTTACTATACTGCATTATAGCACAGTAAAAGTAGCTATCACATGAACAATAACAAAATGTTTTATCTTGAATGCATAATTTCTGCTGAACAAAAGGAGCTATTTTTTTTAAACACATCATGCTTGATAACTGTTATTTAAACATGTATTCAGTACTGTACAGTATGTGAAGTGCTTTTTAAAAAACTGCAGTGTTTTTTAAAAGTGGTTTTAAAAATTATGCTATTTTATATTTCTATTTTTCTCAAAGGTGGCCAGTTGGCAGAATTCCCTGGCTTATTTACTTAGTAATTATACAGACAAAAAGAGTACTGAAAAGTGTGACAAAAACACAGAGCAATAATGGAAAAGCAATTATATCACAGTAACAATATATATCTATTACAGCAGCTGACTTTAATTTCATCCTCATAACAGTGTAACAGTTTTCTCTAACTGCAGTTAAAAAGATGTCTAAAGCCAGAGAAGATGTCTAAAGCAATATTTAACTGACATGATTTTCACTGCGCGCACACACACACACACACACACGCACACACACGCACACCCACACACACACACACACACACACAGGTGTTAGAAAGGGATGCTTTATTGTGCTGTATTAGATTTCAAGGCTGATGAGAAGCAAATTAAAA
>CM050217.1:9647500-9660000 GCA_027475355.1 Coilia nasus
TGACAACGACAGGGGCCAAACAGGCCAGTGAAAAAATAAAATAAATAAATAAATAAAATAAAAAATCTTGGCAAGGTTTTCACACTGGTGCAAAATACGAAATCTGTTCTGGCCGCTGTGTCGTTTGTAATACCTCTGGTGGGGAATCGATCAGAGTGCCTGAGCGTTTATTGGTGCACGTCTGCTGAGAGAAGAGAGAAGAGAGAAGAGAAAAGAGAACGGATATTTCTGGAGACATCCTGCCTGCATGGACAAAAGGCCTTCTGCAGACGAGTCCCTGAGGACTTCTACAGCACTCTTAAACACGCAGAACATTTATGCTGCTTTAAATTTCTGTTTTTACATCTCTCCCTGGGTACTGGGTCAGGAGAGTATTGTTTGCCAGAACCACAAGTCTTTATTTCAAATGACATGAAAGTGCATATGTCGGCCCGTTCTGGCCAGCGTATTAAATTTCTCGACGTCGTTCGTTGTAAACGGAATCAGACTTTTTAAATAGGTCACTGCGGGAGGATGGGTGCTGATAAAGTCTATATAAAAGCAGTTTTTAAAAGGAAATAGTATAAATGATGTCTCCATGCGATGTTTATTCGTTTCTGCCTTTGAGGGAGCCCTCATTCTGGCACTGTTGTTAGAGCATGTGTCATTTAGGGGCCACTTGAGGAGTCCAACTCCAATTGTTCCCCATTCCCTCGTTCTTGTGTTTGGCCAAAAAAAAGGAGCAAAAAAAAAACAAACTTTGCAACCTCAGGAGCACAATACCAGCGTGACTGTCCACACTTAGCCTCTGGGGACGAAACGCACTAAATTGTCAGACGAGCGCTTGATGAACACGCACGGTTAATGGACGCGTCAGGAAGCCCGGTCCGTGGCACCAATTCCCATGAAATCTGTCGATATTTCTTTCATTTTCCCCCCTCCATTCGCAATTAGTCACGCTCGGCCTGATCAAAGGGGCCCCGGCGGCTGCTTGCATGTGAACCAGCGTCCCCGGCAATGACATCCACAAACCAGAATGAAATATGAAATATCAAGTTTCCACGGATGCATGGACTTGTAAAAAATCTGAAAGAATAGGAGGATTTTCACACCGGGTAATGTGAAACATTTGGTGCGGATTGTGGGCCTCTGCAGAAGGCAGGCAGGCAGGCAGGCAGGGAGGGAGGAGGGGAGGAGAGGAGGAGGGGAGGAGGGGAGAAGAGCCAAACTTCCACTGGCAGTAAAACAGGAGTTGAGAAAAAGAAAAAAGAATGCTCTAAAACAACAGCATTGAGTGAAACCTATTGATTTAGATGTCATTACTAGCGCTTGCTACACTCGATAGCTGCAAAGTGTCTCAGGGGAGCGCGGAATGTGGCAAATGCGTTTGCGCGCATGGCAGGCCGCACCATGCAAAAACAAAACACATTTGTGTTTGCTCTTCTGAGCCCGGAGTTTGATATATGAAAAAGGCTTTGCCAAAAAAATAACCACTTACTCTGCTCCGTGATGGAAATATAACCCTGTGTTTTGGAGCCAGCACTTCCCAGGGAAAAAAACAAGTAGATACATAATTGTACATACATATGTTAACAAGAGGCCACATAATGCACATGTATGAGAAGTAATGACTACAACTGAGGTGACCAACAGACCTATAAAGGTTATATATTTTATAAGGTTATATATATCGACTTTTGTCAGTCAATAATGACAACATTCGGTTCTACAACATAAAACCATCAATATAATAAGAGGATGAAATGCAAAGAGAGTGTGTATTATTATTATTATTATTATTAGTAGTAGTAGTAGTAGTAGTAGTAGTAGTAGTAGTAGTAATAGTAGTAGTAGTAGTAGTAGTAGTAGTATTAGTATTTCAGAATTATACTAATGTCATTTGAATAGTTTTAAAATGCTTTTTAATACGTTTACAAGCAAAATAGTGCATGAGTCTAATAAATGGCAGGAATTTGATAACATCATCAGTTCTAAAACATAAAATGAACAAAGTGTTTTTTTCTTTCTCATGTAGGTTGCATCATAGGATGATGAGCTTTGCCACAAGTGCACAAGAGGAGTAATCGGACCATAACGGATCAGTCACACCGAATTGTAATTTGGATTTTCATTGCACAACTCAGCTCGACTGTGCAAACGTGACACAGAGTTGCTTCTTGCCTCATGCGTGCTCACTGGCCTGTGTGCTAGTGTGTGATGGATCATAGCAGATAAGCACACAGCGCTGCGTTTGGGGGGAATTAGTTTATCTGAACCAAATGGCTCACTTCATCATGCTGTTTCTATTGGAACTAAATGTGGTGTAGGATTACCTCACATCTGTCCACTTCATCTTGTGGAAAACAGCAAACTAAAGCAGATGGATAGAGAGAGTGGCAAACGAAGAGAGAGAGGGATAGAGAGGGGGAGAGAAAGAGAGAGGGGGAAAGAGGGCATAAAAAAAGGGGACATCCCAAGCTATATTGCTTGAAATGTTTACCATCACCCTCCGGCCCTCCCTATCTAACAAACACACAGCCGCGTGCATGCACACACACACACACACACACACACACACACACACACACACACACACACACACACACACACACACACCAAAATGAAGCAACAGACTTTGTAACAAACAGTGTTGACTAAAACAGGTGCAGAGAGTAATTACCCAACCCCCCCCCCCCCCCAACCAAACACACACACACACCAAACCCCCCCCCCCCCACACACACACACACACACATATACACTTACACAGAAACACACACACACACAGACAAACACACACACACACACACACATATACACTTAAACAGAAAAACACACATACACGCACTGACAAACACAAAAACATAACACTAACCCCCCTTCACTGACTTCATGTTTGGCCCCTACAAAGCTGTGTAAGCAAATAAATAGCTGTCAGTTAGTGGGAGAGAGTGCAGTCACAAGCTGGGGGTGGGTGGGGGGTTGGGGGGTGTAGCACTGAGCAAGTGTCACAGAAGCTGGGCCTACTCTTTATCTATCTAGCAGCCGTCCTCATCAAATGCCCCGCCACCCCACACCACTACCACCAGTGCTGCTGGCCAATGCTCGCCTGGCCTGGTAATTGCCCCCACCCCCTCCCCCAGCTATGTGTTTCCCATGTGTGGGGGCTAGTGGCTGTCCTCAGTTAGGGCCACTGGAAGGATCTGGGAGTTTTATTGGGCCTCTTGTTTAAAAGATCCACTCTGGTTGTACGTGGTGGCGAGTGGCTGGTGTGGAACACAAACGATGGCCACGCAGAGCACGCAGCACCCTCCTCTGTCACTTTTACACCCAATTTAGCACCGCCGGGTAGCGAGGCGCCGAAACGCTTTCGGTCGGAAAAGTGACATCACGAAAGCTTTATGTCAGTGAGAATTTTATCGCTTTGTCAAAATCCCCGGGGCCTATAACCTTACAGTGGATCTGGTGTGTGATGATGATGCACGCAAAAAAAAAAAACACTTTCATGCCTTGCCGGACATTTCTTCTCAGGCCCTGTTTCTTGGAGGGGGGATTTGGTAATACTCATAAAGCCATTCATGTGACTGCTCTATTTCATTTAAGGACAACTGCCACACGATCGCTCCAAGGGATTTCCCTCCATGGTAACACAGAGAAGTTCAGTAGGAAAAACACTGTGAAACAGCATATTCACATTATGAATGACACACCCAGATGTAGTTTACAGAATGTGCATCTACACGCTGGGATTTTCAATCAGATGGGAGTTTTGAAGGTAGACATTTTGAAACCTAACTCCAATCAGTAACTAGGCAACCAGTATTATTACATCATTTCCTGTATCTAAGACAGCCAGAGAGCAAGAATTAGACTAAATAAAATATCAGTTTGATGACTCTGTGTGATATATAGATGTGCAATATAGCTTCAAAGTCACTGTTACCTCAGTGAAAATTAAATTGGGCTTTTACATTCCAGTATGAAAATGCTTCTTTTATCTGTCTGATCAATCAGCTGGTGACTCAGTTTCATATGTGGACTAGTCCAGGCACGTTGAAATATGGTCTGACTAATGATGAAATGTGTCTTGTTAGCTGACTTTAGTCAGTCTATTAAAATAAACTAAACATGTGCCAAAACTATTTTAGTTTACAATAAAGAATAGGTTTAAGTATAAAAAAAGTTTGAACAAAGTTTTTATTTTAAAATAGGGCCAAAAGTTGCTATTATGCCTGCCTATTATATATAAATAAATACATAAAATTAAAAAAATACATAAATTACAAATAAATACATACATTTATTTTAATTTTGTTAGACTACTAAGTTTGCCTGTGTCCTTTTGACATAGTATGTAATGCTGTAAGGTCAGGCGGAAACTCAAGAGGCCGAACAGAAGCTCACAACAATATCCTTTAGCCTAATAGGTTAAACACACACGGCATTTGCCAGAAGGAGACAATTACCGCCACCCTCTGTGTGTCAGACGATACCATTTGAAATCCTTTCCACTGGAAAAAAGTCACCCCTTGAAAAAAAGGAAAAACACCATTTGGAAAGGAACGAGGCACTTGTGGTGTGTGGTGTGTGTGTGGGTGTATATGTGTGTGTGTGTGGGTGTGTATGTGTGTGTGTGGGTGTATATGGGTGTGTGTGTGTGTGTGTGTGTGTAGGGAGGCCCTCCCTGTACGCAGGGTCAGTGTTTCAGATCTCTTTTATTGAGACGCCTCACAGACCACCACGGCTGCAGGCGGGCTGATGGCTTCAGCATATCCTCCCGCTCTCATCCAGGGCGTCCGACCGCAATAATCTTCGCCGTCCTCCTGCCAGAGGGGTCGTCTGTGAGCGAATAAGCGAACAAGGAGCAAACGCTCGCTGCCCACATCAAAGCTCTGGCAGGGGCCCACAGCACTCTGGAAGAGCACAGGGAGATCCTGATAATCGTTCGTCAGATATTACTAAACAAAATCACAACTCATCTCAGTCACATGTTCTTGGACTTGTCAGGAATCTCTCAATTTTTTAATTAATTCTCTCATTTTTTTAACATTCTTGAAGCTTTTGTTTTTGATATAAAAAATGTCAAAATTAAGAACAAATAACAAATTGAATAAATAATGGGATCAGGATTAAAGTCTTCTATTAGCCAATACCTCAATTTTATTGTGTAATTTGGTGAAAGCAGATTGAAACTCCTGTTGTTTCTTCATGCCCCACCCCATGAATGGGTCTGCGTTTCCATCTGCATTATCCGCTGCTGATGGATAAACAAGCCAGACATGGAGAAAACCAGCTGTGAGCCTCTGTGTCTCTCTGCGCTCGTTGCGGAGACTGCCGGTTTATTTGGCTCCGCGGGGACGCTGTGTCGTATGAGGACTGTCGGTGTCCCCTTTTGCGTTGAGGCTCCAGGAAGAGCTGGCTGGGACGAGCGGGAACGATTCCCCGCGTGCGCGCCGTAATCAGCTGGCTGCGGCTGAGCGAATCAGAGCTGCACTGTAGCACTCTGGGCTGGTTCGGCTCTGCTTGCTGAACAAGGCCCCAGGCAGGCAGGCAGACAGGCAGGCAGACAGACAGGCAGACAGGCAGACAGACATGCATGGATGAATGGACAGACATTTCAAGCAATGCTAAGTAGTTTTTCAACCTTAAAATAATGTTTCCAAAATCGTTTCATCAACTCGTAACAGGGGTGAACGGCACTTCTGAATCCGCTTTTTTATAGCCCTCCGTGGGCTATAACCACACTATGCAAGCTTGCAAAAAGGGTCACTATGATCTGTAGTTCGAATGAGACATAAGAAAGACAAGCCCATTTCTAACCTGTAGGGAAAAAAGTGCTTTAGTGTTGCTTTAAGTTCAAAAAAATGTGCAGATGAACTCTGCAAACACACTGCACAGCAAAAACTTCAGTGCTGAATTAACTTCCACAGTTAATTTTAACACTGTACCCTCTCCAGAGTTAAATTAACACTTTCAAAATGTGAAATAGCTTCACACTCTCCAGAGTTAAATTAACACTTTCGAAATGTGAAATAACCCCAACTCTGGACACCATTTAAATAAAAAAAAAAATGGTAAAATTACACTTTGGGAGTTAAAACTTCCAAATATTTAACCCTGAATTTTTAACTCTCCAATTGTGTGGTTTAGGAAGTCCATTCCAGACTTAAACTGCGCTGGCTAACATGTTATCTGTTGCTCAGGCACTGTGTAGAAGCCTGTGGAGGGTCATGATGGGTGTCTATGAAGTTTTGTTTGAGCTGCCCTGGTAACACTCCAGGCCTTCCATACATTTACACAGGCTTTTTTCCCCCCTCGTCTTCCTCCTTTAGTTTCCACGCTCGTCACGTGCAAATTCCGCTTTGATCAGCTATCTGCGGTGCAGGAAGGAGCATGAGGTGGAATCACACCCCCTCTCCCCCACTGGTGCGTAGCTATCTGTTTATATGATCGGCTGTTTTTTTATGTGGCCCTGGAGGGTTGAGCTATGATAGGGGAAGATAGGACGCTTGCCCTCCCTCCTCCCTCCTCTCTTTCTCTCTTTCTCTTCCTCTTAGACTCACTCTTTCATTGTCTTTGTTTTAGTCTGACGTGTTCTCTCTTTCTCGCTCTCATTCCTAAGTTCCTTTCTTTTTGTCCCTCACTTTTTCCATCTTTTTCTCTCCCTCTCTCTCTCCTTCACTCACTTCTTCCTATTCTCCCTCTCTATTTCACTTTGATTCTCTCTTTCCCCTCTTTTCCCCTGCCTCCCTCCCTCCCCCTCGCTATCTCTCTCTCTCTCCCTCCCTCCCTCTCGCTATCTCTCTCTCTCTCTCTCCCTCTCTCTCTCTTCTCTGTGTGTGACTGAAAGATCTACGGCCTCCGCAGCCGGTGTTCACATTGAGTCGCATTAGTTCTGGTGCGATCCGACTCCTGCGACCAGGAGGGGAAGAATCACAGTGTTCGGTAATAAAGTTGTTTTTGGTCCACACATTACTCTTTATTGGGACTTATAAAGTTCCACCACGAATCGTTTGGGGATTCCCTGAAGGCTGAGGCAACAAGGCAAAGGTATAAAAACAAAATGTGTTTTATTTTTTCCCCAAAAAAATCCGTTCCAGTAGATAAAACTAGCCAAGGGAGGTGTGTGGTGATATTTCAGCTTGATTCACCTATTACTTTATATCATTTTCCACATTATTCATATTCGCCGCATTTTCTGAGAAATCATATCTCTTTTTGAGTTGTTTTTGTCATTTAAAGAGATTTGTATTGTGCAAATACAGATGCCAGCGCGTGGAAGCTAAGGCAAAAGTTACAAATTTCACTAAATTTGAGAGGTTGTCAGGAGAAACTAAATAGATTTTATTGCCGTACTTCTGGCCAGGTTAACACAAAAGGAAAATATTTGCAAAGCTTTGGTAACCATGTGGATGATCCTGTATTATCCATTTCTTCTATATTCTCACTGGATGGACAATAGAAACCCAAGTCAGGCTTGGCAAAGACCATAAAAAACTGAGAGGTTTGCAGAAGACACACAGTGGCATTTGCTTTGGATAAAAGTGTCACTAACATGTATTATATTATAATGTAAAGTAATGTCATGTATCAAAATACATCCAAATAGTGCTGTGGCAATCATTCCCTGATGATGTCATGGTACCATAAAATTCGGACAGGTTCAGTTGATCTTCTCTCGAGTATTTATATAAGCCTCTGACAGTATCTCAAGGACACACCTGTCCCCTGGAACAGCGGTCCCCAACCTTTCTTGCCCCACGGACCGGTTTAATGTCAGACAATATTTTCAGGGACTGGCCTTTAAGGTATGGCGGATAAATACAACAAAATAATATGATATGACCTGCATGAAAACTGTGGTATTTTCTAAACATAATAATAAACCCGAATTATGACATGAGCAACGTCCTCTCTGCCCGCAACACTCTCTGGTCGCTATGGTAACGTTTAACCCTCATGTTGTGTTAGAAACATGGTTACGTTCGTGGTGTTAACGGTCAAAATTGACCGGCCATACAAAAAAGGTAATAAAACATTTTGTAGAAGTCTGATTTTCATATATTTTGTTTAATATCTTTTAAACATCCTTTTGAAACATTTCCAAGGCAATTTAAATGACATTGTACTTTTTTGTCTATTGATAAGCTTTATTTTTCTTATCCTGCACCTATTTATTTCATTAAAATTAAGTTCTAATTATGACAAAATTTCAAATGCAAACAATTAATTAACATTTCAGTTTTATTCTTATTATTTCTTATATCATTGAAAATAAAAACCTCACATCTCATCATAGACATGTTGATTTATTAGTTGTAATAAAGTAAAATTTGCTGTTGCCGTTGTCAAAAAAAGGCAGAAAACAATAAATGTGAATCTGCGATGAACTACTTTAAATGTAATAACTGAACATTAACTTTGATTCACAATAAAAAGAACATTTTGAAGTTGAAATGACAGTATTATAACAATAACAGTATAACTGTTAAAAACATCTGAAAAAACATCTGACAGAATGTCATCTGTGCGGGCGATGGCATATCTGGTAGGCCCTGGTCTCATGTGGATGATGTTTTCTGAGGTGGCTCTACTTGGAGTCACAGTTGCGGATGGATGCCAAATGATATTTCCATTTTTTGATGGAAACGATGTTCCTGCATTTGTGAATCCTTCTTCCTCTTCCATTTCCTCCTCTGAGTTACTGTCCTTATCTGCATGAAATTCGGTGTCATCATCTTCCTCAGACACATCTTCCTCTTCAGATTGTGGTCCATCATCAACATCGTCATCAAATAGTAACAGAAGAGCCTCATCCCTTGTATATCGCTTGGCCATGTTGATGCCGTGGAGTGAAGTGTGGGAAGTGTGGGAATAAGCGATTGTAAGCTGCATTTGTATGGTTTTGTGTTACATCAACATTCTAGACTGTTTGGTTCCCGCAAACAGCAAGAGCAAGATTTAGTAGGTAATGTGTATGATTGCATGTAGAGAAGGAGACTGTCTGAAGAAGAAATGAATATTTTCATTGTCATATGTAGAATATGAATTTCAGTATACATGCATATAACATAGTCTAACATGTGTAACATGTGTAACATGATGAGCTGTGTGGATCTGATAGATGGCTCTGGACAGGGTTCTTAAAGCTCTGAGACAGAGATGACTTTGGCCACACACCTCAGGTCTTTTTTCGTCAAGCAGTGAGGCTGCATATTGTGTGTGTGTGTTTGTGTGTGTGTGTGTGTGTGTGTTTGTGTTTGTGTGTGTGTGCGTGTGTGCGCGTGTGTGTGCCTGTGTGTGTGTGCCTGTGTGTGTGTATGTGTTGACTGTGTGTGTGTGTGTGTGTGTATACTGTGTGTACTGTGTGTGTGTGTGTGTGCGTGTGTGTCTTACTTCAGTTTTGAATGTATATTCAAGGTCAATGTCTCTGTATATAAGTCTTGGAGATGTAAGTTAATGATCCGGTCATTTTTGACCGAAACACCATGAAGGTAACAAGTTTGTATATCTTCCACAATCTTAAAAACGGAAACGGAAGTAATGTAAGTTATTTATTCTTTCTGTGCGGCCCGGTACCAAATGACCCACGGCCCGGTACCGGTCCGCGGCCCGGGGGTTGGGGACCGCTGCCCTGGAATACGTGTTATCTACGCCTAGCTCATGAGTCAAGTGTAAGTGTCAGCGAGGGCACACAGGGCAAAAAACACATTTGCTCCGCTCCTGACAGGATAAATAACAGCAAACAGTCAGATTACCTGGATGGTCTGAATAGGACGCCTCCACACCGTAAACAAGCTAGCGAGGCGCAAATGTCACTTGTGTTTGTATTTTAACAGGGCAAGGGTGACGGTCCCATCTAATGTGGCACATGGTGTGTAAAGCCCAAACAAAGCTAACTTTTTCCACTACAGTCATGCTGGCCTTGTCCTCCAGGCTACCCAGGAAAAGTAGCCAATTCATGGAAACTCCCCAAAGAAGCACCTCTGCTCCATTTCCCATGCTGGGGGATGATAGTGGCACTTATCAGCACTTGAATGTTTAGTGCAAAACACCGCAGTATTTTCCAACGAAACACAACCGCACCATTGGCACAACCGATGAGCTTTACCATGACGGTGTTTACAGGCCCTCGTAGTAACAGGAGTTTAGTCACATCCTCTCTCTCCTCAGGGGGCAATGTGTCACCACGCTGGCCATTAACAACCAGGTCACGCAACCTTCGAATCCAACCGCCACTCAAGCAAGGACAACATGAAACTGGAATATGTAGTAAGTAAAAAGGGAGTTTGGAAGGGCCTGAAATCTGAGCATCACTTCCTCTCGTTTTCTTTTTTTTTCCACTTTTCCCTTCTTCTTCTTTTCCCTCTTTTCTTCTGCTCCTTTACGGCGTCGTGTAACACAAAACTGTGGGAGAGCATAAAAAGTATTTGCATGCGAAACATTAAAATTAATTCCCCTTTCCTCGTCCCATTAACACAGCTGAGCGAGCCAAGACTCCCTGGCCTGTGCCTCGTGCTGCTGTCCAGAGAGCTGTTCCCCCCAGTCACCCAGCCAGCCCACCCCAACCAGTCAGCCGCGCCAGGTCCTCTGTGTGATCGTAATGACATTCACAGCAGAAGAAAATCACACCACATATCTACGACATCTCTCTGACCATTAAGCACACATTCTTTTTAAAGCACTGCGTGTACAGTAGTTGTAAGGAAACATCATAAAAAAATGGTTGGACATAGATCACGACTCTGTGCTTTACACAACATTACATTAATGATGCCATCCAATACGTAGGCACCATAACATTGTGTTTTGTATGACAAAGCATTAACAGGAGGAAATGCCCCATATCTCACCACCTGCTAACAGTGTGTTGATGTGAGGTACCAATGTTTTTACTGAGAGATATTATGCAAGCTTTACACCTCAGAATCTCAATGTGTTTGACAAGGGATTGTGGGAAATGTAGTACATGAAGGACAATGCCGTGCTGGGGTGTCTGGGGAGCTGATGTGACCCTCAGTTATCATTCTTCTCCAGATTCTTACCTAACAGCTAGCCCAAGCCCGAAACTACACAGGAAAGTATTCACACACACCCTCCTTCTCAAAAGCATTATGAAGTGATTGCTGTAAAGGTAGGACATATTGCGTTCACCTCTCTCTCTCTCTCTCTCTCTCTCTCTCTCTCTCTCTCTTTCTCTCTCTCTCTCTCCCTCTCCCTCCCTCCCTCCCTACATTTTTATTGTGAATTTGTCTGTCATGGGCTTTTTCCTCCTGCATCACTGCAGCAGAGTCATGGACCGGTGCTGCCAGCACATCTCTTCAAAGTCACCACCTCCAGCCCTCCCAGACCAATGTGTGCATTCTGCGGAGCGAGGGAGCAGACTAACAGCACGCACTTCGAGAGGGATTACAGTAAGTTAAACAGACAAATTGTGCGGCTTTCATGTGTGCCCTGTACACATGCATTAAACATCTCCGAAATTCAAAACAGACGGAGCAGCATTTTTTATAGCTCACGTCTTGATCGTCATGCTGTTTTTTTGTTATCACCTCCACCTCCACCCTCCCCACCCCCACCCCCACCCTCCCCAAAACCCACCCCCAACCCCACCCTCCCTCCGTCCATTCATCCTGACGCTGACTACTCACTGCACCAGTAAATCCTCGGTGGGGCCCTGACTAGAGGATGATCCGCTCTCATTCCCACTCTGACTGTTCCTATTGACACATGGCAATAAGATGTTAGTTTGTTTGAAGTGTTTTTTTAACCCCCCCCCCCAACAACCTCCTCTCTTGCCGACAAAAAAAATTACAGCTTTTGGACCAGGGGGAGAATCCACACAGCACAACGCAGCACATCTGCGGAACGGCCAACGGAAATTCCAAATCTGCATGCCTCTTTGATTGTTACATTCAAGATATCATGTGCGCTACCAGCTTCGGCTGCTGCAAAGCATTAGCCGGCGTAACTGGCTGCTTGTAAAATACTTTTTGGAAATGCTATAGACAGGAGAGGGGAGAAGATGAGGATTCCACATGCTTATCCTAGGACATGACAAACAAAGGGATAAGGTGATACACTTTAAGTGATATATTGAGCACATGTGGAATTGTGGGGGAAAAAAAGAGACAGAGAGAAAGAGACGGAGGGGGAGAGAGGGGGAGGGAGGGAGGGAGGGAGGGAGGGAGGGAGGGGATAAGAGAGGGGGAGAGGGAGGGAGGGAGGGAGAGAGAGGGGAAGAGAGAAGAGAAGGCCCAGGGGGTGGAAGTGAGGGACTTGGTAGTGGTGGTGGTCGCAGCGGTGGTGGTTGGGGGCAGGTAGTGAGAGCCCTCTCTCTGATTTATTCTAAGCCTTAAAGGCCAATGTATCCAAGAACAAGATTAGTTCAGTAGATCACATCCCCTACATCCTTTACAGATTTTCTTTCCCTTGTTCCCAGCGTTATCTGCGAAGGCCGGCGAGACAGCCGAGAGCCTGGGGGCAAAGGCACTTGTTAAAGCCAGAGGTGGGATAGACAG
>CM050217.1:9670000-9682500 GCA_027475355.1 Coilia nasus
GATGGAGAGACGACTAGAGAGAGAAGAGGAAAGAGAGGGAGAGAAAGAGAGAGATGGAGAGAGAGCTTAAAGAAAAGCAAAGAGAGGAAGAGAAAGAGAGGAAGGGGAGAGAAAGAGAGATGGAGAGAGGACTTAGAGAAGAGGAAAGGGAGAGGAAAGTGAGGGAGAAAAGAGAGATGGAGAGAGGACTAGAGAGAGAAGAGGAAAGAGAGAGAGAGAAAGAGAGAGATGGAGAGAGAGCTTAAAGAAAAGCAAAGAGAGGAAGAGAAAGAGAGGAAGGGGAGAAAAGAGAGATGGAGAGAGGACTAGAGAGAGAAGAGGAAAGAGAGGGAGAGAAAGACAGGGAGGGGAGAGAAAGAGAGATGGAGAGAGGACTTAGAGAAGAGGAAAGGGAGAGGAAAGTGAGGGAGAGAAAGAGAGATGGAGAGAGAGCTTAAAGAAAAGGAAAGAGAGGAAGAGAAAGAGAGGGAGGGAAGGGAGAGAAAGAAAGGGGCTGGGGAGATGTTGTGGGGTGCGGGGAGGGATGCAGGATGAGCTCCGGGCCAAAGGCGGGCCAGAGGCAGCCCACTTCTGGCTGTCTCCCGCCTGTCATGGCGCTCCAGCTCCCCAGCTGCCGGTGTTAAAGTTCGCGTGGAAGAATGAGGAGGCCGGCCGTAAATATCCCAGCTCCTCTGGTGGGAGTGGGGGGGTTGGTAGTGGAGCTGGGGGGCTGGGAGGCTCTGAGAGGAAGAGCTGTGGGTTGTGATACTCATCACAGATGCAGAGTAATTTATTTTGATAAGACCAAATCCAACTTCACGGCTGCCCCTTGACTTGCCAAAGGGGGAAGGGGGCCTGTACATGCTGTTTTCCTGGTGAACTTCTTTACTATTTATGTGGCGTGTCTGTCTGGATGGCGTGTGTGTGTGTGTGTGTGTGTGTGTGTGTGTGTGTGTGTGTGTGTGTGTGTGTGTGTGTGTGTATTTGCGTACAACAAAGCAATAGTTTTCCAGACAGCCTCTCTTTATGGATCACACCAAAAGTCATCAACAATAGGCGTCTTTTGCTCGTAAAAACCAGTAAAATGTGAGGTGTGTGTTAGCCACTATGGACGGCATTAGTAACGGGGAGAGCTGACAGGAAAGCAGGCAAGCAGGCCTGCACAGGTTCGCCCGAGGAAGCTGGCTGCCTGCTCACTGATGTAAGGAACCCTGCTGCTTGGCCAGTGATGAACACTACAGAGAGAGAGAGAGAGAGAGAGAGAGAGAGAGAGAAAGGGAGAGAGAGAGAGAGAGAGAGAGAGAGAGAGAGAGAGGGAGAGGCAGTGTCGATGCGGGATGCGTTCAGCTGAGCATGGACAGGCTTGGCCAGGCCGTGGTCACTGTTGCCCCAACCCCCGCCCCCCTGCAGGCAGATGCGGTGTTGAAATAACACCAACAGGGTCTGACCTTGCTTTGCTTTGCAGCGAAAAGAAAGTCCCAGTGTAGCGAGCTGGACATAACCAGTGCGTTCTAACCTGAGGAGGTAGGGAGCGAGGGACTGAACAGTGCACCACTTCTGAAAGTCTCTGTAATATCCATTATGATTCAGTGACTTGTAAAAGGATTATACAAAAACGGGCAGCCCTGATGGAAGCCAAATTTGACTTCCCACATAAATTACATCTTCAAACGGCCTTCGTTTTGGAACAGGGGAATATGGGGCAAACCCGTAGCAACCCTTTCCCCTCTTTAAAAGTGCAGATTACAAACACTGCTTTACACGAAGCAGAACGATTCCCGACGTCTCATGGGCTTGCCATTGTGCAGCCTTGTCAGTACGTCCAGGATGTGCCCGGCGAGCGAGTAGTAGCCTGTAGCAGGCGTGGGCAGTGATACACTGCTGACAGGAGCTCAATAAGACAGCAAGAGATAAAAGCTACTCTGACACCACTGGATAGTTCTGCTAAATCCTCGACATAAACAAACATACACATCAAAAAGACCAGTGCTGAATTAACTCCCACAGAGTTGATTTGAACACATTTGAGGGTTTATATAGCTCCACACTCTCCAGAGTTAAATCAACACTTTCAAAATATGAAATAACTCCAACTCTGGACATCACTGAAATCTGAAAATGTTACAATTACACTTTGGAAGTTACAATCAACTCCCAAATGTTTAACCCCGAAATGTTAACACTCCAATTTTTGCTGCGTGGCACTCGCAGGCAGAGACGCTCGCAGGCATTTGCCGATCTCAACGCATCACACTGCGTCAGCTGCGTTTCTGCGTTAGCCGGCAGTGCGACAGGGTCGGGTTTGCTACCGGCGAGCTCAGCCGACCGTGACTAGGACTAAAGTGGCAGGGCTGTCGTTTTTACAGTGCGTGGTGGTGCCTTTTTGAAGTCCTATGGGCCATTACGTGCTCAGCGCTTAGTGCTTTTCCCATCCGTTAGGTTAGCGCGCTGTAAAAGAAAACCCAGTTGCTTTGTCACCCTCTGTGGCCTTGTATCCATGTGAGCGCTCTCAGAACAATATCCTGTATATTCTGATGTGATGTAAGAATGGATCAATTAGACTGCTAAAAAGAAGTCACCTCAGTGAGGAAGCACAGGCAGTCAAGGTATAGGCCTGGAAGTGGATATTTAGTAGTAATCATGAAAGAATGTCAATGGGGGCTTTGAAAGAAGCCATCAGTACAGCACTGTGAGAGAAGGAAAGGGTTTTATGATTTCCTTTGAAAAATTGATTCCAATTCATAAGGGGGTACCGCGAAAGGGTGTCGTATACAATTCCTTCCCTTTTAATACTAAATCTTTCAGGCAGAAGCTTTTAAAACTTCAAATGCACCAATATCCACTTACATGTGTCATGATATACCCCTCCTATTCTACGAGTGCCATTCCTGTTCTTGTGCGCTTGAAACATGAACGTGTGCACTGGAAATGAGAGAGAGAGAGAGAGAGAGAGAGAGAGAAAGAAAAAAAGCTCCTCCACACACAGAAACGAGTGGACTGGTGCACTGTTTAAAAAAAAAAAGATAGAGCACACATGGTGTCTGGCTTTCCCATCACCTCTGCACAAGCAGGCCATTTGGGTGGCTGTCAGGGGCGTCCACCGCGTGCAACGCGTCACTTAAGTACAAACAGGCTCGCCATCATCCCTTATTAAGCCCGCCGCGTCCACACTGTGAATCCACGGGGCTAACAGACAACCTTCATGAGGCTGCCACGAGCTTGCAGTGGAACTACAGGCTACTGGTTTTGCCTGGTGCAAATGCAGCTCTACATTCGCAGCTTGGTTTTATACATTTTTTCCCTGCCTTTCTTCTTCAATTCTTTAACACACACGGCCAATTGTGTTTGCTTTGTTCAGCTCAGCAGCTGTGATTAGACTGACAGATGTGAAAGAGCTAGGACGATATGATATAAAATAGCTTCCGGCAAACATGCAAGCCCCTGTCCCTTTCACACTGTGTTTATGGTGTCAGAGAGAACTTTTGACAGGAGATATACGTAGACAATGAAAAGCATTATGACGGAAATGACCCGGCTATACATAGTGATGTTGAGCTTTTCCCACAGCAGAGCGTGGAGATAGCAGTAACTCTGTCAGCCTAAGAGTGATAGTGAAAGCTGGTGGAGATAGCATCAACGCTCACTCCAGACTCACTCACTCGCTCCGAGCCAGCCGGCCAGCCGCAGGTTTAGCCTGTGGGGTGGGGGGAGGGGGGAGGGGGGAGGTGGGGCAGGGAGGTCTTGTGTTTATGGCGGGGAACATGAGTGTTGCTCAGGGTCTTCCAGAGTGAGCTGGATTTGTGCACACAATGACGTTCCTTTTTCCAAGAGAATGAGACAGAGGGAGAGAAAAAGAGGCAGAGAGAGAGAGAGAGAAAGGGAGACAGTCAAAGCATAATCTCAGAAAAGATGAGTCCCACTGGCCCAAAACACTTCCCATTCTCCTCGCTCATACTTTCTTTCCTTCTTTCTCTCTCTCTCTCACCCACTCACACACACACACATGTGCATGCATACACACATGTACACATACTGTACATAAGTGCACGCATACACACAAACACACACACACACACACACACACACACACACACACACACACACACACGCCATTGAGGCTTCCTCCTATGCACTTCCATTCGTGCCAACAGATCTGATCCCTCTGGCCAGATGGCCGAACGCGCTGACTATAAACGTTAACGCTCGAGCAAAGCCGCAGTGCCCCTCCACAGGAGACAAGGGCTCTCTCATACCCAAAAGCCACACCATTTATTACTTTATTCTGCCGCCGTAATGATTTAAGCGGCTACAGATTGCAAGCGAAACGCGAATAGAGCAAGCATGTGCTCCCGGGAGTAGCCTAACACTGAGCAATGGCACTCAGCAGCGTCGAGCCGCCTGTGCGGGTTCAGGAGGAGGTTGACCGTGTTCCCCCGAGGTTACGCAAAGCTGTTCAACATGAAAAGGCATCGGGGTGATTATTACTCTGAAAATATACCTCCTTTTCTCCTTCTCTCTCTCTCTCTCTCTCGCTCGCTCTCTCTCTCACACACACACATACGTGCATGCATACACATATGCGCTCACACAAGTGCATGCACACAAACACATGCGCACACACACACACACACACATGCACACACACACACACATGCACACACACATACATACACACACAGACATGCGCACACACACATACACACACACACACATACACACACACACATACATACACACACACACACATGCACACAGACACACGCACACACATACACACACGCACACCTTCTCTTTTTCGCTCCTTGCAAGTGTTTAATATAAAGTACGCCCTCCCATGTCAGCCAATAATCACCCCTAGGAAAGGTGGCTGCGAGGGTCAGGCCATGCCCGTGCAGTATAAATCTCTCCCTCCATTACTGTAGTGTGTTCGGCTTCTGCCAGAGATGAAGCGTTGAGTCAGGCCAAGGCAGACAGCTGAGCTGCACATGTTGGACCCCTGCGGCTTTTCAAAGGTTGTGCTGATAAATTTTGGGAGGGCGCACAAGTTTACGAGTTGCTTAAATGCATAAACATGCATGTCGATGTTTTCCTGGTGATGTTATTTTTTTCCTCCCGCAACAACAAAACCCACAATGTACAATAAATGTGATCATTGTGCTGTTTTATCTCATTGTATTTATTGTGCTGCTTTTGGTAGGCTTTCATAGTGCCTATGTCTTTCATCTGGATTTGGTGTTGGCCTAAATTTATGCCATAGGGTGACTTCATCCAGTGGGGGGAGGAACTTTCCTTTAGGGAAATGGGTTTCCATGAGGTATATTTTAGTGCGACACCACTCTTTGGTAAGATGGCTGCCACTTTGGGGAGTGGTGGGGCAGGGGGAGCTTCGCTGCTTCGTTGCTGTCTAAAGTTGGCTGTGTGTGCAAGTAAAGAGGTGGCCTGCACAAACTTGTCAGAGTACTTCAGGGTCAAACTGGGGACCTTTACTTTGGGACTCTTGGTTGTGGTGACCAGGGTCTTCTCCGAACAGTTATACTGTAAACTTGCCTCTGTCGGGGCCTGACTCTTGCAGCTGATTGGGTTACTTAAACCCTAACCCTAGATACTATGCAACTTTGAGTGCTCTTTCTCAGTGGAACTCCTCCTAGTGTCTCCAAGTAAATGGACACTTTTGTAAAAATGGATTGCTTTTCCTTCCCCTTTGCATGTGTTTTCAAGTCAACTGATCAGAGTACTCGGCGAATACGAACTCAGACAGTAAAGTCAGAATTTCTTCAGAAAGTAACGTGATCCTGCTTCTCGCACTATTTGGCACTTTGTGAGTGTGAGAATGCCGGGGCAGATACCCAGATATTGATGACTCATTTAAGCATCTAACGACTTACAAATATGATTAATTAACTCGTTAATTATTTGAAAAGTTGTATAATATGCTGTTTAAGGTGGTTGGGTGGCTGGTCCTGGCTGGCCCCCATCAGCAGCACTGGCTGGTGGGATGCAGTCCTCCACCTCCAGCTGGGGCTGTCTGGGGTGTCTGTGTGCCCCCTCAGCCTGTGGCCCTCTGATGCCACATGGCTACATTCCATTCACACTTCATTGTAACACAGGCGATATCAGTTATCCCACGAGGAAAAGACCGCCAGGGTTTCTTTCATATATTTTCAGAAAAATCCCTTTGATGAAAATAGTCCAAGCTCTGTAGAGCTGTTCTGCAGGTGAGAAGATTTCAGGCCTCACTGATTTTCTTTAATGAGCTCAGGCACATAAATCATATTTGACTGTGTTAAAGCTCTCAGTGACAGCTGATTTCTTCCAGAGGAAGAGCCGTCTTTATTTCATTGATCACATCGGTTCTTGTACAGGGAGAGACTAAATAAAAACTGTGTGATTCTCGAACTATGCAGAAAAATGATTGGGAGGCCCAGGCACACAACCTCTCATAAATGACTGCAATGTCCCACAGATTATTTGCTGCTGTTTCTGTTTTTTTTTTTTTTTTGTTGTTGTTGTTTAATCCAGATTTTTAGCTATTCTTTTGACATTATTTTTCATGTAGTGTGTGTCAATCAGAGTAAAAAATGGTTAATGAGAGGACAAAAGTTTTGAATGACAAATAAAAATAGCTGATTATATAAAAATATAAAATATATGATTATGTAAAAATAGCAGTTATGTGTTTTCAAAATTTGTATTTACGAAATAGCACTCAAATTAAGGCATTTTCCCCTTTTTAAAATAGAATTCAAATGTTTGCAACTGAGTATGCGCATTTAACATAATGTTATAGTTGTATATATTTGTGTGTATATATTTGTGTGTGTGTATATATATATATATATGAACATACTGTGTGTGTGTATATTCCAGATTGTGGCTGGGATACATGTACGAATGTGTCTGCCCTGCTGAATGCAAGAAACAGCTTTGTTTGTATGAATGATGATCAAAGGGAAGATGGGCTGTCTTTCTGAGTGATGGGTTTTTTAGTGACAGTACTCAAGTGTCTGCTCTGACATGAAGGCCATCACCTCTACATCTCTCAAATTCCCATCCTGAAGACCATTACCTCACCTATTAAAACAGCCTATATCTTGTAAAGTCGGGTCAAGTGTAAATACTTTATAAAAACAGAAAAAATTGAGGTACCCTTGAAAGTTTATTGGCTATACTACATAGCCAGTATTTAATAAAGGCTTTTTAATTTTAGCTTTAACTTTAACTTTAACTTCCATTCAAAGTTGTCTGGTTTTGCATGAACATGTTGGAGGCCCTCTTTTGATAAGCGCCCTGTTTTACTCTCTTTTTTGTATTTCTGACCTGGGGAAGCAATCCCTTCCCTTTTTTTTGTATTTCTGACCTGGGGAAGCAATCCCTTCCCTTTTTTTTGTCTGTAAATGCTTTGTATTTGTTTGTCCATCACTGCAGCCATATTGGTAGATTCCACCCCTCAACCATTACTGATTCAACATTTTTTAGATCTAATTGTGGAAGGAAACTATTAAAATAAAACAGGTAAAATAGCATGCATTTATGAGATATATGATAATGGTGGCTGTTTGGTAAGCACCCATTACAAATTGTTCTGAATTATGGCCTGATTTTTTTTTTCCTTCCCCCCCCCCCCCCCCGACAGCAATCTCGAATCCTATATGAAGAAAATATGGTTCAGCGAACTTTCGAGTCGTCGTCTGTTTGTAACCTCACCCAGTGGCGGAGCATCTTGGGAGATAGTCTTACGGCGGTGAAGGATCTTGGGAGATAGTCTTACGGCGGTGGAGGATCTTGGGAGATAGTCTTACAGTGGTGGGCATGCCAACTGATCTCATGCTTAAATCACGCCACTCCACCCAGGATGGAGCAGGGGGTGTCTAGTCTGTCTGACAGGCCAAAAGGGTTGGTCATGCTCCCAACAGAAAAAAAGAATACCTATCTCAGGTAACCCTGAGGAGTGTGTGTGTGTGTGTGTGTGTGTGTATGTGTGCACGTTTGTGTGTGTGTGCATGCATGTGTATATCTGTGTGCATTAGTGAGTGTGTACTGTATGTGTATGTGTGCACATTTGTGTGTGTGCATGCATGCGCATATGTGTGTGCATTAGGGAGGGTGGATGTGCCTGTAAGTGTGCGTTTGTGTGTGTGTGTATATGTGTATATGTGTGCGTGCACGTATGTATATATGTGTGTGCGTTTGTAAGTGTGTGTGTGTATATTTGTGTGTATTTGTGTGTGTGTGTGTGTGTACATGTGTACATGTGTGTATGTGTATGTGCATTTGTGTGTGTGTATATGTGTGTGTGTACATGTGTGTATGTGTGTGTGCATTTGTGTGTGTGTATATGTGTGTGTGTACATGTGTGTATGTGTGTGTGTGCATTTGTGTGTGTGTATATGTGTGTGTGTACATGTGTGTATGTGTGTGTGCATTTGTGTGTGTGTATATGTGTGTGTGTACATGTGTGTATGTGTGTGTGCATTTGTGTGTGTGTATATGTGTTGTGCGCGTTTGTGTGTATGTGTATGTGTGTGCGTTTGTGTATGTGTGTGTGTTTTTGGGTGGACTGGGGAGGGGGTGGGGTTGCACGGATGTACAGTCCTACCTGCCATCTGCCGATCGGGGTCTCTCACAGTGGGGCGGAGGGGCTTGGAAGGAGGAGGGGGGGGGGAATACCACCTGGAGATCTCCCCGAAATCCGAGTCTCACGCGGTTCTTTCTCATTGTCAGATATGGTATGGATTAGTTTAGTAACAGCCTTCTCGGTGTTCTCCCTGGGTTTTCATTCGAGGCAGGCCCCGGCTCTAAATCTTAAACCGTGAGGTGGCAGCTCATCACACCTAAGTCTTTCTTCATGTTGGAGCCTTCAGAGGACAAATTCGACACAGGTCACAAATCAAGATCTTCACAGGTGAAAGATACCCCTAAAAAGATACAGGAATGCAGGTGAGCGTGGAGCTACAAGGGTGATTCCAAAACACATAATGCAACAGAATATCCTTGAACAGATGAACACAGAATAAATGTTTTGAAAAAGTGTTATATTATTTCTGGACTAGCATGCTGTAGACATGTAGGTGGAGAACACATTCCTCCACTCCTGTACCATGGCATTAAAGGCCTCTTGCCTGATACAAGTCTTTTAGTACAACAGATGACCAGACTGTTTTCCACTGTCATAGCCTACCTGCTTTGTGTCTCTCCTTCTCCCAGTGCAATCCAAGTATGGCCACTGGGGGCAGTAAAGAGGGTGAGCTGGAACCTTCTTACACCACAGTATTTAGAATGCTCCCTTATTCTTTGACCTGTCCGTCACTGAGGCATCCACCACAAAAGTGACATGCATGAAGCAAGGTACCCATCGGCCTGAAGCCACCGATGCATGTGAGAGAATATGACCTCATAGGGGACAAATTCCAACTGCTTAAAGGTCTCATTCCCAGCGAAACCGCACTTGCTCTTTTTGAAATATGATAGGTCACTCTAAGTTGCATATGCATGCGGCCTGTGAAAATGTTCTTCTACCCTGATTGCCTCCATCAGTCAATGAAAGAAAATAGACAGAATAACGAGTGAATAAGAAAAGAGTAAATGAAGTGACATAAGTTCGTGAATTAGAAAAAGCCATGCTATAGTTGTGATTACCGAAGGAGTCTCGTCGCAGCACACATTCACCTAACAAAATATAGGTAAGTAGGGGTGTTTGTTTATTTTGTTTGTTTGTTTATATTGTATTGTTCTTTTATTTGGTGTGCTATGATCGAAGGCGCTTTAAAAGATGGTGGCCAAGAGCCTGTCATTCTCCTCACCCCATCTCCTCCACCAAACTAAAAACTAGAACAGCCTGAAAAAGGAGCACTAACGCATATTTTTTCCACCAAATCCAGCTCACGTGGCATTCATTAATACTAGAGACCAAAGTTAAAGTTGCAAAGTTAATGAAAAAATGATGCAATGACACCTTTCATAAATGTGTCTGGGCTTTAGTCTCTGGCAATAGTTTGTGTTCATAGACAACTTAGTGCAGATCGTTTTTAAGTACTTGTTGACTGACCTTCAGATATAATGACCCAGGCTGCTAAAACTTGAGAAGATGTGAAGTATAAAACCAGTTTCTTCAGTCCAGCGTTGTACTGGAAATAATCTGTGTTTACGTAGAAATACAGAGAATAGCACACGTCCTGTTGACAAAACATGGGCCAAGTGTCGAAGTAGCAGAGCCTCTGTCTCCGCCTTAGACTGACCAGAGTGCAGACAACACGTTGAGCCCAGTAGTACACACACTGGGTGGACTATAGTGGTATAGTGGAGGGTATATATAAGTGTCTAACACTTTATTTAAAGGAGTACTTCCATGAGAAACCGTTTAGTACTTGCTCTTTTGAAATATGACACAGTAGGTCACCCCGAGTTGCATATGCATGCTGCACGTGAAAATGTTCTTCTACCCCGATTGCCTCCATTAGTCAATGAAAGAAAGTAGGCGGAAAAACGAGGGAATAAGAAAAAAGGCCAACAAAGTGACGTAAGTTTGTAAATGAGAAAAAGCCATGCCACAGTTGAGATTATGGGAGAAGTCTCCTTGCTGCACACATTCACTAAGCGAAGTATAGGTAAGTATGTGTGTTTGTTTAGAATGTTTCCGTCTTTTATTTGGTTGCTATGACTGAATGGGCTTTGAATGATTGTAGCCTGTAACTAGCATATCTGAGAACCTGTCATTCTCCCTGCTCCATCTCCTCAACCAAACTAGAACAGCCTGAAACAGAAGCACTAAAGCATTTTTTTCACCAAAACCTGCTCACAGGGCATTCATTAATACTAGAGACCACCGCAAAATGAATGAAAACACGATGCAAGTACACCTTTAAAGGTGTCTACATAACAGTGACATGAGCCCTTTATAGACATGCTTGAAGAAATCCCTGGTGGGTCACATTGCTCTTTGTTTAAATAAAATTAAATAAAAATGTAAGTGTTTCAATGTACGGATATCTAATTTTTTATTCCTATAATATTTTTCTGTCCTGCACCTGGCCTCAGTGAGGTGGGATCTGAGGTGAGGTGCATCTTTTCTGACTGACGCTTCATAAGCATGACATGACACATATCGTGAACATTAATGACATTTCATTCATGTTTATGACTGCTGCCATTAAGTGTCATTTGGATTTTGTGATTTTAAGTTGATATTTTTTTGGATGAAGACATTGCAAAACCTGAACGACACTTAATGACAACAGTCGTAAAAATGACTGATAAAGTGTCATAAATGTTCATGATATGTGTCATGTCATGTTTATAAAGGGCTCATGTCATGTAGACACCTTCAAATAAAGTGTTACATAAAACTGCACTTACACACATTTTTAAATTCTAAAACAGCATTTGATCTCTTTTTAAATAATCACTAATGTTTAAGGTACAGTATGCCTAGCTTACCCACCTTTTTAAATCGTTGCCTTTAGCTAAAGTTTACTTTAGTTTTTACCACTACACCATTAGTTGACAAGTACAGTCTGGCCTGCCTATCCCTCTTTCTTTCTCTCTCTCTCTTTCTTTCTCTCTCTCTCTCTTTCTCTCTCTCCCTCTCTCTTTCTCTCTCTCTCCCTCTCCTGGACTTGGCACTCTGGTCACATGTGAACACCATTAGGCAGCGGCAGCAGGCTCTGGGCTGCAGTCTTTCTCTCGTAAAAATGTCCCAGTTGGCGAGCCAAAGGATGTGTCCTGCTGTTGAACCGCGTGGGCTTGGCTTGCCATCTCACCACCATCACCACAGCTCTGCCACGCTGATCACATCCACACTGGACCACACCATCGCCACCATGCCACACCACGCCCACTGCCACCACCTCCACCCTGCTCATGCCTGCGCTAACAAGGCTGAGTGGCCACTGCCTGCCTGTAAGGGCTCATTCACCTTCATCACTATACAAACACTTATTCACACCGACTTGAGCGTGTACAGCACATAACCGTGTACAATGTGTTTGTATAGTGACAGAATATGCTCAGATCATGCGTGCGGTGTGAATAGTCTAATTTGTTAACATGCATTCTTAACGAATACAGCCAGAAAATGGGCACGCGCTGTATACGCAGAGTGTTTGGTGTGAATGAGCCCTAAGGCACCACGCCCTTCAGTGCTAGTCTAGTAGCTGGACAGGCGGATTACTGTAGCCTTGCCGTCAAGGTTATATGGCTACAAATGGCTTACTTCATGTGTGGCTGTGTGTACAGAGATTTAGCATTGAGCACTTAGTTCAAAGTAAATAAGAAATGATTATTAATGTAAACTTCTGTTAATAATCCCTCTTTTCATTTATCTGGTGGGAAACACATTTACAGCTTCATCTGAGAGTTGACTGCTATTAAGAAGTACTTTTAGGGACCTACTATGAAGGCCAAGCAGTGGATGCTCAAAATTTTGGCCAGAGATCAGACAATGGAGAATTTCATTTGGACCAGTGAGGCCTCCATCACAGGCCTTATTAGAGGTGGTGAGGGTGGCCCAGGACCAGCACAGCCCC
>CM050217.1:9690000-9795000 GCA_027475355.1 Coilia nasus
GAGCAAATCGGCAGCTCCAGAACTGCAGAGTGTCTATCAGTAAGGGCTAAATTCTTAGACTGACAAAACAGTGGATCAGTTCATAAAGCATGACATTTAGGAGGTGGGCATTATATAGTATTTTCTATGTTAAATACTTAAAAGTTGACAATATAATTACAAGGAATTCCTAGTTAGCACTTGTTTTGTATTAAAAAAATGCTTCAAAAAATCTAATGCCACCACCCTGACCTGTATACTTCCGTCTCTACAATTTAGAATATTTTAATCTTTTGTTTAACAATGTTATATTTACTACTAGCAACTTCATTCCTTGATTTGTTAACATTTTCACTACATTTCATTTGTAATGCGACTGAAAGGTAAATTAGATGTGTTCTGCCTAATGTACTGGTGTAAAAGTCCAAACTGTTATTTCAAATGCCATTTTCCACTATGCTATAACAATGTATTTTGTTGTTAAAAAGCATTACATAGACATACATTATGGCTGATTATTAAGCGCAAGACTGAGGACACTTAGTAACAGTAAAACTGAGAAATCTGAAATTATCCATTTGCGGAAAAAGAAGCACACTAGAAAAAAAAAAATCTATGTAGCATCTCTGCACCGATGTCCAAAATAAAAAAACAACATACATTTTTACATACAAAAGGGTTTATTGACATTATGAATACATTTAAATACTCTAAATGTTACAGTGATGAGCAACATGCACATTTTGCATATCATACGTTTTTAGTGTTTCAATATTTACACGAGTTCTACAAGAGCTGCAGTAACTATGGGCATAAAGCAGTCAAAGATCCCACCAAAAAAATGTCTTTAGACTATTTCATAGTACTAGATAAGTCAAACTCAAAACACCCATGGAGAGTGGAGAACCACCGACGCGTGTACTCAGAGTCCTCACTGCGACGTTCTGTTGAGCGCGGGAGAGGGCCTCTTCAGGATGGCCTCCACGGAGAAGGACAGCGACTCGCTGGATGAGACCTTGGTGCCGACGGGCTTGGCCGTGATGAAGTCTTTGGCAAGCCTCTCATGCGCCTTGAGGGCGGTGTGCTCGCCCTGAGCGACGCTGACTGCGCTCTCGCGGTACTTCCTGGCGGCCTCCTCCAGCAGCTCCTTGCAGCAGGGCCCCCGCAGCTCCGCGCTGGCCTTCTCGCTCAGCGTCTGCTGGATGAGAGAGTGGAAGGGGCTGAGCTTCATGGAGAGCATGTGCTTGGCGCTGTGCTTGCTCAGCTTGTTGAGGACGTGCTCGTGGGGGTTGTGGTGGTGCCGAGGGTGGTGGTGGAGGTGGTGCTGGTGTGGTGCTGGTGGCGGGGCCGGCGGGGGTGACGTGCCCGGGTAGACCTGGCCGAAGGCCCTCTTGGGCGGGGAGAAGGCCGAGCACTCCCTGTGGATCTGGGTGAGGTTGGGCTGCTGGGTGACCTCTCCACCCTCTCCACCTCCTCCTCCACCTCCTGGCTGCCCCTGCTGCAGCTCTCCTAGCTCCGCGGCCGCCCGCGACCCCTCCAGTTTGGAGGTGACCGAGTCCTGCTCGGGCGAGTGGCTCTCGGACGAGGGCATCATCTTGGGGTCCCACACGGCGCCGGGCTTGAGGTTCTGCATGGCAGTGGCGTTGAGGAGGCACTGCTGGTAGAGGAGGGTGTCCCCTACGCTGCCAACCCCGCCAGCGATGCCACTGCCACCTCCTCCACCTCCGCCACCACCACCCCCGCTCCCTCCGCCCCGGGGCCACACCAGGAAGTGGGGCGCTAGCGGGTACTGCCGGTAGGTGGTGGCCACACTGACGTTGGAGGAGATGAGCTCCACGTTGGCCGGGCCAGCGGCGTACTGCACCGACAGGTCCAGGCAGCCGGGCAGGAAGCCACACAGGTCCTTGGGGGGCGGCGGGAGGGCGGGGGGCTCGGAGGCGGCCGAGGAGAAGGCCGTCTTGTAGGAGTTGTACTCGGCGGCATGCACCATGCCGCCCGGCAGGAAGAGGGAGGCGGCGGCGGCGGCCGTGGCGGCCTGTCCGGTCTCCAGCAGCTCCCGCTCCTTGTACTCGCGCTCCAGCATGATGCTCTCCAGCTCCTTGTCGGCGAACGCCCGCCGCTTCCTCATGCGGTCACTCAGTGGAGGAGGCAGAGAGGGGCCGCCGCCCAGGAAGGGGTCAGACTGCACTGGCCTGTAGCCTACGAGAGTAAACAACAGCCACAGTGAGCATGAATTATTGAAAGAACAAAAAAAAAAACATCAATATTCACAGATCTCCCATTTATGTTGTGAATTACACTTTTGAGGGATTACTGAAAGAAAAGACAACTCAATAGTTGGTCAATATTTAAATCCAAAGACAATTTTGTCATTTTACATTTCTAAAATAACAAAATGATTTTCCAGTATGAAAGTTATTGCATGCAATCGGGAGGAAGTCAACAATGTGTCAAACAGTGTTACATTATGGCGACGCTTACTGCGTTATCCAGACAGGAAGAGAAAAGGAAAGCAATCCAAGAAGAGCTGAGAGAAAGAGAAAGGTAAATATTAGATAAAAGGAGGAAAGTAAAGATAGGTGGATCAGAACAGACAGATGATTGTTTAAGGACGGAATATTGAAAAGGTAAACGTAACTAATCACACAAGGAGCATGCAATCAATTGTTCGGCCGGGCATCATTACCTTACCTTCAAGAATACTTTTAGCCAGCATGGTCGAAGGTCGGATGTGTCTTTGATAAATAGTGCGTCTCTCTGCTGGGATCTGTTTCCCCGTGATACCCTTTTTATCCTAAAATAAATACATGTAAAACCAAGCATTTATTATTTAAATCACTGAAATATTTAAACTAATATGTTTTTTTTTCTCCACAAACGCTGCAGCAAATGTATCTACAATCGAAAAATAGGCATGTGCATCCTAAGACAGTTACCATATATCTGTTGTAAAATTTTATTTACATTTTATGCCTATATGAATTACAATTCATTATGCATATTTTAATAACAATAGGTTACTCCGAGGGCCTACACTAAGGTCAAATTTCGTTGAGCCAAACTGCCGGTGTCATCGCTTTTTAGTAGACATAAAACAGCAATCCAACAAAACACCAGACGTTGAACAGATAAGAAAAATAGTCAGTGTAAGTTAAAGTTCAGTGTATTCGGTGTGAAAATAATCTGATAGCGTGGGTTGACATTTCAGACAAAGGGTTCGACAGACACCCACCTCTGTCGCCTGCTGTCGCCTGAGCGCCACCTGAGCTGCCATAACACGCTGCCGTTCCACCACGAGCAGACAGTTTGCGCACTGACAGTCCCGCCACCGACAGAATCGCTTGTGACCCTTCAGGCAAGACACCACTCCGTGGTTCCTGCAGCGAGCGCACTTCGGGGTCCTGCTGAGTTTCCTCTGGTCCCCGGTACCCTGATTTGTGTGCCCTAATTTTTCATCGTCTTTGGAGACGCCGTCGTCTTCCCCTGCGCTGGACAGAGTGGCGAATCCTGCGTGATCCTCGCCTTCTGCCTCCAGACTTTCCACGTCAATTTCATATTCAGCACCGGTGTTGTCCGTCATATTGTCACAGGGTTAAAATGCCAGATGTTGGTATCCTTTGCGCGTCTCCTTTGCCGTCTGAGATTGTATGATAATACACTGAAAATGACACAAAAATAAACATAGTCTGTAGCATCACTACCTGAATAATTTGAAGATGTAAACGTTGAACACAAACACGGTGACAGTTGAGTTATTAGCAACTGTTTCCCCCGAAAATAAACAATGGGCCTAGTTTATTTTAAAATACTTTCTATCAAAATCACGTACCTGGTCTTCCTTAAAATGTCCAACTGGAATCCTGTTCGGTTGATTATAAAAATCTGACACCGCCGACTGCTCTCGGCTTCGTTTCTATAATAGAGCCGATGTATCTTTCCGAGTAAGGGACAAATGCCACTCACGCTGAGAGATCACAGGCGTATATTTACTAATGCTGTCACTTCATAGTGATCAAGGCTTTTCTCTAAGCTTCGCGCATCAGGCGCCTCCTCTTGCGCTGCTCCCAGGCTTTCCCCGCGATTGGCTCGTTTTCAGGATCTTGCTGCTATTGGCCAGACCCCGAGGCTCTCCCTCAATTGACTTCTTAATGGAGTGAAGTTACAAATCAAACAATCACAGGAAACCATTAATTAACAGCTCCGACACCAGGGAACACGCATCGACTAAAATAAGCTAAAAATCTCTACCCTGTTTGGACAGAATGAAAAGACGATTCCGCATTTTTCAACCAACTACGAAGTCGTAATATTTTGCAAACCTCTTCAAGGCATGACACAAAACATTGACGGTATCGCTGTAGAGTAGTAGCCTACCATCATTCTTAGAATGAGAGATAAGGCGGTATCACAGCCTTGGAGGTTGTAGTCCCATCACACAAACAGGCTGTTTTTAAATAAACAATTTAAATCCTTTAATGGTATTTTAAACCATTTAAACGTATATTTTAAACATTACAGTATCACAGTACATCTTGGTATTACTGCAAACATTTTATTGGAAAATGTTTTTGTATATGTTAACCATATACAAACCATATGTTAACCATAAACAACGGCTGAGGATCTATAGCAAATGAAAATTCGATTTAGACGTTTTGAAACATTTATGCCACAATTAAATTCCCTTCTGTTCAGCCCTTAAGCTGCAATTTAAATAAACATTTCACACTATATCTTTATATATTATTATGATGTTATATAGTATACTACATGTTATTTAAATGGGCCCGCGAATGAGTCAACTTCAGTTTCCAAAGTAGCCAAAAGGTAACGTGCCCTTTTTTGTAGTGGGCCCTTGGAAAACGCACTGGAATGAGTCATTAACATTTAATCATTTAATCTAAATATTTGCCAACCAGCGTGCTTGCTTACCATGGTTCACATACTGATAAAACGGATGACAAAGTTGCCCCAACAAAGTCGGTTAAAAAAATCAACCAGTCAGCATGCGGGACAGTTGCTACACCAAACAAACATCACCCCTACCCGGCATGTGTGATTTTCAACAAAACAAATGTGCCTTGCGTCAGGCAGTGGCGCAATTCATTTTCACGTTGTTAGTATGCTTCTAGCGAGGTCACTAAAGCATTTTTGCTGCCACTGACAACCAACTGGCCACAAAAAAAGTAAAAATGAATATGTCTATAAATGCTGACGGTTTTGTCAGTTAAAGGTACTAAAAATATCTTAAATTAAAGAAATAAAACTAGTTCAAAATATTTAAATTACTGGAAGCGTGTTTTACAGTTTTCCAAATCATCAATATAAATTACTTTAAAATATTTCTGAACAATGCATCTTTTTTCGGGCAATTTTTTTTTTTAATTTGAAACAATACACGGACAAATGTGGCCAGCGGGTCTTAACTTTATTAGAAAATCAGTCTATGCATTTTGTCTGACAGACCCATGAAATGTATTTGCTTTGTGTATTACAATATTAGTCAACACAGGCGCAGCATTAGATGAACAGACGAAACCATGCTTTTTTCTTCATATAGAATATAACCTAACTGGATATATAGCCTAACTGAAATCCCTCAGATTTTAGAGACTATGAAAAATATTCCTGTCCAGCACTGAGACAGTTGGGCTTATGCAAGCGACCCAGCGAGTCCAGAATTTAGGTGTAGTTTCAGTTTCATCATTCAACGATGAAAGCATTACGTTAAAATAAAAGTCCCTGCACTCTTGTAACTCGCCATAATACTGTAAACTCTAAATGAATGAATTCTGTTCCAGAGACAAACGGGCGCTTTGCTGTGCTGCCAGAGGAACTTTGCTTATGCTTGCAGCTTGAGTGCAGCGGCCAAGAGGACCTGCAGCTTGCCTCGACTCACATGTGGTGAAGATGTCAGACGTGCAGGTGCAGCTTCGTCACCCGCTCTTCCTCTTAAATTTATTAGCAAGGTTACGGCCAGCTAACCAAACTGCTACCCTGGGTGCTGTTTCCCTACAGCTTAAAGAATGCTTTGATCTGAAGCTGTTATGCCGCTCCCCTAAACAGATCAGATTGCCAAACCAAAGAAAACGTGCGTCTTCATTCAGAAGAAATTAGGTAAACACGGAAATAAAAAAGACATATGTCTCCCGGGGGGCGAAATAGGCTATCTGCACAGTCATTCGACAGTTAGAGCTAGCTATTTTTGAAAGATTAAGCCGGTGGCATTACGTATTCAGTTTGAATGTTTACTCAATTTTCTTGGGTGGGCCCATAATTGTTCACTAGGCTACTTTGCGCGTTATACGGGCACCGCGATAACGACTTTCCAGGCATGTACGAGGCCTGCTTGGAATTTATTCAAGTTGCAAAAACAATGCACAGCTCTGCTTCTGGTTTGCTTCGCATGGTGTCCCTGTCATAGGTGACTGGCAGTAAAATGTAACGTGATCCGTGCGCAGTCGGCAAAGATCTGTGGAATTGCCGGGGCCCTGTTATGTTAATTAGCATTGAAGACCCTTGATGGATTGGCAACACGTGCATTCTGTTGAATGCTAAAGCAGCCGTAATTTGTCCCGTCATTTGATGGGCGCGAGAACAGCATGGGTTGTTGACTTAGCAGAGGCCATTCAAATGTCCCCTGCAGAAGCTTGCTTTTGGATACGCAAACACTGCTGGGTGTCTAAAGAAACTGTCACACCTGCACTTCCTTTGGAAAGTAACCAAATGACAAATAGCTTTGTCATCTGTAATAGTATCACCATCATTATCAACAACAACAACAACTATAGTAGTAGTAGTAATACTAATACTACTACTACTACTACTAATAATAATAATAATAATAATAATAATAATAATAACAATATAAACAACCAACACGCTATGACACCAGTTTTGAAATGGCTCATTCAAGAACTTGAATACTAGCTACAGGTAAATGATGACTACATAATCTGTAGAATGAAACTAACATGCAGACATTTTGTGTCTAATTCGAAGCATCTGTAGCGTAGTGGAAATCCATCGAGGAAAAGACATCCCTTAATAATTCACTCCCGTACCACACGGTGGCAACACTGAGCCGCAGGAAATGTCCGTGAAGCTTGGACATGTTGAGTCACACTGCCACCCAGATTTCTAGATAAAGCAATATCAATAATCTGTCAACAATCTCTTTTTAAAAGATGGCAAACAACTCTTTCGCAGTGTACTCTGTAGAGGCTTTAAAGGAAGGAATTTTCACTTTGTCAAAATAATTCAAATTTGTGACAAACAATAAACCTATAGGCCTATTTTTTCGAATAAAATAAAGCTATTTTGAAGCATCTACTTAACTGTGTAAACATAATGAAATTACCAACTGCAGTGTACTGAAAAGGGAAGGCAAGGTAGGGTGTAGATAAAGGTCGCAGACAGTTTTACCTGAAAGATGAGGCTGTGTTGCTGTGTAAGTGTACGTAGACGCCACTAGGTGGAGCTATTTTCTCACATTTCCATTCACAAGCAAACACTTTCAAAACGATATTAATTCTGAGCTCTCTAGATCGACTTGTGTTTCAGGATAATGAAACACCCCTTTCATAAGGCGCCGTTTGGATTGTCTCAATTTAAAGACCACCAGTTTTAGATGTAGATAGTCTTCCCCAGCACTGACTGGCTCTCATTTTATAAATGGCACAATTATTAATAGAACATGCCATATATTTAGGTGCGATATTCAATTTACCTCTACATGAACTAATACAAAATGTATTCATATTAGACCCTATAAACAAACAAATTACAAAGGCATTGTAGAGCGAGAGTTTTATTTGACATACTCATATCATGCATAATGATTTGATTATTTCTACATTTGGAGACCCATTCACATGCACTGCCAGAGATATAGATCTGAACAAACAAATACAATCCATATCATTCACTTTTTGGTCATATTCATTTCGTAGTGTTGATTGTTTTTTTGTGTATGTGGGTGAAGGGTATTGTATGATTCAACCAACACCCTTATTCATTTATGTGTTTGGAGCTTTGGCTCAAAGAAGAGCAGAGAGGGGTAAAGGGATGGGGTGGGAGTAGCCTGGTAAACCAGCCCCTCGTACTTCATTTCATTTTTGTACAGAGGGTCTGGCAGTGCTTTCATTGACATCGCTGTCTTATGGAGAAATTTTACCTAGCCAATCAGCGAACAGAGGGAGTGTTTGTGAGCGATGACGTTGACTTTGCGTGCTACATTTGTAGTGTTGTAGTGCTTGTGCAGGCTAACTGCATACGTGATGGCCTGACGTTAGCGATTGGGTAAAGGCAGAGCCATTTATTTCAAACTTCAGCAGAGTCCACACCTCCAGGACGAAATTGTTTCTCAATACAGCACTGCCAGACCCTCTGTACAAAATGAAATGAAGTACGAGGGGCCGGTTTGCCAGGCTAGGGTGAGGGGGTGGGGTGGGAGGGCTGGCTCTTCAAGTTCAGCGTGTTTACCTTTTGTGCGTTACGCTGCGCACGTTAGGTGGAGGAGTTTAGTATTCTGGAGTCCGAGGAGTCGGAGCGCTCGTCGTAGTCCTCGTCGGCGGCGTAGAGAGTCTGTTTGGGGAGACCGGGGCAGGCGTCGTCGGCCAGGGCCAGCCGGTGCTGCTCCTCGGAGGGCCGCGAGGACGGGGAGGGGGCGGGCGAGGAGAGGACGGAGGGGGCAGCGCGGAACATGCCGGAACAGGCGGGCGAGGCGGAGAAGGGCGAGATGTACTGCGAGCGCAGCTGGTACTGCTGCTGCAGCGTCATGGTGTTCCACAGCGTCACGTCGTTGTGCACGAAGGCTCCGGCCTGGCCGCCGCGCGTCAGCGAGCTGCGCAGCATGAGGGGGTAGCGGGGCGGCTGGGGGAAGGGGTGCTGCAGTGGCAGCCCCAGCGGGCCCGGCACCACCCCCCCTGCCGCAGACTCCGAGGAGAAGCGCAGAGAGTCCGGCACGCGGAACGCCGAGCCCACCGACCACTTGGAGGAGGCGGCGGCCGAGGAGGCGGCGGAGGAGGCCGAGGAGGAGGAGAAGGAGTAGGGCCCCAGCGCGTGCTCGAACAGCGGCCCTCCGGACGGCAGCACCAGGGGCCCCTCCCCCGGCGCGGGGCACTCGGCCTGGGCCTTGTCCGGCTTGAGGGCCGAGCGGCTGGACAGCAGCACCTCGATGGCCCCCACCAGATCCCCGCCGCAGCCCTTGAGGATGAGCTCCAGCACGGCGGGCTTGTGGCCCGGGAAGATCTTCTTCAGCACCTCCAGGGGCGGCCGGTTGGCCCTCAGGTTGAAGGGCAGCGACACGGAGCCCGAGAGGCCCTCGATCAGCAGGCTCTGCTCGGCCCCCGCGTACCGGCGCGGGCTCTCCGCCTTGGGCTCGGCTGGGTCGGCGCCCAGCTTCTGCAGGCCGTAGGGGCTGTCCTCGGGCTGCGGGGTGGACTCGGGCGGCTCCGGGCTGTAGCAGGAGCCGGATTTGGGCTCGTCTGGGGAGCTGGCGCGGTCCTGCTCCTTGTCGCTGGCCGTGCTGCCGTTCTCCCCTCCAGACTGCTCCCCTGACATGTCGTCACTCAGCTCTGAGGGGGACAGGACCGGACGTTACCGCCACAGCACCTCCAGCTCCACAACACAGGCAACAACAGAATATACAATGCAATAGAACAGAACAGAACAGAACAGAACAGAACAGAATAGAATAGAATAGAATAGAATAGAGTGGAGTACAATAGAATAGAATAGAATAGAATAGAATAGAATAGGATAGGATAGAATAGAATAGAATAGAGTGGAGTAGAATAGAATAGAATAGAATAGGATAGGATAGAATAGGATAGGATAGAATAGAATAGAATAGGATAGGATAGGATAGGATAGAATAGAATAGAATAGGATAGGATAGAATAGGATAGGATAGAATAGAATGCCTTCCAAATAAGGCATTAGAATAGAATATCTACAATGTCTAGAGAATATGTATTCTATCTAGAACAGAATGCACCAAAGTCATGCTCATGACATACTGTACTGCCCTACAAAAGCAAAGTGTAGTAGCTATGCAAACACTGAAACTGAGAAAAATGCCTTCGAAGTTGTCATACTGCCCTGTCAGACATGTTGTATGTATGATCGTGGTGGTGCTTATGTGTACTTTCTTAATAGGAATAAGCAAGTGATTTGGTCACAAGACAAAAGAGGTGTTAGAAAGTAAATTTCCAGTTTAACCTCAGTTATTATAAAATATGGGCAGTGGAGATTATGATTATCACTACAGCAGCCATGTTTAGACCAAATGGATAAAATAGCACCTTCCTATCCCAGTTGTAACTAAAACTAAATAAGTAAATAATTGCAGCTGTAACCAAAACATACTGAAGAATATTTCAAGTCTCATTTTGTCTCAACACTGACAATAATACTCTTCCCACATTTTACCCAAACAAATGCCCTGACGTGCTCAAAGGAGAAGCCACACTCTTGCTATTGTTTTACCCAGGCCCACCTGTCAAGCGCTGTGCCCATGCCTCAGTAAAAAGCTGTTAAGCCAAAATGCTGACTGGGCTGCTATAGAGCAATATGCTATCGACCCAATTCCCCATAGTTTGTAAACAGACTGCCTCTCGCACAGTTACATTTCACTCCACTCTGACCCCTCCCAAAATGTGGCTATCAAATGTGGTTTACGCAGCTGCTTTGATTAATGCAATTTCAAAGAGTCTGAATTAAATATGCTTATAATATACTTATATATATACTTATAATTAATATATTGAATTAAAACTGTGGTTGTGCAAAATCAGAGGTTGCCTATTTTTTATTTTTTTTTTATTTATGTTTGTGCGGCCTACCAAGTCATCACTGTCTTCTCATGAATAAAATTAATGTACCCTGAGTTATTTAAAATGCTCAGTAATAAAGATTAACAACAAAGCCATAGGCTATTTACCACATGTAAAAACGCATGCTAATGAGAAAACAGCGTTCATGGCATTTCTTAGCTAATAAATATTTTAAATGTCTTTTGAAGAATGTGTAAGGCTTCTATTTATTTTTATTCCACTGCATGCAGTCATGCCGCAATGAAAGTGCCGTTTTTAAGACATCACTGTTTTGCTGTGATGATGATGATGATGATGATTATGATGATGATTAATATTATTATCATTATTATTATTATTATTATTATTATTGTTGTTGTTGTTGTTATTGTTGTTGTTATTATTATTATTGCCAAACATCCACCTTATTTAGATAAACTCAATTCTCCACCAAATTACACTTTCTTAGAATTGAGAATATACTTCCAAAATGTTCTGAAGAATTGTCAGTTTTGCCAAGAATTGTCAGTTTAAAAGCGCCTATGGGTAGCCAAGACAATGCAAAAATAACCAGCAGTAAATACGCACAGTATCTGTCACATAAAATAAATGTAGGTACAAAGTTATGCAAAGAGATTTCAGTCTATTACTCTATTACTCTATCTGTTACAGCTGTTAAGAGGCATATTGTCATTTTCGATTGCGTAGTACTTTATCATAAAATTTGAGATTGTTAATGTTCACGCAAAAGTTAAAAAAAATAAGCAAAACAATTAGCCAACGCTTACCCTTGGGTGGATGTGTCGTCCCCGCGTCGCTACCCCACCTGAGGTCTATTTCTCCAGTGCGTGCGGTCGCGCCCTGGGTGCCCTCTCCCCCTCCGGCCACGGCCATGCCAGGCAGCACGCGCAGGGACTCCGGGATGAGACTTTCCAAACTCTCGTTCGCCTGCTGCCTGCGGAGCGCCACCTGCGCCGCCATCACCCTCTGCCTCTCGATGATCAGGATGCATTTCTCGCAGGTACAGTCCTTGAAGCGGCAGTAGCGCTTGTGTCCCTTGAGCCAGGAGAGCACGCCGTGGTTGCGGCAGCGAGCGCACTTGGGCGTCCTCTGAAGGGGCGCGCGGGGCTGAGACACCGGGCCCCCCATATAGAGGTAGGGCGAGCCGTAGCCATTCATTTTCCACGAGTCACAGAGACGAGCTCTCGTTGCCCCGGAGTGGCAGTGGCGCAAGTGCATCTGATAAGGCGCAGGGGCAGTGTTGTCGGCAGCACAGAGATCAAGCCCCTCTGCTGCTCGCTACACTCGTGATAAGAGGTGTTGACTTTGACTCGGAGATGAGGATCCACCTTTTCCCCTGGCAATAAAGACGTACATCAGGCGATCTGACACGCTTTAATGGAGCCGAGTAACTCAACGCTATCTCTCGCATCACTGTCAATCTCACGGCAAAGCCCCCTTGGGTACCATTCACCACCACAGCTCTTGAACAGATTACTCATCAGATATTTCAACAGAATGAACACAAATTTCAAACAGTTCTGATATTTGCCTTTCAGGAATTTGTCCTGTGCGTTTTATTTACCCCAACTGTTCCCTGATTCTTGTAGTATTCCAACCCTCAAAGAATAAGTTTAGACGTCTAGCCAGGAGTTTGCTAAAGAATGCGCTCTTGATTGACATGATGGCTGAGCTTTTCATGAAGGTGAAAGCACCAGGTAAAGGCTAGGCTGGTTTGGTTTGGCACATGCTGGGAACAAAAATTAAACTGCAGCTAAATAGCCCAACTCGGTATTTTGCATTTCAATATGTGCTTAACTTATTCCCACGAAGGAATTTTGAAGTCAGTGACTGGCCTATACAAACCGAACACCATTAGACATAATTGATTTGGTGTGCAGGAGAGTCGTGGGGTTCAATTTTTTTTTACCTCATTTTTTAGATGGCAACATGAAAAGTGCAAATTCCTTATACTTGTGATGACGTCTTATGGCCCGTGGTGATTTTTTGCAACTCATTAGTCGAAGACGGCATAATTATGCTAGGGTCTAAAAAAGAAAACAAATAATAAAAAAAATCTTTAAGCATATGGCATATTGTCCATGTACGACTTTGAATGCAAACAATATTTTGGATGCTGCGATGTCCTCTTGTCATAGAGAGCCCATTGAAACACAACACCGGACACCCCGGAGTCCCATTTCTGCGCGTAAAAAGGGTTTATTCAAGCACATAATGGGATCCCAGCAGAGCGGCTTTGGGAACTAGAGGCCACGGTAAACTTCACCACATGAACTCGGTTTCCAGGGCTATTAAGCTTTTAATTGGAAAATAGCAGAGGAAATTTCAAGGTGACTATAATGCGTTCGCAGTTAGTGCAGGGCGAGTAAATTTGCAGCTATTGGGAGTGGGAGGGCACCACGGAGGTGTACAGAGAAGCAACGCACAATAAAATTATTTATACTTTATGTCACTGCTGCTAGTGGACATAAAATACATGCATAAAATGTTTGCTCCACACGAAAGGTGACACTCAAGAAAGACGACCAGTGTGCTTTAATTGTGCCCATTTATGAACAAACAATGTAGACCGAATGCTTAATTTTAGACAGGCCGAGTTTCAAACGCCAACCCAGTGTGGTTACTCTGAATCGGTTAAAACGTTACATTAATTTTGTCCCCAATTTGTGCACTGCAATATTATAATTATTATGAGTCAATGCAATCAATAAATTATTATGAGTTTTGTACAGACATGCAAAAAGTACATTTTAATTTAGGCAACTATTATATTCTATGCAATGTGTGCATTTAAATGCTTTACTTGCGCTGCACAATGTGTTGTTCTCAAATAAGGTATCATTTTTCAGGTGTTTAGGAGACCACATCTTTGACCTCATGGAACATGCTGTAATTTTATAGTCATTAGTTCTGCTGCACATGCGTAGAAGGTCATCGCCCTTAACGCCTTCATGTTAATAATGATCAAACGAAGCATATTTAAATAGATATTTTTAAGTGTATGAACGAATTCGATTCAAATGTGGTACTCAATATTGGCATGCGTGCTTTTTAATTTCCAGAGAACTAATACACATTTATTTTACAAAAAAAAAAAAAAAAAAAAAAAAAACTTAAAAATGATAATTGGGTTTTTGAGAGTGAATGTCTGCATTTCAAATTCTGTGTGAGGAAGAGAAATATGAGCAAGGCTAGCCTATATGTCCGTCTATAGGGTAAGTTAAACAATCCGAGCACAGAATACAACTCAAATTCCATTTCAGGGGGTAAATGGCGATAAGGGAGGCCGTTTATGATTGACATTGAGCGCTGGAGTACAGGAGCGAAACCATCAGCATCGGACGGTGGTTTATCTGTGGGGGACTCCACCACTGTTTTACTTTGAAGGACAGCACACCGGCCATAAACGTCCCAGCCCTGAGAGTCAAGCACCCATAAAGGAGTGACTGACTCAAAGTAAAACCTACACAGACGACCTGTCCTCAGCGGTGGATCTGTCTGCCCTCTGTCACGCCTTTGGGCCACAGAAACGCATTTAGCCATTTTTATTTGATTCTCTTGTAAACACCAGTTAATTGATTTTTTTTTTTACATTTTTCTGTGGTAAAAATAAATGCAATGTTTTTTGAAATACAATTAAATTAATTTGGTATAGATGTAGTGATAACTTATAGCCTATACAAACTAAGTTGGGCTGAGAAGTCTTAAGAGGCCACACCAAGAAATTTAATTGGCATATAACTTCTAAATGGATATTTAAATAAAAAATCTGAAAAAGTATTTTTTTTCGGCAGTTTAGAGATGATGTATGCCAAATTTCATGAGATGTGGTTAAAGGGCATCAGAGGAGATGGATTAGTTTCCCTTTTTAAGTTTTTTCAAAATGGCAGAATATTTCATCACAGAAATGGGCGTGGCTAGGTTCATTTGATGCATAAGATTCCAAGGAATTGCAATGGTATGGATATGCAATTCCAAGGATGCATAATGTTTCAAGGTTTTTTTTTGTTGTTGAAAAATTCTCATGGTGCTTGAGAAAAGCAAATTGGCTTATTGTAGCGCCACCTATAGGTCTTAAGAGGACATAGCACTATGGCATAGTTTGGGCACATAACTTGCATACATGTGTCAAGTTTTGTGCCTGTGCAATTTGTAGTTTAGGCTTCCCAGACACTTTCACCGGGGAATAATAATAAAAAAAATCCCTACAATTTCAAGAGGGTTCCCACAGCTGCTTGGACCCCTAAATATAGGCCTACTACAGAAACATTTCACAGAACAGACCTTAAAGAACCTCATGGAATTACAATTCTGAGACCACAATAAAGGTAACTTGAAGACATATTTGAAGTTAATGATGTCCTCCTGTGCTGTCACCCACTGAAAGACTGAAGTTTGGGGACTGAAATTTACAGGTTCCCCAGAGACCAGGCTCTTCTTCTGGACAATCAAGTGTAAATAAATATCGAATGTGTCCAGTGAATAATACTCCATTCACATGTGTGTGGGCGTTCCCTCCATTGAGTGCTCTGACAGGCAGCCAATGGGCTTGCCAGGGGTGAGTAATGGCAGGACATCTGTCCTGTGAAAGGTCCAGCTAATGTCTCTGTGGTGGCGGCGGTGGCGGTGGCGGCAGCAAGGGCGTTCAGAGGGGCGGCCTGGGCTGAGCTGGGTCTCTGGGCTCACAGACACACCCACAGCAGGCCTGTGAGAACCACCATCCCTCTTCTCCACTGCTTCACTCCGTGGCAATCCCACACACCTATACACCAGCAAGCAGCAATACAAATACTGTACCAACACAACACAGCCATGTAGGTGTGCTTTCAACTAAGATTTATGCCTCTTGCCACACTAGATGAATTAACAATTTCTAAATTTGTAAAAGTATTTTATACTGTTGAAAGTATCTATCTGTTTTAAATGGGATAAAGACCTCCAATAAAAAAATACTCAAATAGCTTAAATAGAAAATAGCAAAAAAATTTGAAGACTAATTCCGCTTCGGTGAAAGGACACATGTACACTGGAAATCACACAAGATCACTAAGAGACGTTTCCGTTTCCTGTTAAAATCTGCTGCCATGGTTTCATGGTAGGAGTGCTATTCAGAAATATATATCTTATATATATATCTTATCAGCTCTAGCTCCCCATGGAGTCTGCCAAAAATATCTAAAATATCTTACTTTTGTTTTATTCTTGTCACCTTTTAATCTTCGTTTTTCAAACTGCAATACTTTGATTTTTACTTACTGATGGAGCTATACCATTAATCTTGCTTTTGTAGTGAAATTACAGCTTGAACTTAAATACCTAAATGAAAGAGTTGCTTTGAATTAATCGTGCTCCTCATACCTCTGTCCCTATGGTAGATCGGTGGCTTTTATAGTAAAGCTGTTCTCCTTCTGTGACAGTGAAGCTCTCACCTATCAGGTCTGCTGTGCTTCTCCTGCACTCTAGGCACGCTGACCAATTACAAGAGCATCAACTTCCAGTGGAGTTTGGATATTATCCAATATATTTCACTAAAGCTTGACTTTTTAAAAATCATATCACAAAATAAATCACAATTGCAATGTCAGAGAAATCAGTCAGAGGTTTTCCCTAAATTGTGCAGCCTTGGTATGAGATAAAATAGCAATCTGTTGCATTTATTTGTGAGTTATATTTATAAAATAACACATTCTTCTATTCTCAATACATTGCATTGCATTTTCTTTCTGTTGGTGTTGTTACATTTTTGTTGTACACATTATTTTTGCACACAATTGATAAAGGTAACCTAGTTTGTAGATGTTGAATAACCATACCAGGAAAAAGATCCTAACAGGTTTGACCTGTTAAACTACCCTCCATGGATCAGGCAGTGCTGTAGTTGTCAACGTGCACCAGAGTCTCCATGTAATATTGTGTACTGTTACAAAGTCTATTATTAGTTATAAGGACAATGTATTATAACAAATGTGTGCAAGTGTGTATGGAGTGTTAGCATATATTAAGAGTAATTGCTTGATTATGGAGACTGTGGAGTTCTTTTAGTGAGTTTTCTTCACTTCATCTGTCAGAGAAATCCTTGACACTAAATGGAAATAAATAGTACAAGGTTTTGCCGGAGTCCACATTTGTTTTAGAACAGTGGTTCTCAAAGTGTGGTGCTCAAAAAAATCCCAAGTGGCCTGCGAGCAGTTGTGTGAGAATGGTTTCATGTATGTCATGTAAGCATTTACATAACTCTGTTAGCCTCAAATTGGGGGCGGGGGGGAGTGGTCCTAGAGGTTATTTTTTAAGCGGGGGGGGGGGAGGGGGGAGTGGTCCTTTGTGTGAAAAACTTTGAGAAACACTGTTTTAGAAGATTAAGGCCAGTGTTGGGTCAATAGGGCTCAGAGCACAACTGCTGCCACGGGTCCTATAAACACCCCAACATGTGCATCTTTACCTCTGCGACCCCTCTGTCAACCACTGCTGCAAGAAACAAGGACTCCTCCACCAAAATGACACCCAGTAAAGGCAGAGCCCACATCCCCCCCCCCCCCCCCCACCCACCCACATGAGTGTGTGTTTTCCCCTGTGTGTATGTGTGTGTGTTTACCATTATTCAAATGTGTGCAGGATGGGCCACAGCTTTATCTATCATGGGACGTCGCTGTGATTGATGGCGCAATAGCAGCTCAAGGAAAACAAATCCGCCAACACTTTCTCCCTGCCAGTGTACACAGGCACGGAGCAGCAACAGAAGGACACGGCCACGCTGTAGCCCCCCCTCTTCTCTCCTCTCCTCTCCGCTCCTCTCCTCTCCCCTCCCCTCCTCTCTGACAACCGTGATAAAATGGCCTTCCTTAACTAAACTCGTAAAGCACGCCGCAATAAAACTCAATCTTCTGTAAAATCCAATTAAGTCATTATCTGACTGATTGTATCTTTAATTGAAAACAGAAGTGACAGTAAATTTCTGTGATATATCAGGATCAATCGATACCACCGTACGATCCGGTCTCAAGAAGTGATTTATAATGTCAAAGCCATATAGGTAACTCCACATTATTCTCTCTAAAACCACTGGGGGATGAAATTAAGAGTAAAGTGCGTTTAATAAAAAAACAAGATGCTCGTGTTATTGATTACTACAGATGGGGCCAAATCAAATAAATGTTTTCAAAGAGCACAGCAAAGAAAATACAAGTAATTTTCGTTTTGTGTTTAATACTTTTGTCTTCAGCACGCTACGTGCCGGTCATGAATATTTATGCAATCCGAACCTGTGGCCACGGCAACACTCAACACGCCACACGGGAATTTTTTGGTGCTATTTTATTGCAACACAAGAAAAACATTTTTTTGTGTGTAACAGACAGAATTCAGTTTTAATCCGCACAACTCAAACTGATGAAAACAGTGCACACTTAACATGTCCTAAAGTAAAAGAGCTGATTTGCAAATAATGAGCAAAAAAATATACATGCAGAAAGCATGCTTGATTAAAAAAAATCAAATTAATGCGAAATAAATCAAATATGTCACTGAAAATGCTTTTAAAATTATACAACTACCAACATAACACCACCTACAAGTTGTGGCCTATAGCCACTAAAATGTTGTCTATCAGTGTATGAAGAAACACAAGTATTAAACCCATAGTGTATGACAAAAGTTAAGGAACAAAAAACATACGTGCGGAAAGCATGCTTGATCAAATAAAATCAAATGAATGCAAAGTAAATCAAATATGCCACTGAAAGTGCTTTTAAAATGACACAACTACTTACATAATAACAGGTACAAGTTTTGACCTATCAGCCACCGAAATGTCGTCTTCGGGTGTATAAAGAAACACTCGCATTAAACTCTTAGTTTATGACAAAAGTGAAGGAACATTACTTCACATCAACATTTAAGAAAGCTACAAGCTACAGTACACCACTTTAGGTAAGCAGGTTATATAACATGATTTCACATATAATATAAACTGCAAAATTTGTAACATTTTAAAAACTTTCAACATCGTTAATAAAAAGAAAAATGAAGAAGAAAAAGAAAACAGAACCCTAAATCTCCAAGGTGCTGATTCCAAACAATTCTAATCATTCTTAAATTTAGTTACCGGGGGGGATTTGGAACTGCATATGAGTGTAATTGTCTCAGGTCACTGCCTTGTCTAATTTGAACAGTATGCCTACCTCAACTGTTTAACGGGAGTGAAGAAATGGGCATTGCCAGTGTGCTTGAAATGTGACAACTGCACAGCCAGTGCCATTCCAGCCAACCAATGAAATGCTATGGAAATGTATGTGGAGCTGAATGACCGAAAGAACTGTTGAAGTCTGGTGAATCATTCCTGTCAACATCGAATTACCCTCCTTTGAGGCCATTATACATGTCCACATTCACTCTTAAAAAGGGGCCCCTAACATGGCTTACTGAATGTTTGAAATTTCATTAAAAATACAAACAAACAAAAAGTAAAACCATACGCATGTCTTTTGTGTGTCCGTGACAGTGAGGGTATGTGTGTATGTGTTTGTGTTGTGTGAGTGTGTGTGTGTGTCTGCAAAGCTGCTCAAGGCTTCGCAGAGGCAGATACCGCTGCATATCATCCAGGTGAAAATGATGCTGTCCTCAGCTGCCCATAAATAAGAGCAGCACTCGTTGGGTGGAGATGGAGTAGAGGGAGAGGCATAATTCATGTCTCAATGTCTCATTTTCTCAAACCTCCTTGGAGACTAACCTATGCTGCCATTGTGGTATAAACACAATGTCGGAATATTGACACGTCATCGGTCTCTCTGACAAACTGTGAACACACACCCCAGGAATGCAATCACTGAAATGCAGGGGGAAAAAAAATAAAGCTAATCTTTACAATGCCATCAACCGACAGAAAGTACTGTACGTGTACAAAGAGTTTGAGGAGAAAGAGAGAGAAGGAGAGAGAGGGCGTGAGAAGAGGGCAAAATCTGTTTTCTTTTTTCTTTAATGTCAAAAAATATTAATTGCAGCCGTAAAAGAACAGATATATAAACTTCTGTCTGCGATATCTCAGCAGAAGAACGCTGTGTCACACGCTGACAATTCAATTAAGTCTTTCTTTGATCTACTTTTGGATTAGCAAAAAAACAGTCAAACATAAAAATCGTCTTGGTAAAGCAATGAACCATAAAAGAAAACAACTTGTCTGTTTATAACCAGCACTTGCAAAAAAAAAAAAAAAGAATCCAGGTGGAGTTGTAATCCTGTGACGTTGTTATCTGAGACTTGGCAGGTGATTTTTGAGTGCTTTCCGAGCGCTTCGCTCTTTTGGCAGGTGTCTACTTGGTCTACTTGGCGGCACCTTCGATGATGGAGTCCACGGTGAACGCGCCCGGCTCAGAGCTGGCCTCACAGCCCTCCGGCTTGCTCTCGGGGTTCACCATGGAGTTGATGGACAGGCAGGCCAGGCCGGAGTCCTGGCCACCCCCGGGGCCGAAAACTGAGGACAGAACAACACCGGCGTGAGCGGATGGCCCCCAAACATTAAAGGATTGCAGAGTAAGGGATCACAGGAAATGAATTAAGTGCGGTTAATGAAGTGATCACAGAGTGAAGAGACAATAAGAAAGAGAGAGAAGGAAAAGAGAACAAAGTGAAAGAAACTGTGGCATGTGGCGTGAGTTGCAGTATTACTTGTAAGGTGCAGTGCTGGCTCGAGGCGTCTGCAGACGTGCCGTGTCATTGTCTGCCTCTTAGGTCAATAGCGGGCAGGCTGAGACTGAGGCGCTCTGAACCGGTGAAAAAAAAACTTTACTTGGTGTGGTCACAAGGGTGGAAAACAAGGGGCGGTTATCCGTCTTTCCCTACGGTGAGGTGGTGTAGGGAGCGCAGGCCGTACTCACGACGGCGGGCGAGGCACTTTTACACTGACGTTATCATTAGCGGCCCGGGTGATGGATACAGGGGCTCGCTGTACCTCCCGGCAGCCCTGTCCGCAGGCCGTAAGCTTTCAACATTACAACAACAAAGCACCGTGGCGACGGAATGCGCTGAACTCTGGCGGCGTTGGAGCTGAACCTCGCGTCAGATATATCGACCTCACCGGAGACTGCTGATCCTGCATTGGAAGCGAAAAAGGGGAGCCAGCTAGCGTCAAAAACGATAGCCCCGCGGGACAAAAGATGACGACAGCTGGAGACGAACATCTCGGTGGTCGATGAGAGCGGCCGCTTCCCCCTGAAGTTATGATGAAGCATTTTTTTTCTTTCTGAGGCACAAACTTTATCACAGTGCAGCTTGTCATCTGTCCAGCTTGTAAAGCTTTAGCAATGTATATAACAGATGTTGTGGGCGTTACAGGTTACTACTTTTGTTCATTGTTCATTTCCCTCACACTAAACGACACTCTTTATTGGATGTCATTATTACACATTGGTACACATTGGTGGCAAACCACATGAAACCAGTGAAGTGGGGGGGCTGGCTGGGGGTGTTTGATTAAAACACTTGCAGCGTGCCCAATAATCTGTCCTTATTAAAGAGAGCCGTGATTAAAACCATCTGTGTGCGTTGCTTGCGTTCATTGGCCCGCGACCTCTCCACGTCGTTCTATGAGACAAATATTACTGTGTCCATGGACTCTATCAAAGTTACGAGGGGGGGGGGGCGGGAGAGACACATGAGGTGCCAACTCAAGTCACTGACCTTCATAACCCTTGGGGGACTTGCTCTTAGATGGCGAAAGACCTGCTCCTCCCATTCAGCCATCTCTCCACCGCCTCCTCTGCTCACTCCCTCCCACCCTCCTTCATCTTTCTCTCCCTTTCTCTTTCTGTTTTTTTTTCACCTCTCTGCTCTTCTGCGCAGTGGTAATTAAGGAGCGCTATAGAGGAACTGGAGTCATTTCCCTCCTCATTAACTTCCTGATTGGTTTCTGGCCTCTGGATTCTGCTGGCCAGCAGTTTGTCACCAATTCCAAACTGGCCCATCGTTAATGCTCCTGTTTGTGTAGCTAAGCGCTATCTGGCCCCCGGCACAGGCAATCCAACGGACAGCCGTGCTGCTCCCCAGCCCAGGGGGATGATGGGGCCTTATTGGAATCAGTCAGGGATTCATGTTTATTCCCCAAGAGTTTACTGTGTAATGAGGGGCATGAACAATGCTTGGTATGAACAAGTGTGTGTGTGTGTGTGTGTGTGTGCGCGCAATTGTGCACAGGGATGATAAATCATGGGCAACAAAACGACCTGTTCCCACGTCAAGGCTTTGTTGATTTTGATTATCTGCACTTACCACAGTTTACCACAGATTAATGCTGCCATCATGTACATGCTCAATTAGCATTTCAACTGCAAAAAAACACTCACCAACTAACAAACAAAAAAATACAGGCAACTGTTGGAATGAAGAACTCTGAGTAACTACCTTTAAACTGTACTGAATTTGTTTTTTTTTGTTTTTTTTCCTTTTTAACTAATTCAACTGCTTCTTGTATTCAAATCTGAAGTTACCTGTTAAGAACAGAGGCTGACTTAAAATGCAAGAAGGGGGGTGGGGGTGGCGATAGTTCTGTCAATTAGCGGCACTGACACACTGTAGGGGAAAGGCGTATAAACATCACATGTCTGCCAAGCACCCAGGAGCTCTGAAAGGAGAGAGGATTTAGAGCCTTTGTTGTCTTCTCCGAGAGAGCTTATTTTCCCTTATGAACTTTTGCCCTAGTCACCCGTGTTCAACCGACTATCTAAAATTTCCCAACTATTAAACCGCCTTTGTGTGGCTTAACAAAGGAGCCCTTTTTTTTTAAAAAAATTGTGAAAGAGGCTCAGTCATTCTTACTATTGGGACGGAGTGGGAAGTGTGTGTGTATGTGTGTGTGTGCGTGTGTGTGAGAGAGTGAGAGAGAGGCATAGATAGAGAGAGTGAGGGGGAGAGGGGGAGAGAGAGTGAGAAGGAGAGAGCAAAAGAGGGTGATCTGTAGCAGATAAGGCATTTCCACAGGCCACATACGCTACCTGCATGGGGCCATGTGGGTGGATAGCTCCTGCACTTATATAAACACACACGCACACACACACACACACACTGCCACATACCACACACACACACACACTCCCACATACCACACACACACTGACATGACAGATATGCACCACATATCCCATTGCATTTTTATTAGTGCTGTCAATAAATAAAACAAGAATACAATTAATCACAATAGAAAACTTAGCTAAACTGTTGATGGTAACTTTGTTGGCCTTTTGCCCCTTGTATTAGACAAGATTAGTTTGACGACAAGCTTTGCTGTTTGCATCGACGCTGGATTTAGTTGGTGAAGCTGTGTTTAGCCCACAGATGGTATTTCTAACTGGTTGTGCTGTGCTGGAAGGCCAACCATACATTACAGTAACTGCATATAACTTTACCTTTATATTCCATCTGTAAGTTTTTTAAAACGGAACTGACCTGAAAGGATGCCAATATTTCCTTGTTTAGACATCAGCAGCATCAACAAGCAAACTTCAAAAGATATGTGCTACTTTGTGACCTGAAGTAGCAGAAACGAACAGCGGTCACTACCGCTATCTACAGGGTTGGGGTATGATCTCAAATATACTGTCACCATAGGGGGCATATGCGTCTGCATGATTCATTTGCGTAAAACAAGTAACTCATTAAAACGTTTTAATTAATCACATGCGTTAACACATTAATACTGACAGCAGTCATTTTTATATGTATTTTGATGTTATAACCAGGACAGTCTAAAGAGTAACTTGTTTTTATAATGACTGTACAAATGCCTGCAGACCTAGAAATGTAGTCATGTCTCTATTTCCCAACATATTCGGTAAAAAAAAAGACTTTAGATGCTTAGAGCATGTCAGTGATCACTGACACTATCACTGATCAGTCCTATGTTGTAGTTGCATTGTGGGGTTATGTGGTGAGAATGTGTGTGTTCTTTGTGTGTGTGTTTTGTGTGTGTTTGTGTGGGGGTACTATGCATATCTTTGCATTACAGGAAGCAGAGAGGGACATGACAGAGGACGAGGCTCTGGAGATGGGACTCTCGCGGCAGGCATGTCATGGGCGCCCCCACCACCCTACACCCCGCCCCCCCCCCCCCGTCTCGCGCTCCATCATTAGGGCAGTGGCAGAACTTAATGGCGCAGAAAACGCGCTCTGGCAGCGGCGGTGGTGCAGGCAGATGCTGACTACTCAAAGAGCCGCACGCCAACGCGAGACGGATGCCACACCGCCCCTCCGCCGCTTATTCCCCAATTCATCTACACGCATGCACAAATGTGTACATACGCACGCACAGATGTGTAACACACAAACTCTACACACACACATGCACACGTGTACACACACACACACACACACACACACAGGCACAAAAACACACACACAAGCACAACACATACACAAACATGTACACACACAGGCATCACACACACACACACACACACATACACACACACACACAGGCACAAAAAACACACACAAGCACAACACATACACGAACATGTACACACACACAGGCATCACACACACACATCGTGTGCAAAAGTCCCAGAAGAGAACATTTGTCTCATACTTTATGCTAAGTTTACCGAGTAATAAAATGTAGTCACACTTCAAAAAGTCACCATTTTACCTCGTCTGCTGTAGACTGATGCAATTACTTACTTTCACCAATCGTTATCCACAATTTTAAGAACAAGATAAACAATCGAACCCAAACAAAATACTGTAATATGAGAGGTTGTCTGAACTAGGGATGAGACAAGTCATTTATAGGTAATTAATAGTTTTGCAATTAATTGCAAGTAAAAATGTCACAGTTATTTACTCGTAAAAGCTCGCCAACACTGCCATGGCACTGTTACTGGCAGAATTAGGACAACTGCTGTGACTATGGCAAAGGCAAGGACAACAGCAGATTGATCTCCTCCGAGAAAGTGACTCAAACTGTGGCAGTGTTTTTTGGTTATTCCAAAGATTGACAGTGGTGCCACTGATTTCTTTCAAATTGAAAAATGTTATTTCTGCGTTTACATTCAGTAATTAACAAACATAAGAAACCATGCCCTGTTCCTGTGATTTCTGGTATTTTTTGGTAAAGTTTACTATTGCATTATAATCATAATAATCGTATTATCTTTATTATTTTTTAGACAATAATCGTACCATCAAAATCTGTAATGCTTTTATCCCTAGTCTGAACATGTTTTCAGATGTGACCTCGTAAGAAATATTTTTCAGACCCCTTTGCAGCAATATTATTCTGCTTGCTGCAATTACCACTGTACTGAATAAGTTAATCTTCTAAACGAAACCTATTGACTTTGTATACTTTAATTTAGTGGATAGAGTTGGACTGGATAACCAAATTGCAGTGTTTAGTTTCCCATATACTCCTCCGCCCTCAACACCCAGAAACTCATCCTAAATAATCCCGCTACAAAATTAACATCATAAGCAGCTATGGGCTGTTGTGTGTGTCAACTGTGTGTCATTGTCCCGTTCATGCTGCAACAATAACCATCTACTACCCACTTCTCAAGAATGACACTAGCCAGCTGATCTCCTCCCTCCTGGCAGCAATCAAAAGGGGCAGGGCAGGGCTCATCCCCACTGGAGAGGCCCATCAGGACTCTGGGGATGTGTGGGGTGGGGATGTGTGAGGTGGGGATGGGTGGGGTGGGGTGTAGAAGGCTTATTACAGGGGCCAGGAGTGACCACTGTAGCCTGGGACAGCGGAGGGGCCAGGCTGAGGGGGTCAAAAGGCTAATTAAACACATTAGCTCCTGTGCTCCGCCATTGTTAACCAATCAGCCCCCGCTGCCCATCGCTGTGTCCCTGTGAGCCCCGCGTCGCCCGGGCCAATCCCGCACACGGCGGTAATGTGGGGGCCGCCCATCAACTTGGCAAATGACCTGTCCATCTTTCTGCCCTTCGTTTCTGGCTGTCGAAACATTATGGATATACTATAATGAACTCAAACAGCCGATCGATGGGGCCGAGGGGGGATTCGTGTCAGTCGGCGTTTGAACGGGAGGAAAATAATTACAGGCGCGGAATGGGTAATTTACGGCCGAGCGCAGAGGAATGTCCAATGAGCTGTCAGGGAGGCGCCGATCGAGAAACGCGGCCCGCTAAATAAAATAACCGTCTACTGTACGTCAATAATTTTAGACACCTGTGACCATAACAGAGTGAGCCAAGAACAGCACAGCCATAATAGAAAACAAAAAATCAACACCGATGAGAGGTTTGTGGCTTCTTTTCCCAACACTTACTCAGCACATGAAACTAACTTTCAATACAGTGTCCACGCTCTAAAAAGCCCATGTAGAGCAATAGTAATGTGCAATAGTGTTGCTTTGATGCAAACCTGACAAACCTGCCCTCAAGTGCCTTACCACCAAGCTGTCTCTGACAACTAAGCTTTCAATGACTTTAAAATGAAACATGCAACTCCCTGTAAATTCCTGTTTGAAAGACAAACATTTACCTGAAATCCAATCATTGTAACGGTGTAATACATACTAAGACACTGGCAGACGTGTGTTTGAAGATGTTGATTATGATGATGATTATTATTATTATCATCATATGTGTTAAGAACATATCCAGTGCTATAAACTACAGAACATAACTGACAGAAGACGACCTTTAATCTTGTCACCCTCCTTGTTCCTGCGTCTAAGTCTCTTTCCCTCGGGGTGTTGGCCAGTGTGTGAGGGGCTAAGGCCAGGCAGTTGGACCGCGCTGGGAGCGAGAGTGAGAGCGGGAGCAGGACAGAGCGAGGAGAACATAAACCAGACGGCCCTGTCCATTTAATCTCCGTGTACAGCCTCGGGCCACTGCTAATGGGGATGTTGTACAAGACATTACTACACATTAGCACGGCGCTCGAGCCCCCTGCAGGCAATTACGACCACTGTCGTCGCACTTAAGCCCAGCCCGCGGCTAAGGGGAAGCATCGGCACTTAGCACGGCGGCAGGACGAGGGGAGACAGCTGTGGGGTGCCCGAGAGGAGGAGGAGGAGAGGAGGAGGAGGAGGAGGAGGAGAGGGACTGACGGAGGTGAGAGGCCAGCTGTCAGGGAGTCTGGTTAAAGTCCTTATGGTGAGAGTTAACACTGGCCCCAGGGAGTCTGGTTAAAGTCCTTATGGTGAGAGTTAACACTGGCCCCAGGGTCTGCGGAGGTCCCGGTGGACATGTGAAAGCACACACTCAAACACACACTCTCAAATGCACACTCAAACACACACTCTCAAATGCACACTCAAATGAACTCTCAAATGCACACGCAAACACACACTCTCAAATGCACACTCAAACACACACTCAAATGCACACTCAAACACACACAGGAACACACACTTAAACACACTCAAACGCATGCTTACACACACAAATGTACACTCAACCACACACTCAAACACACACATGCGCACATAATAAGTTTTCATCTGCTGTCTCGACAACTAGTTTTTATCAATAATCAATAGATCATAAATTAAACATACAGCATAATCTGTAAGGAAACACTGCATTCTGAAGCCTAAAAATCCAATGTTTTATTTGCTAAAACAATCCTCACATCATGTAAGAAATGCAACTACCCTCCAGCTACCCTCCTATTCGGGTCAACTTGTATACTCTGAGTATCTATCTATTTTTTCTTGGGCCTTGCCATTAACGGAGAGTAGTGGGGATGGGTGAGTTGTGGATGAGTTGTGGTGGTAGTTTTGGAGAGTGGTGGTGGTTAGGAGTGGTAAGGAGTGGTGGTGGTGGTTAGGGGTGGTAAGGAGTGGTGGTAGTTTTGGAGAGTGGTGGTGGTTAGGAGTGGTGGTGGTTAGGGGGAGTGGTGGTGGTGGTTAGGAGTGGTAAGGAGTGTTTGTGGTGGTTAGGGGGAGTGGTGGTGGTGGTTAGGGGTGGTAAGGAGTGTTTGTGGTGGTTAGGGGGAGTGGTGGTGGTGGTTAGGGGTGGTAAGGAGTGTTTGTGGTGGTTAGGGGGAGTGGTGGTGGTGGTTAGGGGTGGTAAGGAGTGTTTGTGGTGGTTAGGGGGAGTGGTGGTGGTGGTTAGGGGTGGTAAGGAGTGGTGGTGGTTAGGGGGAGTGGTGGTGGTGGTTAGGGGTGGTAAGCAGTGTTTGTGGTGGTTAGGGGGAGTGGTGGTGGTGGTTAGGAGTGGTAAGGAGTGTTTGTGGTGGTTAGGGGGAGTGGTGGTGGTGGTTAGGAGTGGTAAGGAGTGGTGGTGGTTAGGGGTGAGGAGTTATGGTGTTTAGGGGGAGTGGTGGTGGTGGTTAGGGGTGGTAAGGAGTGTTTGTGGTTGTGGTGGTTAGGGGTGGTAAGGAGTGTTTGTGGTTGTGGTGGTTAGGGGTGGTAAGGAGTGTTTGTGGTTGTGGTGGTTAGGGGTGCTGAGTGGTGGTGGCGGTGGGGTAGTGGCAGTTGTGGGGAGTGGTGGTGGGTGAGTTGTGGGTGAGTTGTGGTGGCAGTTTTGGAGAGTGGTGGTGGTTAGGAGCGGTAAGGAGTGGTGGTGGTTAGGCGTGAGGAGTGGTGGTGGTTAGGGGGAGTGGTGGTGGTGGTTAGGGGTGGTAAGGAGTGTTTGTGGTGGTTAGGGGGAGTGGTGGTGGTGGTTAGGGGTGGTAAGGAGTGTTTGTGGTGGTTAGGGGGAGTGGTGGTGGTGGTTAGGGGTGGTAAGGAGTGTTTGTGGTGGTTAGGGGGAGTGGTGGTGGTGGTTAGGGGTGGTAAGGAGTGTTTGTGGTGGTTAGGGGGAGTGGTGGTGGTGGTTAGGGGTGGTAAGGAGTGGTGGTGGTTAGGGGGAGTGGTGGTGGTGGTTAGGGGTGGTAAGCAGTGTTTGTGGTGGTTAGGGGGAGTGGTGGTGGTGGTTAGGAGTGGTAAGGAGTGTTTGTGGTGGTTAGGGGGAGTGGTGGTGGTGGTTAGGAGTGGTAAGGAGTGGTGGTGGTTAGGGGTGAGGAGTTATGGTGTTTAGGGGGAGTGGTGGTGGTGGTTAGGGGTGGTAAGGAGTGTTTGTGGTTGTGGTGGTTAGGGGTGGTAAGGAGTGTTTGTGGTTGTGGTGGTTAGGGGTGGTAAGGAGTGTTTGTGGTTGTGGTGGTTAGGGGTGCTGAGTGGTGGTGGCGGTGGGGTAGTGGCAGTTGTGGGGAGTGGTGGTGGGTGAGTTGTGGGTGAGTTGTGGTGGCAGTTTTGGAGAGTGGTGGTGGTTAGGAGCGGTAAGGAGTGGTGGTGGTTAGGCGTGAGGAGTGGTGGTGGTTAGGGGGAGTGGTGGTGGTGGTCAGGGGTGGTAAGCAGTGTTTGTGGTGGCGGTGGGGTAGTGGTAGTTTTGGGAAGTGGTGATGGTGGTCAGAGGTGGTAAGGAGTGTTTGTGGTGGTGATTAGGGGTGCTGAGCAACACTTTCACTGCATGTCCTACTTCAACAGTTTCACTGCATGTCCTACTACCCAGTATGTCTATGCATGTGACAAATAAATATCCTTGCATCCTTGTATCCTTGAGGAGTGGTGGTGGTGGTTAGGGGTGGTGAGGAGTGTTTGTGGTGGCGATGGGGTAGTGGTGGTGGTGGGGTAGTAGTAGTTGTGGGCAGGGGTGGTGGTGATGGTGGTGGTGGTGACAGTGGGGTAGTGGTAGTTGTGGGGAGCAGAGGTGGTGGTGGTGGCAGTGGGGTAGTGGTAGTTGTGGGGAGCAGAGGTGGTGGTGGCAGTGGGGTAGTGGTAGTTGTGGGGAGCAGAGGTGGTGGTGGTGGCAGTGGGGTAGTGGTAGTTGTGGGGAGCAGAGGTGGTGGTGGTGGCAGTGGGGTAGTGGTAGTTGTGGGGAGCAGAGGTGGTGGTGGCAGTGGGGTAGTGGTAGTTGTGGGGAGCAGAGGTGGTGGTGGTGGCAGTAGGGTAGTGGTAGTTGTGGGGAGCAGAGGTGGTGGTGGCAGTGGGGTAGTGGTAGTTGTGGGGAGCAGAGGTGGTGGTGGCAGTGGGGTAGTGGTAGTTGTGGGGAGCAGAGGTGGTGGTGGCAGTGGGGTAGTGGTAGTTGTGGGGAGCAGAGGTGGTGGTGGTTGCAGTGGGGTAGTGGTAGTTGTGGGGAGCAGAGGTGGTGGTGGCAGTGGGGTAGTGGTAGTTGTGGGGAGCAGAGGTGGTGGTGGTGGCAGTGGGGTAGTGGTAGTTGTGGGGAGCAGAGGTGGTGGTGGCAGTGGGGTAATGGTGGTTGTGGGGAGCAGAGGTGGTGGTGGTAGTGGGGTAGTGGTAGTTGTGGGGAGCAGAGGTGGTGGTGGTGGTAGTGGGGTAGTGGTAGTTGTGGGGAGCAGAGGTGGTGGTGGCAGTGGGGTAGTGGTAGTTGTGGGGAGCAGAGGTGGTGGTGGCAGTGGGATAGTGGTAGTTGTGGGGAGCAGAGGTGGTGGTGGTGGCAGTAGGGTAGTGGTAGTTGTGGGGGTGGTAAGGAGGCGTGGTGGCGGTGGCGGTGGGGGATAATGTCAGCAGTGGGAGGGCCCCGTCGGTGTGAGGATTAAGGTGCGTTTGGGAACAGCCGTGAAGTCCCCTCTGATACATGAGACGTTACACCTCTTCCTCTACACTTCTTTCGCCTTGCCCTTTGTGCCGAGAAAAGAAGCGGTTTTCTCTCGGCTGCGCTGCCCCCGCAAAAACCAGAATGAATGAATGGCCTCTTTGAGTGTGTGTGCCGAAATATACACTAGTAACTCAATCTCTGTTTGCTTTTGGAGCAATTCTACTCCAGGTCAACTCAAATTCATAGTATACAATAACATGTTTAGGCTTCACTGAATGCAACCTAAATGGTTAAAAAGCGCTTTTGATTAAACAGTGGCTACCAAGATGCACTTGCATATGGACTGAATTATATCACATAGCAATGAAATGACAAAAGAAATCCCATGGGATTGTACACTACCAATGTCTGCACATGTTTGCAAATTAGACCAGGGGTCTGCAACCTTTTTTGTACCACAGGCCGGTTTCATGACAGAATATTTTCTAACAACAATACCACCAAGCACAGTGGAAATACAGATGTTGTGTCCTATGGGACACAAGCAGACAAATATGACCACATATTATTAGCCTAGGCTACTTTAACCTCCACGCGTAATGAAACTATTATTACTGTTTAACAGAATAGCCAAGAGACACAGAGGTCGTTACTAGCTCTGTTTATTAGGCTCCTTGCAGACGTGTATAAATAATGCATGGAAATATCTGCAACTCGGTCAAGTGCAAGAGTGAGACACAGACAGAAGTGGCTATTTTGGCTCTGGATAAGAGCGTCAGCTAAGTGTAATGTAATAACAAGTAATAATAATAACAATTTTTCAAAATAAAATACCCGGAAGATAAAAAAAATAACTTGACACAATAATTTTATATAGCTGGTCCTTCCTTTGCGGCCCGGTACCAAAAGAACCGAGGCCCGGCTGTTGGAGATCGCTGAATTAGACTATTAAGTGTACGAACTGTAGGTATTACAGTAGCAGTACTGTGTTCTAGGCCTTTGCAGGGAAAGGGAGAGGGCCTGACGAGCTAAGTGAGTGTACTGCAGGTGATTTTTCAGCTGCGTGAAACTTCAATTAAAGCAGCAGACATGGCCTGTCCTCTAAACTACACCAGAAGAAAGGGGAAAAAAAGGTCCTTTAATTCAAAAACCGCCACGATGCCAAAAGTAAATCCTTGCGACGACAAAAATACAAAGGAAAAAAGAAAAAGCCGAGGTTGTCTCGTATAACACCAGAACTAAGACATAACTCAGGATGGGCGGGCAGCTCATCTGTGGCTTGGTGGGAGAGTGGCATGCAGGAGGGGTTCTCGCTGTGTGTGTATGAGTGTGTGTATGTGTGAATGTGTGTGTATGTATGTGTGTGTCTGTGTGTGTGTGTGTGAGTGCATGTGTGTATGTGTGTGAATTGAGTGCGTGTGTGTGTCTGTGTGTGTGTGTGTGTGTGTTAGTGTGTGTATGCTTTGGGGGGGTGGAGTGAAGGCAGCTCATGTGGTAGGTGGTAGGCCGAAGTGTTCAGCAGCCGGGCTGGTATGAGAAGTGTGTGTGTGTGTGTGTGTGTGCTGCCGGGGCACAGTGTTGGTGGTGGCCTCCAGTGATGATGGAGGGGGTGCGGCAAGCAGGACTGTGTGTGTGTGTGTGTGTGTGTGTGTGGTGTCAGGGGAGGGCGATGGCGGTGGCGGCGGGGGGGGGGGGGGTCGGTGGGCGATTTACGGCGTGGGGCGGCTGACGGGCTGGCAGGCAGTAAAGCGAGCGCTGGGGCGTATTTCACAGCGGGCTGGCTTTTATGAAGAACACTCGGACGCCTCAGCCCGGGGTTGGGGGGGGGGGGGGCCCGCCGGCGTGACGGATGGAGGAAGACGCATGACAAGCTTCATCATTGTTTGTAAATCTTAACTGTTCCCGCTCACTAACTCCAGAGGCAATTTTCCGGAGACAGCGGGGTTGGGTGGAGGTGGGGGGCAGGGGAGGTGGGGGGCGTTAGTGGAAGAGCCAGAGGGGAGGGGCAGAGAGGGGAGTAGGTGGGGTGGGAAGGACAGCGTTGCACTCTTGAAGGTTATTTGGCCCTATATTTGACCAGTGGATTACCTGGCGCGCGGAGAACAATTGCTGCTCGGCAGCAGGGCAGGGGAAGGCAGGAAAGAGACAGAAGAGAAGAGAAGAGAAGAGAAGAGAAGAGAAGAGAAGAGAAGAGAAGAGAAGAGAAGAGAAGAGAAGAGAAGAGAAAAGAAAAGAAGAGAAAAGAAGGGGAACGAGTGTAGAGAAAAGGAGAGGGGAAGCTCTGCTGGATCACAGGACATGGGGAAGGGAGAAACACACAAATACTGTGTGCACAGAAATGCTGTATGTATGTAGGCCTGTGTATGTATGTATGTATGGACATACAGAATGAATAGTAATAATAATAATAATAATAATAATAATAATAATAATAACAACAATAATGATAACAACAACAACAACAACAATAATAATAATCATTACCATCATCATCATTGTCATCATCATAATAATAATAATGATAATAATAATAATAATACATTTTATTTATACTGCCCTTTACGCTGAAACAATCTCAAAGTGCTACAGACAAAACAATTAAAAGAGGTCACTAAAAGTTGAAAGTTAAAGTTAAAGAGTTAAAATGAGGGTCTATAAACATATAAAATAGAATGCAACAAACACAGGTAATGACACACACGTGTGTGTTTGTGTGCACTGTGCATAGTTACACAGAGGTAAGACAAATATTGTAATGTATTTAAAAAAAAAAGCTTTACACTGAGGCGTTATTTTCTAATACCAATCAGCAAACCACATTTAAAAAATCCAGGAGGCCTACAGCACACTCAAGGGAGTTTCCACCTGTGACTAAACTCCTCAAGAGCCATCAAGTCACAACCAATAACTCTTTGCTCAGCATCTCAAAAGCCAAATCTGCACACACACACAAATCTTTGAAAAAACACACACACATACATTCACACGCGCGCGCGCACACACACACACACACACACACACACACACACACACACACACACACACACACACACAAAGACAGACCTGCACACTCCTAGCCCCACAGGGGCTGATTCCCAGCAGAGGCCGGACTAGGAGAGGAGCTTCCTGTGCTCTGCTCAAGGCTGCACGTACTGACTGTACCTCAGTGTGTGTGTGTATGCACGCTTGTGTGTTTGAGTGTGTGTGTGTGTGGCTGTGTGTGTGTGTGTGGGTGTGTGTGTAGCTGTGTGTGTGTGCGTGTGTGTGTGTGTGTGTGTGTGAGTGAGTGAGTGAGTGTGTGTGTGTGACTGTGTGTGTGTGTGTGGGTGTGTGTGTAGCTGTGTGTGTGTGCGTGTGAGTGAGTGAGTGAGTGAGTGAGTGAGTGAGTGAGTGAGTGAGTGTGTGAATGTGTGTGTGTGTGTGTGTGTGTGTGTGTGTGTGTGTGTGTGTGTGTGTGTGTGTGTGTGTTTGTGTGTGTGTGTAGGAGGATTGGTGGAGGTGGGTGGGATGGTGTGTGGTTGTGTCGGTGGGTGTTGCTGCTGAGCTGGTGCCGTTCCCTGATAGATAAGGCAGCTATGTGTGAGCTGGCACTGGCGTTGCCTGTCTGTACGCTCTGGTGACAAAAGCGCCGTAGTGTGCCAAGTCAGGCTCAGAGTGACTGCACTCGGGGGTGTGAACCCAGGTCTTAGTATTGCTGTTTGCTAGCTCTTTGATTATGCTACTGCCATACATGCGAATTAACAGTTGCAGATACTTAAATTTTGAATATGTGCCTGAAATAAGCGAGTGTGTCAATAACCACATTTTAACAGCAAGAAAAACACACTGACGGCTATAAAGCAGAGGAAAAGTACTAGAGGAACTGCTGGTTTAAGACCATTAAAATGTAGGAAATGGACTGCTGCATTACGAGTAGGCCTGGGTCTTCAATTCGTCTGTTGTCAAAAAAAGAAAATAGGCCACAGGGAAGCAGGATATTTCTATGAAAAATTGCCTCATGAGAGACTGGCCTAAACAGACTAACAGGCTAGCTACATTCCTACCAGCCTCAAAGTAACAGTCTGAATTCATTTTCAAGTTTCATGGAACAGAAATGATGTTCTAGAACTCAGAAGAACAGTGTGGTTGAGAATGTGCTCTAACTGCCATTCTAACCAGCCTGGCTTTTTTGCGTTGAGTGCATGTTTGGTACTCTGTAGACCCAAGTTCGAGGCCAGGTGGCGTGTCTCCTCTTGCCCTTAGCTACAAACCAGAACCATGTACCCACCTGAGCAGACTCCACACAACACAAGACAACTAGAAATAAAATAAAAAAAACTAAACAAATTAGGAGACATAAACAGTCTCCTGGAGTGGCAGAGGGATATCGTACGCACTCACTGCAAAGTCAGTCCTCACAACCCAAAACAGTTTGTAACTTAATGCAACACCTGAACCAGCTAGGAAGCGACTTGTTCAGGAGGCGTATTTGACCAGGTTGCTCCTTCTCCTCCTTGCTTGGCGAGGCATGCCGGACCACCCGCCTAGCGGAGGAGCTTTTGTGCAGTAATGGGGCATAGCAAACCCCCGGGGTGCTGCAGACGCATAGAGCACCCCCATAATCGAGGCCCAGGATATCAGCAGGTGACATTCATTAAGCACCCGCTGGCAGCTGATCTGATCTGATCTAAGCTGAGAGGAGAGGAGAGGAGAGGAGAAGAGAGGAGAGGTCTGTGTTTTAAGAAGATGCTTCATCTTCCTTTAAAAACACAAAAAGACAGCTTTAACCTAAAACATACTAACACGTTCAGAGGCCATAGTGTGCCTCTCACCAGTATGGACATTTTGTACTGTGTTTTCCTAGGTTTTGTGAATTAAAACAACAACACAATGCATTTATATGGCACATTTTAAGACATGGGTCTTCAAGTTGTGCTTCAATAAAGGCTTCCATAATAAAGCCTCACAGATGGATGTGCATATAGGCATCTTGTGTGGCTAAAATGCTTGTTGGGATGCATGCTGTGCCACAGATTGAGCAGGGTTTCAAATGTAACACAGATGTGCAAATGGCCGGCATTAGAGGCTGGATAGGCGTGCTTCGGCGTGATATTTCTGCTGCGATTAGGACAATACAGCCAGCATGAGGTTCCTGTCTCTTTAAATCCAAAGTCAAAGAATGAATGGCCCTAATAAACGCTTTTGCTTCTGAATTTATTCCTTTTTATGATGATTTTTTATGGTGCCCTTGACTTGAAGTGTGTGGAGTATGTTTGTGTGTGCGTGCGTGTGTACTTGTGTGTTTGTGTGTATGTGTAGGTGTGGAGGGGGCCCTCCCTACGATGTACTTCAGCAGACTGTTGATAAACTCTGGATAAAAGTTTATGGGCCTAGGAGTGAGGAGTGAGATGTGTGAATGAGTGTGTGTGTGTGTGTGTGTGTGTGTGTGCAGGTTTGTGTGTATGTGTGTGTGTCAGCCTGCACAGGTTTGTGTGTGTGTGTGTGTGTGTGTATGTGTCAGCATGTACAGATTTGTATGTCTGTGTGTGTGTTTGTCAGCATGCACAGTTGTGTGTGTGTGTCAGCATGCACAGTTGTGTGTGTGTGTCAGCATGCACAGTTGTGTGTGTGTGTCAGCATGTACAGATTTGTATGTCTATGTGTGTGTTTGTGTGTATGTGTGTGTGTGTGTCAGCATGTTTGGGTTTGTATGTCTGTGTGTTTGTGTCTGTAAAGGTTTGTGTGTGTGTGTGTGTATGTGTGTGTGTGTGTCAGCACGTTCAGGTTCCTATATCTGTTTGTGCGTGCATGTGTGTGTGTGTGTGTGTGTGTGTGTGTGTCAGCATGTTTGGGTTTGCATTTCTATGTGTGTGTGTATATGTGTGTGTTTGTGTCTGTAAAGGTTTGTGTGTGTGTATGTGTGTGTGTCAGCACGTCCAGGTTCCTATATCTGTTTGTGCGTGCATGTGTGTGTGTGTGTGTGTGTGTGTGTGTGTGTGGGACTGACCAGCTGCCTTGGGCTCTGTGCAGACGCTGTTGTCCTCCAGGGTGAAGAGGGGGGGCACACAGGCGGTGCTGCCCAGGCCCTGGCTCAGGTAGGAGGCTGCAGAGTAGTAGGAGTGCATGCGGTACTGGGGGGACACGTTGTGTCCGGCCAAACGCCCGTCTCCATTGGGTAGCTGCTGTGTGAGGACACAAGGCAACATTAAAACACACACGCACACACACACAATCACAAATACAACTGACATACACAAGGCAACATTAAAAAACACACACACACACATACGCACACAATCACAAACACAACTGACATACACTGGCATGTACACACACATACACACACACAAACACACACACACACAAACACACACATCCACAAATGCGCACAAGACATACGTGGCAGGTACTGTACACACAAAAGCATGATATTATGTTGACATTTCATATAAATAATACACACACACACACACACGCACACACATCCACAAATGCGCACAAGACATACATGGCAGGTACACACAAAGGCATGATATTATGGTGACATTTCATACAAATAATAACAAAATAGAAATTAGGTAAGGAAAATAATCCAGAGTGAAATCGAATAATTCACACAAGCCTCCCTATGAAACAAAGCACTAAACATATCTTAACTTCCTTTAGGATAAACGGCTGGAGGATACATCAATACCCTCCAGGGACCAGGGAGTTTTTTTCCCCCCATCTTTTCCCAAACACTTATACTGCACATTCATTCAGTCATTTCATAATTGTAAACACACTGTAAACCAGTGCAGTATTTTTTTTGCTGTCCAACAGCAGAGCACATAGCAACCAACTAAATCTTATAAGTTATATAGAGTTTGCCTCCAGCAGAACAATGTGTCACAGCTAACCCAAGCCATCGTTCATGTGTGTGTGTGTAGTTTCACTTGGAATCACTTTGCTACACACACACACCACAAACACATCAAAACCAAAAAAAAAAAAAAAAAAAACAATATAAAAAACAATATATATATATATATAACACACCCCCTCCTGCACTCATGAATTTTGTGTCCAGTCTGTGGGAGCGAGTGAAAAGATTGCCTGCGCTGCCTCAGTGTGAGAAGTCTTGCTTGAGCAGGTGTGGAGGGGGGGGGGGGGGGGGGGGGGGGTTGCTGAGAAATGAATTGCAACAAGCAGAGAAAGGGGGCCGAGTTTTCACCCCACCCCACTCTTGCTTGCTCCAACTTTGAAATGAGCTGTCTACTCAGCAGCAAGGGGCCTTAGAGGATTTTCAATTTCACTTTTATGGAATTTGATTTCTGTCAGCCCATAATCTGTCACCATTTATTGTCCACGCCATCAATTCCAGACAGGTTTATAAACTGTTATTTAAGCTACGCCCCGGCTCTTGTAGTACCTATAACAAATACATTACAGATGGAACTGTATATTTTTTTTAGTTTGTTTGTTGTTGTTTGTCTGTGGGCCTGCCTCTGAAATTCAAAAATTGCCTTCATGATAGCAACTCATACAAAAGCTATTCACACTGTGCATTTAGGATGTTGATAAATCTTTAAGTGCAAGGTTAGGTATGGCACCACCACCACTCAGCTGGAGTCAGCTGGAAAAGCAACTGCCTCAGGTTCCTCAACCAAATTTTTCTGCAGATGTAGAACTTGTTTATTATATCAATCGTACGTACATGTATACGGTGTACCACAGCCGATTTTGGAGTAAGTAATAATAAAACAGGTTTTTATAGCGCTGTTGTAAGTACTCCAAGTCACTTTACAGATAGGAAAACATAAGGGAAGACAAGTTGCATATATACAATACTTTTCCTCCTCTTTCCCAGCTTTTCTACCCCCAGTGTGGCTTTTTTTTGGGGGGGGGGGGGGGCGTGTGTTTTTGAGGCATGAGGGGTCCCCTGCTTACCTCCCTGGGTGTTGGCGGGGGTGGGGGTGGTTGGCGTGTGTGGTTGGGGCATGAGGGGTCCCTTCCTTACCTCCCTGGGTTGAGGGGGGGGGGGGGGGGGGGGGGGGGGGGTGAGGCATGAGGGGTCTCCTCCTTACCTCCCTGGGTGTTGGCGCGGGTGGGGGTGGTTGGCGTGTGTGGTTGGGGCATGAGGGAACCCCTCCTTACCTCCCTGGTTGGGTGTCTCTTATCTGGCACCATCGGCTGTCTGGGGCCTCTACGCCACCCTCATATTTTCATTCTCCACCTGCAGTGCAGCGCAGCCCCTCTCACTGGGGCGGGCGAGGGTGGCGGTGAATCGTGTGTGTGTGTGTGTGTGTGTGTGTGTGTGCGTGTGTGCACACGAGAGAGAGAGAGAGGGAGAGAGTGTGTGTGTGTGTATGAGAGGGAGAGAGACAGAGAGAAAGAGACAGAGAGTGTGTGTGTGTCATAGAGAGCAAGAGAGAAAGAGAGAGAGAGAGAAAGAGAGAGAGCGCCAGAGAAAGAGAGAGAGAGTGTGTGTGTGAGAGAGAGAGAGAGAGAGAGAGAGAGAGAGAGTGGGAGATGGATGTGCTCTGATAAAGAGCAGCCAAGATCTCCTCATCTCCCTGCTCCGGGTGCTAACACACAGTGTACAGTACTACACACGCTAACCACATCGTTCACACTCGCACATGTCACATCCTACAGATGCTCAAAGGTCTATACTGAGCTTTATACATTTTGCTCTTTCAATATATTCCTTCATGTGATTTTTCTTTCCTGGACTAGTTAAGTTTCCAAAGAACAACTCACAATTTGCAAGACTTTATATAGCCACAGCATGATTATGAATAAACTATGCATCACTGAAGATCATTAGTATCACTAAGTATCCCTTCATTTTCTACATACTCCTATTCAAACTGACTTATTGAATATTGTTTCAGTACTAAATCTAAATGACAATAATTTGATATACGTGGCTAACTGAGCTTGAATGATTTCTTGGCTATTTTGATTATTATTTCTTCTTATTATTTCTATTTCCAACCTCTGCCCACCACCCTTAAACTAAAAGTCATATATGCTTCTTTGTGGCTTTATGGGTCCTGAAGTTTTTAGTAAATGATGAATTACTATACTTTAACGTTTATCAACAGCTTACCACAAACACAACACAGGCCCCTCTGACCAATGCCCCCCCCACACCACTGTACTACTATACACACACACACACACGCACATGCACGCACACACACCCGCACCCGCACACACACACACACAGACACACACACACATACACACAAACAAATAACCTAGCGCATAACTCATCTTTCTTCTATGGCTATCTGCATTATGCATAATGTGATTAGTATTGAAGTCCCATGTTCGTTCGCGGCTCTGTGATGGTGCTGAAACACTATTGCTGTTCCCAGGTGACAGACAATGTCATTAACCTTTGCAATTGAGGCTGGGGCTCACACGCCACTGGCGGAGGCAGTGACCCCAGAGCAATAGGCTGCCAGTGGGGCCGTCACTGCACATGAACACCCCCTGAAATATGGCCCAATCAAGAGCCCCTGAGGGTAACCCCCCCCACAACACCACACCCAAACTCACCCCTCACCCCAAATACACAGACACATGCACACACACACACACACACACACACACACACACACACACATACACACACACATTAGAACCCCACCACCCCACCCACAGAGGAGAAATACAGACTTAATTTACTTCACGTGTGGGTGAATAGTGCACTGAGCTGATTTGGATACAACAGGATACAGTATTGAGCATAAATCAGACATATGCAGGCCAGTGGGGAATTATTCAAAAGCCAGTGTGTGGGGATATAGGTTGGTGGGGCGATGATGTGTGTCTGTGTGTGTATACGTGCATGTGTGTGTGTGTGTACTGTATATATGATGTGTCGGCATGGCAAGAGTAGCCAGGTAGAGCGCCCGTGTGTGTGTGTGTGTGTGTGTGTCTCAGTGCGTGATGTTGGGCAGATGGACGCAAACCAACCAGGTGAAGCGAGGCGGCTTCGCGGCACGATACATCAACGCTGAGAGGGTCGTGACATTGAGGGGGCCGCCAATTTCATGCAGTCACATCCAATTCCCCCTAAGTGCGCCTTGCTATATTTACAGTGTGCCGCCCAGGCTGGGCAGGCTAGCGCTACCTAGCAGCACGCGCCCTCTCATTTATAAACCCTGTAGTGTGTGCCACGGAACACGGGTCTCTGAGTAGCAATTAGTTAAGCAAGCTTAATGACGCTAATTGTGCTGCATAACATTAATCCACCCGGACTCGCTCGCTAACGCTGGGAATGGTAATTAAATGCAAGTAGTCAGGTGTATCATATATTTCTAACATCTTAATGAACCACATCATGTGTCTGTGATGGGAAGTCATGTCCTAATTGGTTTAGATAAGTAGCGTTCCTTTGGCTGGGGTTCACTGAAGCGTACCACTAGCACACAGTACAAGTGCCTGGAGCCTTGGGGCAGTATAAGACATCAGCCACACTAAGTACTTCATGAGGCGTGGAGGACCTGGCCTGAAGCAGACCATGTAGTGGGTCTGCAGGTTAAACAGCCACTCTGTAATGAGCAGATGCTTCCTGGGAGGTAAAAAGTTGGGTGGCCATGGCAGCCTTTTTTTTTTTGCATTACATTACATTACACTTAGCTGACGCTCTTATCCAGAGCGACTTAAAGTTATTTAGGTATAGGCCCTGGAGCAATGTGGGGTTCTATGCCTTGCGCAAGGGCACTTCAGCCATGGATGAGGATGAGGGTGCAGGAGAGCACCAGTTATTAACCCCCCCCCCCCACCCACATTGTTCCTACAGGTACGGAGAGGACCAACTCCACAAACCATTAGGCCCCTAAGCTGCCCAGACTAAATGGAAGTGGGAAGGTAAATGATGCAAAATGACATGACCATCTAAGAACACGTGTGGCACAGTCCACAACAATGGAACAGTGTAATGGCATGTTCATCAGTACCAATCTGTGTCTAAAGCCTACACATCTAACTACAGCCTCGGTTCGCCGCCACTGGTCGAAATGACAGGTGGGTCATTACAAAATGGTAGGGATTCTGTCTTTTTTAATGCCTGTTGTAAGTAATATTTTTCTCAACATTAAAGACCCTAGACACTTAACTTAAAACAAAATAGCCACACATTAACTAATTTATTGGCTTACATACAAATAAAAAACAATGAGGTCAGTTTCAGGTAAATGAGAGGTAAATATAGTGTGGATTCAGGGTGCACAAATTATATTTCAATATTGTGAAAAAATAGAACCGTCCGGCCCACCATCACAACAGGATGGTGGCAAAAAAATAATATACACACAACTAAGGAGTACGGTGCAAAAAGGAGGTGCAGATTTATTTACAGCTCAAAAATAACAAAAATAGGGCAAATAACAAAAAAATAAAAAATAAAATACAAAACAAATTTCAACTCAATGGTTGTCCAAGCAAAACACTATAAACAATAAAGATCAAAGTCAAACTTTCCAGATAAATACTCACAGCCTCAAAATAAACAACAAGCACCATGCTTTCTCCTAGCCTTGCACCCCAAGACTGAGAAAAGCTCAGTTTTAATGCCCACAGCCTGATGGGGAAATTGGCTAATTGAGATATTGGTTAGAACCAACATGACAGGTGAACCAACATGACAGGTGAACTATGTGAAACAGGAAACATCATGTTATCCACTATTTTCAATATTAAAATAGTTGCACAAAAAATGTTTAATTTCCCAATTAATATAGACAAAAGGACTCCAAACGTGATTGCCGGCTCCACATGTGGGAGACCAAATTAGCGTGTGTGTGTGTGTGCAGGTGTCTGTGTGAGTGCCTGTAGGGAAGCGTAATCAGTTTATATGGCGGGGCTATGGTTTGACGTGTTCATGAAAAGGAGGGGCTGCTTTTTCACAAATATCATCATTATTTTGCTAGGGCAATATTGGACATTTGGGCCTTTTATATTCTACACCCTGCAAAGTGGGGAATGATGAAAAATCTGGAGAATCTGGAGTTTTGACTGAAAATTGACGTTATAACACTCAACTGTCTTGTAACTAAATCTCTTGCTTCTTGCTATTAAGAAAGTATATAAACCTTGACCACTATTATACATACAGCATGTTTAACTGGGCAGTATGACCAAGTTAAAGGCATTTTTCTCAGTTTCTATGTTCACATAGTTACTGCACTTTGCCTTAGTAGAGCCGCACTGAACTACAGTAGAATGAATAGCAGCAACATAGGAGGAAAAAGGTCCTGTTTGTGACGCGTAGAAGGCTTCCAGCACCATAGCAAAGTGCTGGAGCTGCAGTGGATAGGTCTAAGGGTTAGAGAACCCCCGCTGGCAGAATTAGTTGCGGTTCCGGCTGGGGGGCGAGGGGAAATGTAAACAGCTCGCTGCAGGAGCAGCACAGCATGACGCCAGCACCCCTTCAGCCCTCCACGCCCCGCTGACCCACTGGCTCGGAACCGTGACACGGCCTGCTGCACCCTGCACTGGTGTGTGTGTGTGTGTGTGTGTGTGTATGACTACAAGAGTGTGTATCAGGGTGGTAGGTGTGCGAGTGAGTGTAATGGGGGGTGGAGGGTATTATCTGCCAACCAAAACACACAGGAGAGAGAGGATGGGGGTAGAGGTGGTGGACTAGGCAGATGACAGCTACCTCCATCAACAGCTATGCCCCCCACACTTAATCATACTATTGCTGCATCCAGAGCTGCAGTCAGGATATAACACGTACGAGTGGATTTCATATTTGTAGCTATGCTAGTAAAATGGTATGAAAGTAGCATTTCACTAGGCCTCTCTGACTTTGGTTTAAGATCATTTTTGATACAAGAAATTAATGGACTCAGACTCAATTTCCACATAATCACATTTGAATGGATGAGTGCAAAGTGTATGCATTTCAGACAGACATAGCAGACTGCCATTTAAAGGCAACAGTTATTTTCAAAAACATATTGGGCCCCACATCTTTTGCCTTTTACCGTTACACATTTCATGACTTCCAGTTTCTTTGAAAATACTTTTACTTTGTGCGATATGTGAATGACTTAAGGTGATAATACATGGGACAACTTTTGGAGCAATGTTGCCTGGCATGACATGGTAGACACCTGATGTTCTGACTGGATGATGATCATGACAAGTTGCTGGCAGGTAATGTACATACGTTCCTGGTAAAAATGTGTTAATCAATATCAGTGGGAAAGTGCCCACGCAACACATGCTAGTTAGAGTGATGGGCAACATGGATTCAGAAGCTGCAATCCAGTATCACATTATTCCAAATCACACGGCTCTGCTGTACCTGTGCCCTTAATACAGGTGATTTCACTCATGAACTCATCTTCTACCTGGCTAAAGAGAATTAGAATCAGCTGATGTAATGTATTGCTGGAAAAAATACACGGTTGACGCTGAAGGCTGGTTGCCCATCACTAGTTAGCAATAGTGCCTGGCAACACTGCTCAAAGACATTGTCCTGTGTATCATCACAATTATGCTCTTGTAGGATACAATAGAATAGAACAGAACAAAATAGAATAGAATAGAATAGAATAGAATTGTATTTTATTGTGTGGCCCCAGACCCAGCCTGGGTGTTAGCTGACCTGGTACTGTTGGTAGTTGTAGAGGTTGCTGTAGTAGGCCGGGTAGCGGGTAGGCTGGTAGAAGTTGTAGTAGGAGGCGTCCACCACCAGGTCAGAGCTGCCCTCAGAGTGCCCCCTGGTGGCTGCTGTGGGGCTGGAGGACAGGGCAGAGCGACCGCCTGCAGCACAATAAGACACACTCACCTTAGTATTAACACATGATTTTTAAAAAAGTATTATGAAGTTATTTTAATAAGTATGATTATCTGTTCTTTTTTTATATTATAATTTTGTCTATTTCTCGTTTCTGTGTTTTTGATTTTGTTTCACAGCACCTTGGTCAACTGCTGCTGTTTGTAATGTGCTTTATAAATAAATTGACACTGAAATAACTTAAAGTTAAAGGAACAGAATTAAATAGATTTGTGCTCACATTTACTGTACCAGTTGGAGTTAAGACAGACACATTTAGATAGTCTGGCGTGTACAGCCTGGTATGGTAGGTACAAATACAGACATGCTCTGTAGGCAGTAGTGATATAAAGATGAGGCCAAGTCCAATGATGTCATGAAACTACAGGGAGATTTTTAAAGTTTCTGATCCTGGACTGGTCAGCAAGAGATAAACATATAACCCCCTTAAGTCTACACTCTGAAGTCCTATTCTTGCACAGATTCTTGTACAGGTGGGCAGCTGTGGCCTAATGGTTAGGGAGTTGGTCTTGAGATTTTGACATTCAGTAGGAAGAATGTGGGTGGGGGAGTAAATAACTAGTGCTCTCCTGCGCCCTCATTCATGGCTCTATACCCACATTGCTCAGGGACTGTACCTACAATGACTGTACATCACTCTAGATAAGAGTGTCAGCTAAGTGTAAGGCAATGTAAAGATGTTACAATGCATACTTGTTTATGATTTTGCTTTGTTTAGTCAGAAGAAAAAAATAATGGCATTATATTGTTCTGATGTGTATAGTTTGACACAACATCTAGTCATAATGTCTTGTTTGACAAAATAAATCAGCATTTGATGAGTGAAAACTTGTATGATGCATATTTCACACTCTGTATGGGCCTTGTAATGTGGTATGAAAAATGGCTCAATAGATTGCCATCTGGTGGCAATGAAGGGTGATAGCAGGATGATATAAGACATCACATTTTATTTTCCATTTCCAGACATTCACCACAAGATCATTTTCAGATATTAAATTAATCTAAAAATCGTCTCTGTCATCTACACTCCCCCTCCCACCTCAAACCCCCCACTGCTGTCCTCCAGGCTAAGATAGATTAGCCTTATCTCATCACACGGGTTGAGAAAAATGTCGCCCTTGTTATTAGGGAGTGTTGTCAACGGAAAAGCACCAGCGAGTGCTGCCCTCCTTTCTCTGTGCTCCACTCGCCAGGACAGTGTGAGCCCAGGATCCTGCCTCCGTGTGCCCACGGCGGCAGCCTTGACCGGCCTGGCATCCCCCTCCTGTCCTGTCCCTATCAGAGCCAAAGAGAACAGGCTGTCTCTACTTGTCTCTCCCATACCGCCTCATTGTGCCAGCCATGCCGGGGGGTGGGGTTGGGGGGGGGGGGGGGGGGGGGGGGGGGGGCGAGCAGTCAAAGGCTGGTCTGGCACGGTGCAATCAGCCACGGCATAGATAGGCGAGGAGACATGGTGACGAGGTATTTTAGGGATGTGCCACTACTCCACTACTGCCAAACACTCACAAGCATACGCATGCACAGACACAAGCACACACACACACACACACACACACAGACAAACACACAAGCTCACAAACTCACACACACACACAGTCATGGCTCCTTATCACATACACAATACAGAGAATGTGAACACAAACACACTAGCGAAACCTCCCACAGACACAATCTAGTTATCGCCCACTCACTGTCACCACCGGTGGGACCCATGGACTGGGCTTGCATTACTGACAGGCAGTATTGAGGTCAGGCTGTGTACACAGGAGGGACACAGAAAGTCCAGAGCAAAGAACAGCCTGTTCAACCTGTCCAACCCCCATGTCTTATCAGAACAATTTCTTCACAACTTTATTTTAAAAAATCTCAACTCAGAGGAAAATTAAGTTATTACATTACATACTTTAAACCCCCCACATACACTGAACCAAGTAATCTGTTAAGTCTATTCTATATGGAAATCAATTGGTGAACTGGTTAAACATGAACGAAATAGACAAAATGTCCGCAGGAAAATTACATTTATACAAAAAAGACATACAATACATACAGACAGACAGAACTTACTGCTCCCAACTTATGCATCATCAATTTTACAACCACGTGCGATTTTAAGCAGATGTACGGACAACTACACTACAACTTTTCAAACTCACCAACGGTAGAGGGTGAAGAGGCTGTGCTTGTAGTCGAGGGTGATCTGCCCCCGACCGCAAAGAGCATGTCTCCAGATGGTTCATTCTTTACCACTATATCGGCATTGGAGAGATTTACCGGGTTGCAGATGCCCATCTCCTCCTCCTGCGCCTGTTGGCGGCGAAGAGCCACCTGGGTTTGCACAAAGGAATTCAAGAGTGAGTTCTGTCCATAAATTCTCCTGTAATGTTACAAGAGCACAAGCCTCTAGTGTCGCCATTTATACTATTTCTCACGTATCCATACTATCTTGCCACAACTAGCAACTGTTTCACTGAAATAACTACATAATTACTTTAAAATAATTGTCTTATTCTTAATTTCGACACAACTGACGTGTAGCATTTAGGAATTATGCTAATGCTGTCTTGGAATGGTCACAATGAACATTGTATCATTAATTGGCTGTGTCAATATTTATTAACTTTGTAATAACACCCTGTTGCCACAAGTTACAACTCTATCTTTCAATAAACAATGTGAAAGCCTGATGCAAAGTACCATAATAACTTTAGTTTCTTTTTTTTTTAGCATTACACAAATGTCAGTCACAACTAATCTTTCAGCATGTAAGTATGTGGCTAAGTTAGCAAAGTCAGCTAATATATGTCACACCAATATGCTACTTCAAGACAACAAACAAAATAAGTTTATAAACAAAGAATGAGTTCTTGGAGGTCACATGGTATTTATAGACCAACCCATGCAATAGTTCGATTTTTTTTCCTTCTTCAGTTTCAATATGCTATTTCAGTAGGAGTAGATACTAAAATTGGCATTAGCTACCACTAGCATCGAACAGCTACCTGAGCCGCCATCACTCGTTGCCTTTCTGCAATGAGTTTGCATTTTTGACACTGGCAATCTCTCCAGTTACAAAACCGTTTGTGGCCCTTCAACGGCGACACGAAGCCATGGTTCCTGCACCGAGAACATTTTGGCATCCTTGGCGGTCTTTTCGTTGTTGATGGGGAGATAGTTCCGACATTTTCCAACAAGTGCTTTGCTTGCTCCTCATCACTCATAGCGAAAAATAAAGGCAGTATTAAAACCAATAAATGAAAACGAAACCGTCAGGTCAACAAAGACGACCTGTAGACAAAAGCCCTCTTGTAAAAGTCCGAGATAAAATTGGGCTTATAAAGCTGCAAGAGGTTGCAAGGATAAAAAAGCTACAAGGTTGCAGCAATACCATCAGCTTTCTGCAAGTGACAGTGCAAGTTTGGCGCGATCCGATGAACATTCCAACCCCTTGTGGGAGCAAAGCATGGGCATGACACCTCCTCCAACCTCCATGAGTCAGTGGAGTTTTAGACAAAAAATGGTTTTGTTCATAACTACCAGTTATATGCGAAGCCATTACAGGAATGACCAAATATAGCATTTACGGTGATCAGCACTGGTACCTGCTTTTGTGCTGACCAGGAGAGCACAATAACCCTTGTTGAGTGTGGACAATGCTTCTCTCTCGTCAAAAAGTCTGATTTTCCAGCGTGTAGCCTTCGCACTTCAGGCTATGCGGACATAGAAGACAAATGTCACCATATCTCGTAGGCCTTTAAACTGCCAATACCTGGCCTCCTCGCATTTAACCAAAATTTAACAGCAGAGGGCAGAATTGGGTTATCCAGCAGTATTTTCTTAATTGGTCTGGTGGGTTTACATAGCCTGGCCATAAAACCCCTTGTATGTACTACACTGCCTTTCGTTCACCACGGTAGAGAGATGTATACCACTGAAAGGAGATGATCCAGCAGAAGTACAGGCTTGAGGTTACAGGCCTCTGAATAGGGTTAATTGTCCTAATGTGGGACACTGCCTACCGTGGGACACTTAAGCTTCATTAGTCCCCCAAACTAATGAATGTCAGTAAAATTATTAAGAAATCAAAGCTGTACTTCTATATGATCAGATATGGGTTTGGATTTACCATGTTGGCTTAACACTGCAACACAGTCAGAAATACAAAGTCCAAAATACAAAAAAAAAAAAAAAAAAAAAAAAAAAACATCCCATATTAGGGCAATCCACTCTAGTTAAGTCACTTTATTCCATTATGACACTTTATTCCATTTGCCCATCAGTTTTCCCATTTTAAAATTCTGAAAAAAAAAGAATAAAAAATTGGAAAAATGTGTGGCATAAGAAAACCTTTAAGCATTTGAAGTTATTGATCTACCATGGCTCTTACACACAAAACAGTCTTCTACAAATACACAGTGAGGACTATGTTTTAAATCATATCGGTAAGAGGCTAGCATCCCTGAGTTTACTCATTTAGCCTCTCCACACTTGAGTGCACATTAAGTTTTGGCATAGGCTAGGCTACTCATTAGATGACACTGGTGATCCAAAGCTACCCTGGACTGATTTACCGGTGTTGGATTGTCTCAGTTGCCATAACAAGTGAAAAAGAGCTAGGAGTTTGTGACATGGGCAAAATGATTGTGTGGCAGCAGTCTCCATAGGCAACGGCGGTATATGGTGGTACATTAAATCTCCCCATATACGCACACATGGCTTGTAAAGTGCAGGAAATGAAATGTTGCCAATTAAAAGCAACACAGATGCAGTGCTTTTCATAAGCTCACACAAGCCATCTCCTTGCTCTGATGCATTTTCCATTTGAAATAAACCACCAAAGAACAATATGCCACTTTGGAAAAACTCATATGCAAGATAGTGTCAAAATGGTTGAGAAAAAAGTGAGCCTAGAAAAAGTAATAATATCCTGGGGTATGAGCTGCATTACCAACGAAGAAATCTCAATTCAATTCACAAGAAGCAGACATGGTCTTTCAATTCCATTGTTTTATTAGTAAGATATAGAACAAAGAAATAAATTACATCACAAGGCTTGTTGCCCTACCAACTACGACCAGAGGAGGGAGTCAGAGTGCTAACTGTCAAAGGCAGCAGAGATGAAACAGACCTGATGGTTGATTATTAAGGCATTTCACAAGAGACGTGTTTTAACAGATTGAAGAAATTATATATTTCAGTGTTGTTTACATTTCTATGGCAAGTCAAAGGCACTTCTGTATTGATTTTACATTAAGAAGTACATAATAACACCTATAACTGGATCATTTATTGTACAAAGAGAGGGGTGTATCTTGTAGCTCTAACGGCTCTACACATACACTATGTACAATGACAACACAATTATACCTGCATTAAAAACTTTTAATTGATAAATATATAACTTCATGTACTATACGGAAATAAAAGGAAATATCCAAAATACTGTGATTGTTTAAATATATATATATTTATATAAATGACATATATAAAAGAAAAGTTTATATCCAATTGAGATATATCATTTGAAAATTGCCAGGAAAAATCTCATCTTAGGAATCCCAATCACCAAGAGTCCCATTTACTTGCCTTAGCTTTGACAGGATAAAAACCGGACTGGACACAAATTGGCTGATACTCAACTGGGCAGCAGTTACACATACGCTATATAAACACAGAATAGTCATTTTAGAGAGTATAAAGCTTTGTTTTTGGGCAACGTAACACACACAACAGTCCTGGTCACATCCATTTGGGATTAGACCCCCGGTCCAAAGCAAAACACTTCAGGGCCGCCTCACCATAATCTTTGAAGTACTTAATAAATACTGAATCCATACCATCCAGACTAAAGAGGATCTCTGCAGACAAAACTCCAGTCGGACATGCCACGAAAACAGAGAAGCCAAGATGGTCCAAAAGAGAAGCCATGTCACTCCAATGCTATGCAAGTCATTTCCTCTTCCACAGTGTTTACCTTTTTGACACTTGCCTTTTTCTTTCATAGTCTGTTACTCCTTTCAAGAGCTAATGGGGTACATTCAGGCAGTCCAGGGGCTGCAGGACTCTACTACAAGCTTTGACCTGACAGATTACTACTGGGAGCAGGTGTGTGGGATCAGAGCGTGCCTAACGAGAGCGAGCTTTGTGATTCCTCAGCAAACCTGAACCGATAGCAGCATGGAGGAGAGGGTGGATGGGGTGAGACAAGTCCAGGAGAGGGTGGATGGGGTGAGACAAGTCCAGGAGAGGGTGGATGGGGTGAGACAAGTCCAGGAGAGGGTGGATGGGGTGAGACAAGTCCAGGAGAGGGTGGATGGGGTGAGACAAGTCCAGGAGAGGGTGGATGGGGTGAGACAGGTCCAGGAGAGGGTGGATGGGGTGAGGCAAGTCCAGGAGAGGGTGGATGGGGTAACACAAATCCAGGAGAGGGTGGATGGGGTGAGGCATGTTAAAAAGAGGCTGGTATATGACCGAGATGGGTTCAAGATACGGTGGGGTGGGTAAGGGTCAGGTGTGGGTGTTTTTGTTTTTTAAAGGGGGGGGGTCTAGTCGAAAACGCTCCTCCTGGTGGGGCTGGGAGACATCTTCCTGCTTAAGCGGGGGGGGGGGGGGGGGGGGGGGGGTCTAGTCGAAAACGCTCCTCCTGGTGGGGCTGGGAGACATCTTCCTGCTTAAGCGGGGGGTGGGGGGGGGTGGGGTCTAGTCGAAAACACTCCTCCTGGTGGGGCTGGGAGACATCTTCCTGCTTAAGCGGGGAGTGCCCTGCATGGAGAGAAAAAGAAGGTTAATTCCCAGTGTTCACATAAAGCAGGCACACAACAGAGCAGTATGGCACGTCATAACACAATGTCAACCCTACACACACCCAAGAACATCTCTGTTTCCTAACATCTTATTCCTGCCAGCAAAGCTAATGGGAGTGAACAGTTCAGGTATTTCCTGCTTTTTCTGGTATGAGCAAGTCTTGCATGCTAGCTCCCAAGGGAACCCCTAACACTGTATTTGTTGAGACACTGCTTTGCTCTGCAATACCTCACTGACATACCACTTCATCATCAGGACTTGGCTGATGAAGTGATGGGTGTGTTCAGCTGAACAACGGAACAAATACTCAAATATGTAGCATAGCCGTGAAGCAACACACAGAACACTGTAAATGATGGCAGATGAGAAGGTGAAGGTTCAACATGTGACTATGGGTTAGATGAGTGTGAGCGCATGCGCTGGTGCTGGAGAGACTGTGGTGGGTTGGGGGAGGGAAAAGGGGGTGAGATGAGAAGGCGGTGGAGGAGGTGGAGTGTGTGTGTGTGTGGGGGGGGGGTTACACACCGGTGACTGGGCTTTGGAGAAGTTGACATGAGCATACAGCAGCACTGCAATGTCCTTGTGTCCCGCTTCCAGAGCTATGGACAGGGCATTGCTCTCATCCTACACACACACACACACACACACACACACACACAGACACAGACACAGACACAAACACACAGACATTAAAAAAAAACACACACACAAACATGAAGATTGTGAAAGGGGAAGCATTCCATTAGCATCTATTTCTTTATGGTGGCTCCTTGAAGTGTTTACATACACGGACAGGCAATGAAATGGCAGGACTTGCCATGCCAAGTTTTCACTCAGACAGACAGACAGACAGACAATCCATGTGCAATAACTGTGTAATTATGTGCAATATCACTCTGTATATAAACCTCAGTTACTGCTTATCTATAATTTTCTATCCTGTCTTGCACTATTTACTTATTCTATGCTGTAAATATTCTTCATTCATGCTTGCACTAGAGAAGGAGATCTTTTCATTTTCAATTTCATTTGAATCTACAGGTGTACAGTGTAACACTGTACATATGTATAGTGACAATAAAAGGCATTCTATTACACACACACACACACACACACACACACACACACACACACACACACACACACACTCACACTGTCGCTGAGCGTGGCGTCGCAGCCCGGCTGCGCCAGCAGCAGCTTGACGATCTCCACGTGGCCGTGTTCGCTGGCGCACATGAGCGCCGTGGAGCCCTCGTCGTCCTGGATGTTGACGTCGGCGCCACAGGCCAGCAGCGCCTTCACCATGTCCATGCGGCCGTGGCTCACTGCCAGCATCAGAGCCGTCTGCCCCGCCTGCCAGCCCAGCCCAGGCCACACAGCACAGCACAGCACACCACACCACACCAGCGGGGAGGAAAGGAGAGGGGAAGGGGAAGAGAATAAGTCCCCCGGAGACAGAGACAGATGGTGAGTGACAGGCTGATGACAGCTATGGTGCTCTGATGATACGTTGCTCAATGATGTAGATTTATGCTAGAAGGCATACTGAAACCATAAACCCAGGGTGGATCTAATGTCCATATATATATATATATATATATTTGAGTGTGTGTGTATACATTTCTATCTTCACATGTACATATTTATATCTCTGTTTTTGAATGCACTGTATGTAACAGTGTTAAGGGGATGCAAGATTTTTTTTGTGTGTGTGTGTATTTTGTGTTTGTGTGTATTTTCGCGTTTGTGTATCTTCGTATGTGCGTACACATATTTCCACTGGTCTATACTCAGCATGGCAAACAGTGTGGGTCTGACCAGCAGAGCACGTGTGGTTAAACAAAAAGAGTGGGGTCAGCAACACTCCTCCTGACCTGGCTGGCTTTAGCGTTGACGTCCCCTTTGCTGAAAAGCTCCTCCACGATGTGCATGTCCTTGGGCGACTCGACCGCCGCCAGGGCAGCGAGCATGATGGGGGTGTAGCCGGCCTTGTTCTGCTGATTGACGTTGCAGACATCTGCAACAAAAGGGGCGAGATTGACATAAGAAAGACCTCCCAGGGACCGGCCTTCTTGTCAGGGAGCCAGAGGAGGAAGAGAGCTCCATTGTCAGGGGGAGAGAGGTTGGGGGTGGGGTGGGGAGTGCTGGACAGGACACACACATGGTAGGGGATGGGCAGAATGCGTACACACACACACACACACACACACACAATTCACAAGCCCTGTCATGCACACACATTCACGAGCATGTTCTTGTCACACACACAAACACATATGGAGAGCAGTGCTATGCATTAATACACACAGAATATACAGAACATACAGTAATAACACACAGACACACACACACACAAATACACGCATACACACACACACACACACAATACTCGAACCCTGTCATGCACACACATTCACGACCATGTTCTTACAGAGGGCAGAGAACAGTGCTATGCATTATCACCAAACACACACGCACATCCAAGCACACACAAACACACACACACACACACACACAGAGCTTTCTATAGAGTCCATCATCTCTCTTGAGGAGAGGGGGAAGGAAGAAGCTTCAGGCGGGAGCTTAGCACAGTGCTGTAGTCAGGGGCATTGGGGGCCGAGGGGGTTTGGGGCCAGAGGATCGGAGAGCGGAGGGCCGAACAATGGGCACAATGGAGCCGGTTCCCCCCCAAGCACGGGGCATCCAGCAGCACCGGCACACAAAGGCCTCGTCTAACAATGGGGCCCTCTGCCTGACAAGAGCCCGGACCTCATCATACTCTATTGGGCTCCCTCACAAGGGCCGGGACCTCATCATACTCTATTGGGCTCCCTCACAAGGGCCGGGACCTCATCATACTCTATTGGGCTCCCTCACAAGGGCTCAGACCTCATCATACTCTACTAGGCTCCCTCACAAGAGCCCGGACCTCATCATACTCTATTGGGCTCCCTCACAAGGGCCGGGACCTCATCATACTCTATTGGGCTCCCTCACAAGGGCCCGGACCTCATCATACCCTACTAGGCTCCCTCACAAGGGCCCGGACCTCATCATACTCTATTGGGCTCCCTCACAAGGGCCGGGACCTCATCACACTCTATTGGGCTCCCTCACAAGGGCCCGGACCTCATCATATGCTAGTGGGCTCCCACACAAGGGCCCGGGACCTCATCATACTCTATTGGGCTCCCTCACAAGGGCCCGGACCTCATCATACACTAGTTGGCTCCCACACAAGGGCCCGGACCTCATCATATGCTAGTGGGCTCCCACACAAGGGCCCGGGACCTCATCATACTCTATTGGGCTCCCTCACAAGGGCTCGGACCTCATCATACTCTATTGGGCTCCCTCACAAGGGCCGGGACCTCATCATACTCTATTGGGCTCCCTCACAAGGGCCGGGACCTCATCATACTCTATTGGGCTCCCTCACAAGGGCCCGGACCTCATCATACTCTATTGGGCTCCCTCACAAGGGCCCGGTCCTCATCATACTCTATTGGGCTCCCTCACAAGGGCCGGGACCTCATCATACTCTATTGGGCTCCCTCACAAGGGCCGGGACCTCATCATACTCTATTGGGCTCCCTCACAAGGGCCGGGACCTCATCATATGCTAGTGGGCTCCCTCACAAGGGCCGGGACCTCATCATACTCTATTGGGCTCCCTCACAAGGGCCGGGACCTCATCATACTCTATTGGGCTCCCTCACAAGGGCCGGGACCTCATCATACTCTATTGGGCTCCCTCACAAGGGCCCGGACCTCATCATACTCTATTGGGCTCCCTCACAAGGGCCGGGACCTCATCATACTCTATTGGGCTCCCTCACAAGGGCCGGGACCTCATCATACTCTATTGGGCTCCCTCACAAGGGCCGGGACCTCATCATACTCTATTGGGCTCCCTCACAAGGGCCGGGACCTCATCATACTCTATTGGGCTCCCTCACAAGGGCCCGGACCTCATCATACTCTATTGGGCTCCCTCACAAGGGCCGGGACCTCATCATACTCTATTGGGCTCCCTCACAAGGGCCCGGGACCTCATTATACACTAGTTGGCTCCCTCACAAGGGCCCGGACCTCATCATACTCTATTGGGCTCCCTCACAAGGGCCGGGACCTCATCATACTCTATTGGGCTCCCTCACAAGGGCCGGGACCTCATCATACTCTATTGGGCTCCCTCACAAGGGCCGGGACCTCATTATACTCTATTGGGCTCCCTCACAAGGGCCCAGGACCTCATCATACACTAGTTGGCTCCCTCACAAGGGCCCGGACCTCATCATACTCTATTGGGCTCCCTCACAAGGGCCGGGACCTCATTATACTCTATTGGGCTCCCTCACACACTGCCTCACTGCTGCACCCCTGGACGACAGCTCGCCCATGAACATTGGAGGGGGAAAACTAGAGGCAAGAGGGAGAAAAAGAGAAAGGGAGACAGAGAGATAGAGAAAGACAGAGAGAAAGAGAGAGAGAGAGAGAGAGAGAGAGAGAGAGGCAGAGAGACAGAGAGAGACAGACAGAGAGAGAAAGAGAGGCAGAGAGAGACAGAAAGAGAGACAGAGAGAGAGACAGAGAAAGAAAGTCAGAGAGAGAGACAGAGGGAGACAGAGAGAGAGAGAGAAAAAGAGAGAGACAGACAGAGAGAGAGAAAGAGAGAGAGAGAGAGAAGCAGCTAACTTTGAAGTGTAGGGATAAAGCTGAGTATGTAGAGATGAGGGTGTACATCAGAGGAGGCAGATCCTTGTTTGATCCAGTAATGAGCACTTTTGCAACACCATCACCCAGCTCATTCTTAATTACACACAAACACGTCGACATGTGTTACAAATTGAGGTACAAATTTTGGGGGGATTAATCTGATGTTTTCACAAGGCTGCCGGCCTCTGTGGAGCGCTTCAGAGATTAAAGGCACTTTTAAGTACCACATCTATCTGCACTCTCAACTATAAACTCAGCAACTGTTTTACATGCTTTTTTTATTTCCTCCTAATTACACATGTACTGCCTCTTCTAATCACATGTGCTCCTGACTGCACACACAAAGTGCCCTCAACAATGAACAAATGTTGTAAAGTGAATTATTTGCAAAAATACCATGTGTGCAGTGTGTGTGTGGGTGTGTTTGTGTGTTAAAAGAAAACTTTGGTGTAACATAAAAACTGGCGTTCAAACATACAGAGGTGGTATGTTTTCTGGCGATCAAAACTACGCTAGCCAGTTGCATTTAGGGCATAGAGAAAGCTTGAAGATAACGCTATTTTTAAACCATTAAAAAAGGTTGAAGAAACTCCATACTTCATTGGTAGTACAATAAGGGCCCTGACATTCAAAACAAGGCATTGAGAACTTTGCAAGTGTTCACATTATTATTTAAAAAGATTGTTTTTACAGGTAGTACCTTTCCATAATTTCTAGTTGCTACCATGATAGAGTTGATTTTGTGGTGGTTCTCGACCAAAACGGTAAAAATAGGGAAGTTCGAAATGCAACAGGTTAGCGTAGTTTTGATGCTCAGCAAACATACCACCTCAGTATGATGTTTTAACATACCAATTGTCATTTTACACTTAAGTTCTCCTTTAAGGGACATATTAACACGAAGTCCATTTCACAGGAACAAATATAGAAAAGAGGGCATATTATTTGCACGAATGGGCAGTTACCTGCGTCCAGAAGCTTCTTGACGATGTCGAAGTTGGAATGGGACACGCTGTAGTGCAGCGCCGTATTGCCGTTGCCGTCGGCCATGTTGACCACGTGCCGCAGCACTGGGCTCGAGACGCCTCGGAAGGCGGCCAAGTAGTCCTCCACCATGGCCGGCACGGCCGACTTCTGGCTGGACACGCGGAACCACTCCTGCTGCACCGTGTTCAGACACGCCCGCTGCAGGGACACAGAGCCAAGCACAGCAGAACAGGGCGTCAGCACGCAGGCCAGCCATTCCCAGCATGCCAAGGGCCAGCTTCTATCATGGTGTTCTATGGGGAAACCTACGAGGTTCCTTCCTGCACCATTATTCCACATTTCCTCCCCGTTTCCGATTAAACATTCCTGGACCACGCCAGTGGCTCAACAATAGAATCGACTGAGCCCAACTTTGCACTAGTTAACAAACAACCTCCCTAGCCAGTGCGAAAACACTTCAAAACTTCACAGGAAAAAATGTGTTAAAAATCAAGTCAATTAATGCCTCTGAATTTGATTATATTTATTTTCTTAAAATAATCTGTGCCAACCTCATTGAGTGCAGCCTGCCAAATGAGGCGCACATACCCTGCAGGGGCAAGAGGGCATGCCAACTGCCCAGCTTGGCGCTTTTCAAATGCCCGCCTGGATCAGGGCTGCTGGCTGCGCCCTGGCATTTATTCATAAAGCATTAGACAGCGCAGACCCAGGCAGAGCTTCTGAATGTGTGCCTGGGTGTGTGTGTGTGTGTGTGTGTGTGTGTGTGTGTGTCTTGGAATCGGAGAGGTGAAACATTGTCATTCTAATTTAACCTGAGTCCTTATTTGTATGCCCCTGAGCTAGCTTGTTTAGAGAGCAGAGGGCTTCTGCAAAGCCCTGGCGACACTGATGTTCGAGAGCAAAAGAGATGGTAAGAGGACAGAGAAATCAGAGGGGAGAAAAGGAGAGCAGGGAAGAAAGAGAAACTTTAGGGGAAAGCAATCTGACAGAAAAGTAATCTTTGAACAAGCCAAAGAGTGAGAGAAGACAGAAAGAGAGACAGACAGAACAGAGACTGTCCCAAACAAGTCTGTTTTGAGCCAACTTATTATAAGTGTGTTTAGAGCTATGCATTTCTTACCACATCTTTGCTGGTCAGTGACTTGGAATCATTCAAGTGAGCTTTCAGCACATTGCACGCCGACACCATCTTTTCACTTAACTCGTACCTGTGACGACAACAGGAAAGGTGCATGCTAACGTGAATCATTTTGTTCATGACTGCATGTGTAGTACTGTTTAACAAATAACAGTCTATTTTTATTATTTTACTTATCATTTCACATTATTTACATTATCATATATTACATATATACAACTGTACAGTTACTTTGGGTTTTGTGTACTGTGAAGCAGCCCTTCATGTGTTTCATTATATTACATTACATTGTACTTAGCAGATGCTTTTATCCAAAGCGACTTACAAAAGGAGGACATAATAGCTAACAGATGTGTAGAGAACATCGAAGGTACCTATGTAAAGAGATGGTTATTAAAAATAGTTTTGTTAGGAAGGAAAGCAGTCTCGGAAGAGAAGGGTCTTCACAAGCTTACAGGCCCCAGTCTCTCACCTCTCACGCCTCTCCTCCTTCTCTGAGCCACGCCTCTCCTCCTTCTCTGAGCCACTCAGTTCAGCCTTTCTTCCCACCTCCACTGCTCCCTCGTTACGGAACTCCTCTCCCCCCATCTTCCCCTCGTCCACATTCTCCTGCGCCTCCTTTCCCTCCTCTTCCTCCCCCTCCTCCTCCTCCTCTGACCCCGAGGAACTACTCTCCTCGGAGCTGGAGTCGTCACTTGACGTCGTCTCGTACCTGTGGGACAGAAGCCAGGTGAGTTAGCAGCTACACACCATTAGCAGAGGGGTGGAGACCAGGAATGAGAGGATGCTAGGAGGAAAACAAGAATACCTGGCAACCACACACTTTTACACCCCTGTGAAGGCCCTATTGTCTGTTGTTAATCATGGATTAAGCCCAAGACTCAAGTCAAAGGCAGAGTATGTTACATTATTTGACATATTTTATCATATACGCCATGGCCATTAACACTACACACAAAGGTGGCAAGATCTTGTCCAAACAGGGTTGCCAGAACTGCCAAAAGATCCTCTTACCCAACATAATAATGGCAGCAAGGAATACAAGGAATACTGGCAAGGCAGAAATGAAATGACAAATTCCTGGGTGATCTGGCACTGGGTTGTCTTTCTTACAGTGATACAATTGTGCTGGATGTCAACAGCAAATTACATCATTCATTTTATGTGGATCTGTGACATTTTCTCAAGAAAAAAAACCTGTGCGCTCAGACCACACATCTACTCTAATATGTAGGGAAACCAAGGACAGAAAACAGAAAATGTGTAAAAACAATCATAAATTTGACTGTTTTATACATAAAGCATAAAGTCAAATATCTGAACATTTAAATAAAAAAAATGCTCTTAAGCATTATTTAAGTGATGGGGTTGACCATGTTCAGAACTCACCCTCCATTAACACCTACAAACTGCAGGTTCTTTTTGGTACCATTGGATCCCTGGCGGCCATCTTTCTTCTTCATGATGGACTTCAGCGTGTTCTGACCACCAGGCTGACCTGAGGAAATTAAATATAAACAAAAACATTAGTCTTATTACAAATGTTTCCTTATCAGGTCCTGGTCAAAAAAATTCAAGTGGTCATTGGCAAATGCTTTTATACAGAGTGATTGAGAGTAGGCTTGGGCAGTATTTTGAAAACACTGTATACTGCAACATACTGACTGTATGATTTGTAACACTGTGATGCCATTGCTAACATCAGAATGGTAGCGAAATGTTCTGATTGTTACAAAAGAAGCAGTTTCTTGGGTTCTATATGAAAAGTATATGAAAACACTCCAAAATATGAAATCATTCAGGGCTGCTTCATTGATAAAACGTCTCTTACTTACGGCGACTAAAATTGGCCACACCTACTGACAAAATGTATGTACATTTTATTAAACAATTCTGAAATACCGTCATACCGGGGTATTATGTCAGGAAAATATTGTGATATGAAAAGATGGATACCCCATAAGCCTAATTGAGAGTACACATTTACATTTATGAAGTCAGCCATGTGTACTCCTTGCAAATCAAACTGACCAATAGCGTGTATCAGCACCCTTGCGGTGCCTGTTGCTCTACCACGTTAGTCAAGGGATCATGTCCCTCCATATTTGTTCTGAGACAACCTGTCTGCTTGTGAACAGTGTAACTTGACTGGGCATGAGCCCAGGTCCCGTTAGCAAACCCGACAGCAGACACATGTGGCCTTGCTCTGTGCTTACAGGACCTGTGTCAGATAATAGTTCACTGCGCGCACTAGCGTGAACATCAAAGAGCGAGCGCACAGCTGCGCTTTCTCTCCACGATACACATGTGAAGAGATGTGCTAGCCACGATCGCATCTCAAAGCAAGTGATCAATCATGGCAGATTCAAGATGGAGGCAGTGGCTTAGCCTCAGATGGAGGAGGCGTGCACTTCATTCCCTTTTACAGTATCATGAAAACAGTATTCCCTTTCTCCAAAAGGAGAGGAAAAAAAAGAAAAAGAAAACCATAATTCTGTGTGGCATGGGGAGCTCGTCCTGAAGAACCCGGCGCTATCCCAAACATTTTAAGTACAGGGTTCATCCGGCCAAGTAGCAGTGAGACGGCGGCCTCTCTGCTGCGAGTCTCTGAAGAGAACAACTCTACTCCACTCGCTGCTCACTGCCACAACTTGTCTTCTACATGCGGGGGCCTTTCTCTCTCACTTTCAATTATCCCCCACCCCCTCAAAATGCTTCAATCTTCAATGTTTTTCTTTTTTCTTTTCTTTTTTTTTTTTTAAAGTGTCTATCCATGCGGAAGCAGCATATCTTGCAGGATGGTCATTATGCATGCTTTCTTTACTTTCACAATGGAGGTAGTTTCCTGTAAGCCCAGGGGCATAGGGCTGGTACACACACACACACACACACACACACACACACACACACACACACACACACACACACACACACACAGGTAATAGCATCTGCTGCTGTCTGTCTGGATAAATACATCTGGGGAGTATTCCAGAAAGCAGGTTTAGTAACTTAGTATGTTAGGTCAGAGCAAGTGCTAAGTCTTCTAATAAAATAGCCCCGTGGTTTTGTTTTGATAGAAGGATGAATGTCTGGGACTCTTATATTCAAAGGTTTACAACTCACTCTGCATTAACTTAGCTTAGCTGGGTTAGTCACTTAACCACCTTTTTGGAGCATCCCCGTGGTGTAGGGTGTGTGCCTGCATGAGAATGTGATGCTGTTTGTCTTAAACCTGCAGCCTGTGTCTCTTACCGAGCAGAGCCGTGGACATCTGCTGATCCATGCGGCTCTTCTGCTCGGCCTGCCGGGCCTCTTCAGTGACCGTCACCACCGAGCCTACGCCCTCCGTCTGAATGACCTCCGACCGCAGGGTCACGGACTGGGAGCTCACCCTACTGACCACCTGCTGGTCTGCATGGGCGGGCGCAAGAGGAAAGGACAAAAAATAGGGAGGAAAAGAAAGAGAGATGGGTGTCAATCACACAGTGATTGTGAGTGAGCATGTACGTGTGCATATGTAGGTCTGTGTGTGAGTGTGTGTGTGTGTGTGTGTGTGAATCTGTGTAGTCCCTCAATAGTGTATGTAGGCACTATTACGTATCTGTCTTACCCATACTGTGTTTTAACAGTTGCGTGTATCACCAATTGTTCCCGGTGAAACCTACTTGACTTGACTCAGTTTTCAAAACTTACTCCACTCTACTCGCTTAATCTCATGGACTTCACTGGTACAACAAAAATGTATACCAAATCACTCACAGTCTCTTCACACAAAAAAACACCCTTCTGAGTGGCATGAAGGACAACAGGGCAAGTTCACTGATCCGAAATGTACCCACAGTCCCTCAGAGCTCTTCACAGTTTGGTCACAAGTGAGGGGTTTGGCATGAGCTCCATGATGGAAGACATGCTGATGCATGCAGTTCCCTTTCAGCATTCCCTTGAGGAAAGTGGAATCTGGCATTCCAATCCACACTGAGAGACATAAGCAATATATATATTTCGAAGCCAGTGTGACTACAGCCAGGTCTATTATTAATAACATAAACAAAGAGCATACTTTCACTGAAAGCGTGGGGCCTCTGTTCAGAAACAAGAAATGTCTTGTGGACCTTCAAGCAACACTAAGTAGTTTTTTCAACCTTAAAATAATGTTTAAAATCGTTTCAGTGGTTCATCAGCTTGTAACAGGGTAAAAGGCACTTCTGAATTCTCTTTACCACCCTCCGTGGTATATAACTGCACTAAGCAAGTTTGAAGTAAGTTTGTAGTTTGCAGTTTGTCTATAATTGTAAAAGTTTAGGTTGATGTGTGATGATAAAGGCCATTAAACTGCAACTTTCCCTCAGGAGAAAAAATATACTTTCTATCTATTTATCTAAAAGTTACATTTGTTCAAAAGATGCTAGCAGGTCTCTCACACATCCATTCCTCTGGTTATTGGGACTACCAGAACAAAAGAGACCACGAACAGGCTGTTCTCCACAGAACAAATAAAAGCTTTCTGAGAACACCTGACTACCAGATTTCTTTCTTCTTCATCCAGAAAAAGGCTTTCAACTGCAGATCAAGTGGAAACATCCTGCTCTTGGCAGCCAGCGTGGCTGGCCATACACCAGAACTATTTGATCTGTGCATTGCCATTCAGCTATTTATAGCATCAGCCAAGACATGCCTATTTTAGCCCATCATTTCATACAAACACACTATAGTAAACGGCACTCAACATACAATCTTCAGTCAAAATGTCAGTTTAATTCTACTCTGGATACTACTGACAAAACTATAAATACTGCTTACTTTGAAAAAAAAAAAAAAAAAACATTAAAATTAGCTGCTGTCAATGAAATCAGCTTACGCTGGCAATTAAACAGATCACACAGGTTCTGTCATTGTAACAAACAAACCAACTCTGTATATTAAATTCATCTTTCCTGCAGCCCTTCTTCTTTAGTAAGGCACATTAAATCAACTGTATATCAACCATAATTAAGAAAAACAAACAAACAAAAAAACTACAGGAAAGAAACAAGAAAACTGAGCATCTGGCCATTGGGAGCTGTGTCCCTGGGGTGCCTGGGCACGTTACGTAACGAAGAGGACCTGTGAATCAGCATCAGCACAAACTGGAGCGGGTGAGCAGAGCAGAGAGAGAGGAGCGGAGCAGAGCGGGAGGAGGGGAGAACGGAGGAGAGGAGAGGAGCGGAGCGGGAGGAGGGAGGCCCAAAACCAGAACAACAGCGCGGCCATTTAGCGCGAGCTGCTGCTTCCAAAAAGGAATGAGCTCACTGTTGGTTTACGGCCAAAGCCCTGATGCGTTTTCAGGGTCAGAGATAACTTTGCCTGTCAGATCCTATCAGCCATCCCTCACACATACACACAGTGTGTGTGTGTGTGTGTGTGTGTGTGTGTGTGTGTGTGTGTCTGTGTGTGTGTGAGAACAACCCCCGCTACCCATCACCCCCTGGCTAGCCAGGCTTCACCAGGTTGGGCCAAGGGGCTGGGGGTGAGGTCCATGGGGGTAAAAATAGACTTCTGGCCTCGGGCCATTTTCTAAGGTTAAAGATGTATATAGGCTCTGAGGCCCTGTTGTGTTGTGAGCCTGCTGTTTTCTCAGGGTGAACAGTAGGGTCTTTCATGGTACAGCTAACTCTCTGTGCTCTGTGTCTAGGCACACATTAGACAGCTTCCATTTTAGGGGCAAATAGTTTCAGGGTTTAATGCCCTAGTTCTAATGCCCTAGGTCCTTGATTTTGCTGCATGGCAGAGAAACGTTCTTAGCTTTAACACTTCCTAACTAATTTTGCTGGATGACAGCGTGATTTACTCCACCTTAACTGATCTTTTTATTCCAACATCTTTAAAATGTTTCAGTAATGAAGAACTAGCTTACTGACTCATCTTGTTCCGAGCCCATGTGCGTTGACACAGTGATACATCACTCGCAACGCTGAGTAGTGACATTGATGACATTGATGAGCTCGCATTAGCAAGTTTCACTGTGTCACTCACCTCCTCTTACGCTCCCGTCTGGTGGCAGCTTGATGACGTCAGCGGCGCTGAGCTCCTCCGCGCTGCCGTACTTCATGACCGAGTTGATGGACGACAGCGTGTTGACCAGCTGGCTGTTGATGGAGCCGAACTGGGTGTGCGGCTGGCCGAAGGCGTCCGCCAGCTCGGTGTAGTTCTCCGCCAGCAGCATCTGCTGCTCCTGGAGGAGCTTCTGCACGCGCTCGATGTAGTGGTCCAGCCCTGCGGCAGACGCCGGAGGGCCCGGCAGGGCGGGGCAGGCTGGAGCTGGAGCTGGAACAGGTGGTGCTTGGGTCTCGACCGCCTGGGAGAGGGTGGGGAGCTGGGGAAGGGACGGGCCGCAGGCGATGGTCCTGGTCTTCAGTCCCACCAGGAAGTTTTCGTGCACGCTGGTCTGCCCCACGCCGCTCTCTTTGGTTTTGACCGCCGCCGCTGACCCCGTGCCCTCTGCGTCGCCCAGCGCCGTTCCTACGGCAACAGAGCGCGTCTTCACCGTGGCCTGCACGTCCTTCACCAGCCCCTCCCCTACGGCGACCGTCCTGGTCTCGGTCGGGGCCGTGCTGGTGCACCTGTCTCTCACGCGGAGCTCAGTGCCGGTACAGCAATCGACCACAGCGATCCGTTCAGTGCTGGTGGACCTGCTGACCCCGAGCATGTCCGTCTCGCAGTACTGAGAAGCGGTCTCGGGAAAGGCCGTAATCCCTTGATCCACTCGGCACACGGAGTCCGTGACCGTCCCCAAGCTCACTAGCTGTTTGATAGGGCTCACGGTCACGTCCACCAAACAATCCCCACAGCCGATGGATCGGACCTCTTTGGTCTCCGCCTCAGCCTCTTGTCTGCACAGTCCCAGGCTTTCCACAGTCTCTTCGGTGTTGATTCCCATCTCGCACACACTGAGCTCCAAGCCCACACCTTTGTCGGACACGGTTACCTGCCTGCCCACACACCGGTCCTTTACTTCCTTCCTCTCCTGCACGACCCACCTGTCCATTGGTACGTCTGGACCAACAGCAGCCGATTTTGTGTCTGGTCGACAGCACACCCCGACCGCCCGCACCAGGGGGGCGGCCTTGACCTTGTCAGCGCTGACGTCACCTGCCTCCGTGTGGTTGCCAACCCCGACGCTGTGCGTGGAGATCCGGGCCTCCACGGAAGTACTGTACGTCTCGGGCCGGGCCATGCAGCCCTTGTCGGCCTTCTTGCGGTTGCCGGCGGCATGCAGCTCCAGCTTGAGCTTGCTCATCTCCATCTGGTGCGTGGTCTCCTTCAGCTGCACCTCCAGCCGGTAGATCTTATCCTTGAGGGCCTCGATGGTCTGGTGCTGCAGCTCGATCTCCGCCTCAGCCTCCGTGCTCATCCCCAGCATCGCCTCCGTGACCCCGACCCCCGCGCTCCTCGTCTCCCGTCGCTCCGTCCCCACCGACACGTCCTTGCTCTGCTCCGGCGATCGCCTGCAGATGACAACATCGTTCATGTTCTCGTCTGTCCCCACGGCGATGGACTTCTGCTCCCGACTCGACTGCTTCTGCAGGGTGTCGCTTCTCGTCCCATCATCCTTCTGGGTCTGGGTTCTGGGCTGAGGCTGGGGTTGGGTTCTGGGCTGGGGCTGGGGCTGCGTCTGGGTCCTGGTCTGGGTCTGGCTGCGCTGCTGTGTCCTCTGGTTCTGCTCCGCGCCCTGCTCCTTGATCTTCTTCTCCAGCGCCTGCATCTCGGCCGTCAGCTGTCGGAACTCCTGCAGCCGCTGCGAGCTCTGCTCCATGCCCTCCAGCTCGTCCCCCGAGTCGATGTGCAGCTCCGAGCCTCCCTGCTTGAGCTGGGCCAGAGACTCGAACTGGTCGGCGCTGCCCACGCTATACGAACGCTTCCGGAAGCCTCCGGGGCCGAAGCCCTGGTGGCCGACGAGCTTCATCTGCGAGGACATCTGCCGCTTCTCCTCCTGCAGCACGGCAATCTTGACCTGCAAGATGGGGATGGTCTTCACCTGCTCCTCCAGCTCCTTGAGGCGCTTCAGCGCCACCACCATCTGGTCGCGGATGTGCTGCAGGTGCGCCGGGCTGACGTTGGTGACGGGCGTGGTCATGCCCGAGCTCAGGGGGCTGTGGCGCATGGAGCCGCCCATGGAGGGGGTGAAGGGGAACACGTTGCCGCTGCCGTAGTCGCCGTTGGGCAGGTGCCCGTTGTGCACGAGCAGGTGCGAGCTGGGCGAGATCTGGCTGGGCCCCACCGAGCCGCCGCCGAATGAGGAGGAGAGCGAGTTGTTGGAGCCCATGCCCCCGAAGCTGGCCAGCCGGCGGCGGGGAGGGGGGTCGCTGGCGGGCGGCTGGGCCAGGAGCCGCTCCTGCTCCAGGCGCCGCCGAGTCTCCATCAGCGTCTTCTCCACCTGGAGGTTGTGACGGGGCACCCGCGGCGAGGGAGGGGGAAGCTGCTGCTGCTGCTGCTGCCTGGCCTCCAGGACACTCAGGTAGCTCTGAGGGGCGTCATGGACCGGGTTAGCAGGGGTGATTGCTGGGCCGGGGCGGAAGAACTGCTGCTGGGAGGGTGGCGGCGGGGGCTGGGGGGGAGGGGGAGGCCGGTTTGCGGGAACGAGGAACACGGGCGACTGCGATGGCTTGTTGTCATCACTGTTGGAGGACGAGAGCGAGTCGGTGGAGGTCCACTCCGCCAGGCCACAGCCTCCGCCACTGCTGCTGCTGACGCTATTGTTGTTGCTGTGCTGGGAAGAAGTGGAGGGGCGGGCCGATTTGGGCTTCCTCTGGATGTTCAGCTTCTTGATGGTGTTGCCCCGCTCGATGTCGTCCACATACTTGAGGAAGTCCAGGTCTAGCTGGAAGCCGTATGGGGTCTCCAGGTAGTATGGAGCCACAGGGTCCTTTTCATCCTCATCTTTTTCTGCAGGTAAAAAAGAAAACAAAAGGTTAGAAATTTGTCTGGAAACCACTTCCACCAACTAACATGGAAATCAGTCAGTTTATCCATTATAGTGTAATGTTAAATCTTTAAGCGTTTAATTTTAGTACACACTGTAAGGTAAATACACTATTTGCTTCTATTATACCTTGACTTTGCACTGAGAGACAGATTAATAACTTCCTACGGGTGTTGCCATGGAGTTCCACTTATATAAGCCTTCCACAAATGACCAGCGACATTTGTGTCAACAAGTGACCCTGATTGTGGCTACAAAGAACAATTAATGTAATCTAGTGGCGGCCATTCCCCCTCAGCTGCAGCTAAACACACAGTCACATCACATTAGCGAGCTGCATACCAAACCTCGCTCTCTGGGGACTGTCCTTCTGAGCTCATTTGGGGAAAGGGGAAAGAGAGAGAAAGAGAGAACAAGAGAGAGAGAGAAAGGAGACAGAGAGAGGGAGAGAGAGAAAGACAGAACACTTCTGGGAGCTCTGGCGGATCACTTTGATTTACTGGTGTGAGTACAAACACGAAGGGAACCGCTCCTGTGACAAAGCAGCAATCGCACTTTGGTGCGAGCGTGCTCGAGTCACAGGAAAACTATCTCCGGCGTCTCTGGAGGCAATGTTTTTAGAGGAAACACATGGCACGGTCCCCAACAGGCCCTGTGAACACCCCCGCGATATGGCCTAAGGGCTTTACACGCTTTTAGATTCCTCGCTGCCCGTGTCTGCTGAGCCGTGACCTGGTTTTATGGCAGAAACAGACGAAATGCCGATCCCTCAGTCCATGTGCTGGCAACATTCTTGCAGCTGAGCGAAAGTGGAGCTAAGGGGTTCAGGGAACGGAGGTGCGGTGGAAGGAGGAGGGGAGGAGGGGAGGGGGGAATAACACAGAACAAATATGTTCCTCCTTACAACCCCCACCCAACCCTCCTTTAAAAAAAAAAAAAAAAAAAAAAAAAAAAAAACATTTAGTGGAAACTAAGGGGGTTGGCCACGTTTAAAACATGAAATTGCGTAACCCTTAAGGCAATACAAGGAGAGAACATTTGCCAGAAAAAAAAAAAACAGCAAAAAATGGTGATAACCAGTATCTGCAATGCAGGAATGTGAAGGCATAGTGGGGGAAACCCACCAAAAAGCAGCTTATATCACAGTCCAAATTCCACTGCTTCATACAGGAAAAAAAAAAAACTTTCAGTTCATCAGGAAATCAGCAGCAGCTCCCTGTGAAGTATGCCACTTTTCAGGCCACCGAAGAGCCAGACACACACAGAGAAACACACACACATACAAGAACACAAACACACAGACACACACTTGCACCCAGTCGCTAAGCAAAGCCCTCTTTAGTTACTTTCCCCTGTGCACAACAAGACCTGAATGTGTTGTTGTTCACACCCACCATGCAGCCCCCACTAATGTCACGCCATTGAAGTCATGAGTAAACAAAAAACAAACACAAAAATAACAACAACCAGATGTCTAAAGGTGAGACAGCAGTGTGGCAAACTAATCCAGGTCAGTTTGAGCTTCACTTACCTAGGGCAGTCTGCAGTCCTCAATGGGAGTTAAGAGTGTACGCGTGTGAGTGCTTCCCTTTCTCCCTCCCTCCTTCTCTCCTTCTCTCTAGCTCTCTCTAAAGGGCTTTTGTACAGAGAACAAGCTGGAGTCTGGCTCCCTGCTCACACTCCTGCTCCTTCCCAAACTTCACTCCATAAGGGGAAAAATTCCACTATTGGCGTAAACTTAGCCAAGCTCTGCTGAGCCTACCATAGGCTGACAGGCTCCTCCAATCACACACAGCCCTCTCTCTCTCTCTCTCCCTCCCTCTACTCCTTTATTTCCCCCTCTCTCTCTCCTTGCTTCTCTTCCATCTTTTTTACCTCTACAGAAAGACAGACCCTCTTTTCTTCTGTCACAGATACCTTTCTCCACATCACAAAGCTCAGTCCGGTCATACCAAACCCCTGACCACAGAAATGTACTTCCTCTATACAAAGGATGTGTTTTTTTTTCCTTCAAAGCAGAGCTCCTCAGGAAGGAGGTTTCTTTTCATATTCTGAAGTAACATTGTTCACAAAGCCAAACTTTTTTTTTTTTTTTTACAAAGCAGTAGCTCCTACATACACAATGCTAACAAACAGCTATCTGAAGAAATCATTCCGCAATAAAAGAGTGCCTAAACCCAGACACTACAGTACTTTTAGATGAGTGCCACTATTCAGCAGCTGTGCAACAGTAAGCCCTTACACTGCTCTAATAACACAATCCCAGGTCTGTGAAGAGTCAGGGAGTGGGTGATGGCCACAGAACAGAGACGTCATGACGCGGGAGACGGGACTGTCCAGCACAGGGCACTGCCCCTGGACAGCTGAGGGCTGACCTCACCTCACGAGACCAGGCAAAGGTCACAGACCTGCGGCCTTGGCTGGGGGCGGGGGTGACGTGACGTGACGAACGGGGTAAAGCCTGAAAGGAGTGCTCCAATAATAATCTGCCGTCACACCATAAATTAGCCGTTTCGCCGATCAGACAAGACAGAGAAGGGCAGCCAGAGACGAGACGAGACGAGACGAGACAAAGACGAGAGAAAATCCACCAGCAAAATGAAGCGCTGGTGCTCTTGTGCTTGGTTCATCTGACACACGAGCAGCACAAACCCGCGCAGGTGTGAAATGCAGGCACGCAGCCATGCAGCTGGTAAATGCAACACACGAGCAGCACAAACCCGCGCAGGTGTGAAATGCAGGCACGCGGCCATGCAGCTGATAAATGCAACACACGTGATCTAATCGGGGCAGCACGCAGAGCAACGGCCGCTAGAGCGGGCAACAACCGCCTCTGCTACAGAGTATGCTGGCCAAGTTACAGTTTAACAGAGACAGCTGGTGGCGCATTTTGAGAAAGAGCCCACAAGGAGATAACAGATAGGAAATCAGCAAATCTGGGTAAATACATACAAGTAAAAGATCAGTTTAGAGAAATATATTACAAAAATTAGCACATGGGTAACAAAGAGGAAAGCAGTGCTCACCTAAAACTGTCTGAGCTGGAGGCTATTTTTCTGAAGGTTGAGAGTTGAATAGAAAGTTCCCCCTGACAAAGTCAAAAGACTTGGAGTGCTGACTGTTTGCTAAGGCTGTGATTGGCTGAAGGTCAGGAAAAGAATGACACGCTCATAAAATCAGCCAGTGAGGCAGCAGAGGGAAAAGGGCTGACACTGGACACTGCGGTCATGATTTTAGAGGATGAAATGAGAAACAGCGGTATGCCAACATTATCATGTTCTGTTTGTGGACAAAGTGCAGTTGAGGTACACATCAAAAGCCCTCACTAGAGGGTGGGCGACAAAACAAAAAAGTGTATGCATTTAGAAATACTGTATATTTCAGTGACTTCTTTTTTAGATATCTACACCTCAATCGTGCAGTTATGGATTATGGGTAGGTTTCAAATCGCATTACAGATATTTCAGTGTGCTGCACAAATGTCCTTTACCAGTTGCACTTTGTTTTTGTATGCTTTTGTCAGCTGAATCATGCCAAGGCTGAACCGTCCCAAGAAATGTAATGCAAGTGTCACGTAAACAACTTAAAATAGAATACTGCCTTCCAGCATTCCATTCAGCTCAGGCCACAGCTAACATATGGGTGTACAGACACACACAGTGGTACTCGCACACGTACAAACACACACACACACACACACAAACAGACACACACAGTGTGTGCTGATTACATCACAAGTATTCCCAATCCAGTCAGTACAGATGTGATCAAGTCCCTATTTATCATCCTGCTCTGGCTGATGCAGTTCACCCTCTCCAGACAGCGTACGAAGCTCCTATCTGCCGGCTAATCTCATTCTGTTTAACAATCAGTACACTTTGTGCAATGGCACTCCAATACACACAGCATACCACTGATTGGTACTCTTGTGTCTAACTATAGTCGGCTCCTTGTCCCCAGGGTCACATTCAGCCCCAGTGCCACAACGTTTGTCTAACACCAGACACCCAGTGTTTGTCATCTAAACACACGTTCCATCGTTTCTTCTGTGCAAGCTCGCCCATCTCCGTTTTCTGCTACTGCTTCTGAGCTTTAGGTTTCCTGCTGGCTACTCCTGCAGGCAGCCCCCAGGTCATCACAGACAGGGTAAATTCGCCAAATGTTTGCAATGAAAATAAAATGCAGACAGGCATGTTTGGCCTTGATACAGCTCCTGCGACGAGGGTGGGAAAAAAACAAACCACAGTAGCCTATTCCAGATACAATGCCTTTGCGAAGAGGCTAAGTGCTATGCTGTAAAGTCTTCCGGTTTAAATCTAAAACTCATGGATCCATTTTATTGTAAAAGCTGGATCAGAATATTGTGAAAAACTCACAAAGCACAGAGGACAAAAAAAAACCTCGACCCGTTTCCTTTCTACACAAATCTAGCTAATAATTAAGCAAAGTTTGCCATTACAACTACAGAAATTACTGTACATAAGAGAACTGGACAAACCCTCTGTGACGTCACGCATTGACTTTCTCACAGACCGGATGAAGTCTAATTCAAAGGATGGCGACGCCATCTTTGCTAATTCATCCTATGTGTGTCAATGTATATTATCTTGGTATTAAACTAATGGATTCTAAAAACAATCATTACCCTCGGTTATCATGGACCAAAAAACTACCGAAACACGCCAAAACCGTTTTTTGAACCAGGCTGTAAAAATATGTTTATTTTTACGGCTCACTTCTGCAGCCAGCGCCCAATAGACGTGTGAGGTATTGCAACTTTGGAACGTTCAGTTTTGGCTTCGTTGTTTAGCCGGAATGTTGCCGTTTGGTCTGGACAAGACCCCTTTTGTGTGGATTCCCCAAGTTTCCCCACGCATGTTTATTATTGTTTGGCATACTTTGTTTGTATTCTTTCTGTCACTGGGGTTTCCTAGTCTTCAATGAGTTGCAATCCTCCACTTGGTTTCCTTCATCCTAAGTAGTACATCTACAAGAGCAGCAATATCCCTCTTGACCTTCAAAAAGCTTGTGAAAACCCTTCTCTTCCGAGACTGCTTCCCTTCCTAACAAAACTAATCTCTACTAACCTTCGATGTTCTCTACACATCTGTTAGCTTATGATGTCCTCCTTTTGTAATTCGCTTTGGGTAAAAGCGTCTGCTAAGTGTAATGTAATGTAATGTAACATCTGATGGAGAGCTTTAGAGACCGAGGTTTGGCCAATTTATGAAAACCCTAGACGTTTGTTGTGACTTGCAAAACACTTCCTACCATTCTCTTGAATGAATTTTTAATAGCATGTTAGAGGGATTGTTTGTGAACCTGGTGCACACAATGTTTTATAGAGGTCAAGAAATATTTTTCTGTTGTCAGACACCTACGTTTGGTCTGGCTAGACGTGAAAAAGTTTGCCGTTTTTGTCCACTTTTGGATGTAATAGTTCTGAATGTCTTTGGTCGCACTGAAGGACATTGGCAGTCATTTCTATGTCTATGTCAGTTGGTATAATGTTTAAAGTCCAGATAGCTGGTAAACAGTTTGCAGGGACAGTCTGTGGTCTTGTGCCAGTGTTTGTTTACTCTGCTGACTTCAGGGATCTCAGTAGTAAGGCGATACTCGAGACAGTGTTTTGTTATTGCAGCATTCTATTCAAGTGCTGTGTCTTTGTCACTGAGGTTTTCCCAGTTTTAAACTTCCCAGGACCCGAGACTCCAAACACGTTTGGGCTGTTCTTTTTCAGCAGAGGACATTGCTCGGGTCAGTCCAGCGCCCTGGAGCTAAGCTGGTGTCCACTTGCATTCGTGCACGTGGCTTCTCATATTCTGACTAACAAGAGTAACACACATAGCTAGGGTTGAGGACTCCAGTTTAGAGAACTTGTAAAATCTCTACAATGTTTGTTGTGAGCACCTCTGCCAGACTGGCGTCTAGCAAAGTGTGACAGTGTTTTTGCTTTGTTTATTTGTTTGTTTGACTGAAAATATGAAATTGTTGCATCATAAACCTAAAAATCCCAAACCTACATGTTTGTAAATGTAGCTGTACAGACCTCTCTGACAAGCAAGTGGTCCATCAAAAAATTCCAATTGTCATTACAGGTGTTATAAGAAATGTATGGCAAGGAATCACAATATGGTCCTGATATGTCACCAGTGATTAAGCAAACATGTTAAAGTGAAATAATGATTACACTGACAACAGCAATACAGCCAGAGTATTTGCAGATTAAAACTTAAAACAGCATGGAATTCTGTTGACTGTTGATTTTGTTGTTTGTTTTACCCCTTTTCTCTGAAGGGGGAACGACACTTTACAGGAATTGAAATGTAAGCCTGAGAAAGTTCTGGCAGGAAGACTCTAATGTCTCGCACACGCTCTGTCTCCGACCAATCAGCGGCCGCCACCTGCTTTATAATGACCTGTCTGACTTACCTTTTCCGCTGCTTCAGGTGCCGGTGTTTCGACGCATCCTCCTCCCTCCCCACAACCACCACCAGTTTGGTCCCTGTCTATCTGCCTGGGGCTAACTCCGGTTCCTGCTAAACGGCAATGGCAGGACCTGCCAAATCTAACGATGCAAGACCCAGGCTGATGACCAGACCTACGCCAAAGAAGATCTACTTTCTACCTAATGCTGAATTGGTAATTCTAACGATATTAAATTGTTTAAATCGAAACTGCTTTTCTCTGAGTCTTTCTGGCTGAAATTTAATTCCAGTACCAGTTTTAGCCACAATTTCACATGTAGCGTCTTTTTAAAGTGACAGAGAGAGTGTGGATAAACAAGGCAACAGCACCAGAGTAGAGTGATGAACAGAAGCTAATGATTCATTAGTCATTATACTGGAATGTGCATTTGGCAGCTGATAAAACACAAGTACATTGCGATGTCTGTCAGTACAGTCTGGAGAAAGTAAAAGCAGATAGCAGACCAATGAGCTGGATGTTTTGGCCCATACATTAACTTAAAATCATCCATCCATCATCATCATCTGAAAATAATCGAAAACATTCCCAGGCAGCCGAAATTAGTATCAGGGTTGCTGTTTAAATCAGTCAAAGCACTTACGAAAATGATTTTTTTTTGTGTGTGTGTGTGAACAACAGTCTCTCAACAAAACCTAAATCAAAGCAGCTTCACCCAGAGACCTTCCTGGAAGCCAAGGGCACTGGAACAAATATGCCATACCTCAGAAATACCCAAGGCTCTGAGTCATAATATTGCACTGCCACAGAGCCTGATGCCATGTAATTACTACGGGAGAGAGAGAGAGAGAAAGAGAGTGAAAGAGAGAGAGAGAGAGAGAGAGAGAGAGAGAGAGAGAGAGAGAGAGAGAGAGAGAGAGAGAGAGAGAGAGAGAGAGAGAGAGAGAGAGAGAGAGAGAGAGAGAGGGGCATGTTTCCAGTATCTGGTAATGGGACTGAAAAGTCTGAACAGTGGGGCATTCACTGTTCCCTGTACCCAGGTCCCAGTATAGGCCCTGCCCCTGCCCAAACACCGTGGTGTGGAGCAGCAGATTTAATAAGGCATTATGTGACTTACTGGTGCGGATACACCGGCTGCTCTGGAAGGCATATAAAACAGTTCTGCTCTGGGATAGGAAGGGAATGCCAACACACACACACACACACACACACCATAACCTACAAAAACACACACACACAACCTACAAAGACACACACACACCAGTAACCTAGAAAGACACACACACACACACACACCATAACCTACAAAGACACATACACCCACACACACACACCATAATCTACAGACAGACACACACACACACACACGCACACACACACACACGCACACGCACACACACACAAACACAAACACACACCATAATCTACAAAGACACACACACACACACACACTTGTAACCTAGAGAGACACACACACACATAACCTACAAAGACAGACACACACACATACACACTTGTAACCTAGAAAGACACACACACACACACACACACACACACACACACACACACACACACACACACACACACACCGGGGCAACAGAGGCTCTTTTCTCACACTGGGCTGGTATTTCCTGACCCAGCCCCAGTGCAGAAAACCATGTCAGCCAACTGACGTTTAATTACTCGTCCTCCCCCAGCGTCACGTCAGGCTAGCACTGACACAAAACAGCGCTCATTATTTCACCAACAAACAACAGCAGCGGCCCTTTGCTCCTGTCAGGAGCTGACTCTTAGGCATGGGCTTGGGGCAGACAAAAGAGAAAACAGAAAAGGGAAAGGAATGTGAGATACAGAGAGAGAAACATCAAGATTGGATGTGTTAGCATCTACCCAAGTTTACAGTAGTGCTTAGCCTTCGCTAGTATCAACTCCGACAAGGCCAAAAGGCCCTGAAGGCAAAGCTAATGGGAGCGGAATTCATGACTCTTTACCTCTCCAAGCCACAGACCTCCTCAGCCCAAACCACACCATAAAAAAGGATTCTCAGTGACAACAACACAGTACTGGCGCGTGACTGGACTGCTAATGCCGATTTGAAATGGTTGCCTGCAGAAGTCATTTGATTGTGTTTGCATTTGTTAAGAAATTACTTTAGGTATGTTTTATAGGGGTTACAGACACATAATCAAGGCTTGTGGATCAAAGTGACTGAGCTAACAATGTATAAATCTGTCATTGTGATTAAACTGCTTTTTAAAAGAAAGTATTTAAAACACCAGAAAATGTCTATTTTTGGTAGGAGAACACAGAGGCTTTTTTATTGTGCTTAAATGTTATTTTTTTATAACTCAATTATAAAGCAAATAAATCCATTTCTTTTTTTCATGATGGCTAACCAAAGTGGAGCTTGTAACATTGGGTCTGAGCTGAATAACAAAACACAGGCTCCACGTAAATATTAGCCAGGGGAAAAATAAAGCCCAAAGCCCTTTGGACGCTCGTGTGGTACGAAGCTGCCAGCAGCCCTGGCACGGAGTGGGCATAAGCTCCTCAACACAAACATTACGGCCTGGTTGGTGTGTGGGGTTTTTTTTTCTGGACGTCGAACATGCCAGCTTGACACACAGATTAATTTGTGAGCTTTGGGGCAGGGGGTTTGGGGAAGGGGGGGGGGGGGGGTGAAGTGCTTAGGGCTTGTCTGTGGCACCACTTAGCAGCCTTTATTCTCCATGCCATGTCTTTGGCCTTAGCCTTGGCTTGCGACACAGCTGATGTCGTTCGAAACCCCCCCCCCCCCCCCCCCCCCCCAACCACAACCGACCAAACACAAAAGCTGTTTAGTCCTAAAATGACCTAATTCCGGGTTGCACAAAACAGTATAGGTGAGTAGCCAAGATGGGGGAGTTTTAGTTTTGCCAGTCAGTGGGGAAAGCAAGTGCTTGGGTCTACAGAGGTGGAATGCACTGGGAGGAGTTGAACAGGCAGTGTTAGGCAGACAAGAGCCAACCCCAAGCTTACTGAGACACACCATCTCTTACAAGCACAACTAACCGCCCTTTAATGCCAAGGAGACAATCTCAACTTTGATGAACAGCACTGGTCATAGTTTTAAACTATTGTACTAGTGTAAACAGTACATTTAGTTCTACAACCTTTTACGTGTATGTATACTACAACCTAATAGAAAGGACATACTGACACATTGACTGAGAACATACCATTAAATCCTTTGGTAAACATAAATGCTAAGCTCCTCCTAAAACCTGCACATGCGTTTTCGAGTCTCCATAACAAGAAAAGAACAGAAAAGAACAGAAAAGAAAAGAAAAGCCTTTCACTTTGTGTGTGTCTCTCTCTCTTATGTTTGTCAGATGAACCAGCAGGAAAGGAGGAATGTAAGAGCAGGCCAGGTGTGTGAAGGTGTGTGTGTGTGTGTGTGCGTTTGTGTGTGAGAGTGCGCGAACACACCCAATGCCTGGCTAAGCTGAGAGGGGGCATATTTCACACCACACTGAGAAAATCCCATGCAGACAGACTCTGAGTTGAGACTCCTGTCTGGGGTCCATGTTTGCCAGGAAGGGGAGGCCCTCCCTTAAAACAACACAGAGGCACTAAGCTTCCTTACCAAGAGATACAGGTGCCATCTTAAGGCTCCCCTTCACATGTAAATGTGTTTAATTTCAAAATCTTCTGCCAGATAATGTCGTCAGAAACAAGAATCCAGAGGTGGGCATTCAGGCTTCAGAAAGTAAAAGCCACATCACATTATTTGCTCCAATCATTCACAAAGCCAGCTGATTGAAATTACCACAATGTTTCAGTGAATCACTTATGAGTAATCTGAACATGCAAAATTAGTACATGACAAGGCTCTGTAACACTAGTGGGGGGGCTTTCCTGGGACAAGAGACCCCCCCCCATCGGAGGGCCTGCTCTGTAAAGCTAGGGACATACTCGCCGCATGCAGAAGTGCGCGCGCAAAAGTGACGTCACAGCTCCGCACGCCCATATATACTAGCCATTGCCTATCGTTTTCAATGGGGCTGTCGCGCGCAAGTTACAAAAAATCGGAGGTGCAGACACGGCAAATATGCACTTCAGAACGCCGCGCCAGATGTGCACTGACTTCATTTTGACGTCACTTTTGCGCGCGCACCCCTGCACGTGGCGAGTATATCCAGGCCTTAAGGCTGGGGTTTCCTACTTCTGCAAACATCACGTGGTTACACAAGTGAAGGCGATGTTTTCCAACTGTATTGCTGCGGCATTTTTCCTTGGAACTAGATGATCGGTCCAAAGTTACTTAGAAGCAGCACTTGTGAAAGTAGTATGCGTCATAAAACTTTTAACCACAAATCTCTTTTCCAATGGTCTTAGATTGTGAAAGACCAGGCTTCAGGGATCTCCTCTTTGGTGTCCATTACAAAAGACAAGAGCAGTTTTAAGTGGAATGTGTGGTGGGGAGTAAAAGCTACCCTCAGGTAATCCAAATTAAGGTGTTAAAGTCTGTGCCAGGTTTTGAGAATATACAGTGTAGACTATGCCTGTTTAGTCATCTAAATTACATTTGACTACACTATTTACACTACTGACAACTGTTTCCCACTGTTCTCATGGAGACCACCATCAATCATATAAACCTAGCACTATATTTGACAAGATTCAATGACAAAGACAAAGATCCAGGCTGAATATAATACTGCTGTTTGATTAATGTTCATCCCATATCATAACAAACTAGATAAAAACATGCACATCAATGCATAAATACCCCATGCTCAGTCCGAGATCCATTAAGATGTCAAAACAAGCGCCAGTGTCAGACTGGAACAGCGGCTGTGTCCAAGGTCACATGATCATATGTGAGTGGGACTGATGTTTGGACAGGAGGAGGAGGAGGAAGAGGAGGATGAGGAGGAGAAGGAGGAGAAGGAGGAGGAGGAGGAGGAAGAGAAGGGGAGTTACCTGAGACGTTGCCGTTAATGTGAGTGGGATTGTTGCTTGGACAGGAGGAGGAGAAGGAGGAGGAGGAGAAGGAGAAGAGGAGGAGGAGGAGGAGGAGGAAGAGGAGAAGGAGAAGGAAGAGGAGAAGGAGGAGGAGGAGGAGGAAGAGGAGAAGGAGGAAGAGGAGGAGGAGAAGGAGGAGGAGGGGAGTTACCTGAGACGTTGCTGTTAATGTGAGTGGGATTGTTGTTTGGACAGGAGGAAGTCGGAGGAGGTGGAGGAGGAGGAGGAAGAGGAGAAGAAGGAGGAGGAAGAGGAGGAGGAGAAGGAGGATGATGAAGTAGAAGGGGAGTTACCTGAGACGTTGCCGTTAATGTGTAAGGTCTGAGCCATGGTCACTGCAGCTTGTGCTCGGCCCCACACCAGCACTCAATGGGGCTCACGCAAGGGCCATGCATCAAGTCCGGCTTACCATGCAACCTGCGCACTGAGGGGAAACACACACAGATACAACACAAGGGGTTAGGATCAGGAAGCATGTGAACAAAACATGTGTGCATTTAAATCTTCACTTGTGACTATAGTAGCAAAGAGAGTGATCTATAGGTTGTTGACATCAGGGAGCTAAACGCTGTTTTGTGTTGTATAACTATTTTGATTGTGCCTTCACCCAAGATGACTTATCTTTATTACTTTATCTTTAGTAATAAAGATATAAGCCTAGCTCTTTTTTCTGTGCATATGTGTGTGTGCGTGTGTGTGTACATATGCTGGTTTGTGTGAGTGTGTGTGTGTGTGTGTTTGTATATGTTTGTTTGTGTGTGTTTATGTGGCATAGCACAATCTTCAGGGGACCCACAAACACCATCTGACTTTTTCCACTTCCTCTCTTAGCTCTTTTTCCATCCAGCATCACGTGATGGCTGCCTTCACTACAACCAAGGGAGCTTCATTTAACACTATAAAACACGGGCTGCATAAAGCTGATTAAAAACAGCAGTGAGTTGGGTGGCACTGGTAGGCATAGTGGCGGCCCTGGTAGGCATAGTGGTGGTACTGGTAGTGGTGGTGGGAGGGTTGCCCTTAAGCTTGTGATTCAGGGCCTCCGTGGCTGGTTGAGCATGCTGGCTTGTGCAAAGCTGCCAAAACAGTGCGAGCGTGACCTTTGGATGTTTACTGTCCCTGCTCTGTCTGAGTCACTAAAACAACTCTTTCCCTCCACATCACCGAAAACAAGAGCCATCTCAAACTCATGAATCAATGTTCGCTCAGAGCCTTCACGTCACATGTCAGTCTGCAGTGACACATGGCACAAATCACAAATCCATGATTATTATTTCTGCCATCCCAAGAACCGCACAGTTTTTAAGGTACACCTCAGAGGACTAGTAATTTAAAACTTTTGAACACAAGGATGCTATGCTCAGCACAGCCTAATCAATGCTTACATTCATCCCAGCACACAAGAGGTTTTTTGACTGCTTGTGTAGAGATAGCGAGACACTCAGAAGCAGGTTTGACCTATGGTTTAAATTAGCACCTGAAAGTACATGGAAACACACAGGCCAGCTCAGATGCTCGGCTGGGTGCAAATATAGGCCTGGTCAAAATCCATCAAATGATGCCTGCCAGGCAGAGCCACGGACATTCTTGGTTTATCTCCTGTGTGAAAATTAAGAGAGGCGCGGGGGGGTGAGGAATCCCACCAATAGGTGAACAGCCCGAGAACTCGGACTGATTAGGGATAGGGGGGTTGGGGCTGAGTGGGGGGTGTAGGTGTCATGTGGTCTGGTCATGTGGCCTTGTGCAGAACCCCCCCTTCTGCCCCCTTCAGAGGGTGAAGCCCGTGTCTGGACCTTGAACGCGCTGTCTGGTTTGCTATTGAGTGGGTTGCTGAAGGGGCAGGTTTGTTTTAAAGTCAAGCTGAGACACACAGACACACACACACACACACACAGACACAGACACAGACACAGACACACAGACACACACACATCTGCCTAGCAGACAGTGCTAGACTTTCCCAGTATGTTCCAGACCATAAATTCCTTCTAGAAAGCAGAAGCAGAAACAGAGAGATAGATAGGAGAGCTGAGGGGAGAGGTACAGAGAGCAGGGAGAGTGAGAGATCTCAACAAAGTGTGTGCGTTTGTGTGAGCATGTGTGTGTGTGCGTGTGAGAGAGAGAGAGTGTGCGTGTGAGAGAGAGAGAGTGTGTGTGTGTGAGACAGAGAGAGAGTAAAAAAAGCAGTGTCCTTGTGAGCTTAAGAAGAAGAAAAAGAAGAGGAAAAAATATGCAGGAATCGTTTAGCCCCCAAGGCTTATTTGGGATTCTGATGAACTAAACCAGTTTAACACCACTGCGAAATTTTAAAAAAATAAACAAAACAAGAAAATAATTCTTTGAAGTTCATCATGTCTTTCACAGAATCTGTGTCTATTTTCCTAGGTTTGAAAGTAAATAGACCAGTCAAGGCGTACGATTACATAGAGGACACTGAGCTTTTCTAAATATCAATCTAATCTTCAAACAACATCCTATTAGATTATGCACTGGGCTAACGCACAACGAGGCTACATTTCAGATCAGTTTTTGCTGGTATTACGGTCTCAAAACCACCTAGGAAGAGGAGTTCACTGGGAAATGTTTGGACAGATCAATCATCAAGCTTCTGTTCGATCCAGAGACTAATAACATAAAGATATTCTAATCTGTGACACTATATAAGTCCTTACTGAGACGTTTAAAAAAAAACATCTTAATATGGATCCTGGAAAACCAGCTAATGATCCCAGACCCTTACTGTTTCCAGACACTGTGCTGACTAAGAGATAATAAAGAAAAAAAAACTCAAAATCCTTCAGAATATTTCTACTGCAAATAGTCTATAAAATACCCGAGTCACTGCCTGGGATTAATTTCACTTAGACACACAGACAAACGCACACACACACACAAACACACGCACACACACACAAGCACAACTCCTAATGAACATGCTCTTTGGCTTATTTACACACACACACACACACACACACAAACACACACACACCACTGCAGCAGCGGGATGCACTGATACTCTAAGCAGGCAGACCTGGTCTGTCACATGCTCTGGACTAGCGAGAGGGGGAACTGACCACAGATCTCCAGGCTGTCTCTCTCCATTGGCTGGCTGTATACAGGCACCTGCGGAGGGGGCGAAAAAAACTCAACACTGAAGCCTCTTTCAACCTCAACAAAAGGTGCCAAAGGCAAGGACACTTAGCCAGTGTTAGCACAAGTAGCCATCTGGACAGTATCTTATAATATGTCCTGACATATAAAAACACAGCCCATTACATGCTGAAGGAATTTACACCATAATGTAAGGCAGAGGTCTGTATGGCTCACCAATACATAAACGGACAACTGAGCATTTAGCAATGAGGGCACTGCAACTCAGAAGAGGACATAACTAATTAACTTATTCATTTATTGTGGTACAAGGCAACGCATGCCAAGATAAGACAGAAGGGTAGCTTATCAGTAACTGTGTTTATCTGAAGAGAGGCATTTTTCTCACTGACAGTGCTGTGGTGTTAACTGAAGGCACTTTAGTTAAGGAAATCTATCCACAAGTAAACACAGACACCATCATTGCCTGCTAATTTAAGGATAGCCCTGACTAGCCAAAGGAAATTAGCAACATGAAGCCAGACACTACACAACTACACAACACTCGGGTAAAATAAAATGTATATATAGAGCAAGCTCGTAGCCAGGACAGAATTATGCCACAAAGGATTCATGACCATTTATGGATCATTCTGCGAAGTGTTAAGCATTGAAGGGTCTGATAGCTTTGATAAAATCAAAGTTGAAAATATTCCGCACAGTTGTGCTCAAGATCTATGTGCCTGAGACCTAAAAGTGCCTTTTCAAGAAGTCAGTCGTGACCACAGGACGCATGTAATTAGATTCGCTACACTCTTGTTTACAGCTGCAAACTGATAAAACTGATCACAGACAGACAGGATAGTAATTATCCACACATCGTTACATTAACATATACTCCTACAGGCATTGTGAAAGTCAGAAATAACTTATATCCTGTCTATTTTCTCACATCACATCAAATTAGCTGCCATTTTCAGCAAACAATCCATCACAATTGTACAAATGGAGAATATAGAAAAAGAAAACGACTTGAATGTACAGCGCCTACCTTTCACTATCATTCTAATTCCTTTAAACCCACACTCTGGCACAGGGCTAACTGCACACAGCTAGTGGCAATAACCGCAATCACCACCGTCATCTGGCTGTAACCTCTGGACCTCCTCAACAGAGAGAGGTGTAGGTTACAGCTAAGATTAGCCAACTTCCTCAGATGACAGCCAAACGATCCAAGTGCTATAACAGGCACCGATGCCTCTGCTTAGCGTGGCCAGAGAGATCAGCAACCTGGTCCAGATGGACTATAACTGGACAGGAGAGGAGAGGGCTGGATGGTTAGTGGTGACGATCCACCCTCCCTAGTACCTACCTGCTCTACAGGTGAGACGGGTGGAGCTTAACACCTCAAGTCCCTCCCCCTCGGAGAGTCGGTGGGAACAGTCACAGGGCTGATGGTACAAAAAAAATCCTGAACCTCAACTTTTACTACAATCGGTCTAGCAAACTACTTTTTGGAAAAAGATTTAATCAACCTAACTAACACCCTTACTGATGTTTAATGTAAGCATGATGTTAGTCTAATGTTTCTTTGGTTGAGAGCAAAAGCTGGGTTCCTCTTATTAGACCTCTCTCTGAATGACTCAAACGTGACAACATCCCAGGATTGACAAGCTTTTCCTATTAAATATTCTTAGTTTAGACCTATATTTTTTCTCACAGACAAACACGGCAACCCTGAATACTATCAGCCCTGCAGTAAGCATTAAGCTACGACAGAAACAAGGCAAGGTGTTTTTTTTTCTCTTTTTTTTCTTACATGGGCAGACAGGTTGACATTTAACCACAGGGGCGTAATCTCCAGAGTAACCTGTTCTGGCTCAAGGAACAAACGGCAGAGTCCTGACATGAATTCAGGTCACACAACTCCACCTGTTTAGTTTAGCATTGTAAACAGGAAGATGACTTAGGCAGGAAAGGACTTAGCCCTGGTGTTTGAGTGAGTTGAATAAGTTGAAGTGAGATAGAGTGACATGGTGATATAGACTGTGTGTGTGTGTGTGTGTGTGTGTGTGTGTGTGTGTGTGTGTGTGTGTGTGTGTGTGTAGGTGTGTGTGTAGGTGTGTGTGTAGGTGTGTGTGTAGGTGTGTGTGTGTGTGTTTGTGAGTTTATTCAGGTTAAACGTTAGAGGAGGAAGATACGTTTCCTTTTTTATGACGGTAAGGGGAGAAGGGCCCTTCATTATGTCACAGGCCAAGACAGCATGGAGGGAAACACCCTCAGCGTGCACACACACACACACACACACACACACACACACACACACACACACAGTCCATATCACCATGTCACTCTATCCCACTTCAACTCATTCAGGCCTCACAGTCTCTCTCTCAGCTTCACACATGCACACTGCCCCTAACCCACACCCTTTCTTCAAAGCACACATGTGTGCAGTGCCCCCCCCCCCCCATCACAAACACACAAGTATATTTGCTCATTTGCCTGGTCTTTGAGTTTACTTACCCACACACACACACACAATACCTTTAATTCTGTGTGTGTACCCATACCCATATGTACACACGGTCTGTAACACACACACACACACACGCGCACACACACGCACACGCGCACACACGCGCACACACGCATACACACAAATACACACGCACACACACCCACACACATACACACAATCTATGAAGCACACACCACACACCAATGAGTGCAGGAGAATCCTGGTAAGCAAGATGATTCCGCTGGTCTGTAGGCTCCATGACATACGAGCATTAGCACACACCCCAGATAGACACCTAAGATTCTCTCGCTTTCTCTCTCTGTCACACACACACACACACACACACACACACACACACACACACATACCAAAGCAGCTAATAAATATGCCAAGTCAGACTCAGAAACACAAGCCTGAGCCAGCCAACACTAGATTATATCATAACTCACCACTGTGTAATGTGTCACCATTAAAACTCCTATCTGAATAAGAACTTAACATTTAAAGTAGCTGACATGTAACCAAGCGTCGTTGTGAGAAGGAAACGTCCTTGTGTGAATAAAGGAAACTGTGAGTGACTCTTGAAAGATGAAACAGACTATTTGGTTGTCTTTAAAAGCTCAGTGCACAGATGCTGAGAGTACAGCCCAGTACCCTACAATGCAGTGTATAGGCTAATAATAACAGGATAATGGTGTTAGTGGAGTTCAAGCTTCAGATAGCATTCTTTGGTCAAAATTAAATAACAAAAAATAACTGATGCAAAATCCTTTGGCAGTGTTTAAAAGCCTTTCTATAACGCTAACACATGTTCTTGGCAATGTCGTGTTTTAAAAGCTTTCTTTACATTTTCACAGGTTCGCCTCAGCTGGGTAGCAGAACTGTACAGTGCATAGCCTGAGAGGCCAAATGGAAAATACAAATCTGTCTGTGACGTGATGAAACATGGCTGCTAATTGGAAGATGACACCTGTGCCAGTCCAGCTATAAATAGCATGCCTAATTGCTGCATGCCATCTCTTTAGCATCACCCGTGGCGTATTCAGTTACTGTTCGACAATGTGTCGGCAGGAGCAGCAAGTGGTAATGGGCTGCATTACTAGGCCATGTCAGTGTGTGCTCCACAGCTTAGCGTGGAAAACACCCTGGTATGAAGAGTCAGGCTGTCTGACTGCCTGCTGCTTGCCCCTGGCAAAACAGTAAAGACTGGCAGGTCTCAGCATAGCCCCTGCCTCTGACTCTCTCTCTCTCTTTTACACACACACACACACACACACACACACACACACACACACACACACACACACACACACACACACACACACACACACCAGGGGCTTGAGGTATTCCAATGCTTGGCACCTCAGAAGGTAGCACTGAAATTGTCCTTGCGTCTTCAGGGGTGAATAAGTGCAGCAGTTGTTTATCGTCCCAAAACTTAAAGTTGAATGCTTTCCATAAGCACATTATACCAAATGTAGTACAAAACAGAATATCAAAGGGTTTAAGCAATACATGACTTAATTATGAATGTAAAAATAATACTGGTCTGTGGAAAATAGAGTCCTGCATTCTTCATTAGGAACCAGACTGTCGGCATGTGTCTGCCTGGTGTGGGCAACTGGCTAATGGGCCCCAACACTCACTCAACCAGGATGCAATTAATGATAGAGCCAGTGGCGTAAAGGCTCGCTTTCAGGCCTGTGATCAGCACAACAGACACTTAATTACTCTCAACGCTTTTAAAACAGAGTGGAAAAACTGATTCACTAAACCGCAGTTCCTCACACAGACACACACCACACTAACATACACAGACACCCACAGCCACAGACACACACACACACACACACACACACACACACACATCTCATCCGTCAGTGGGAACAGACCACACAGACCTCCTACACAGAAGCAGCAAGTTGGCTGGTAGGAGGGTGGGTGGGGGTGCTGGGGGGAGTCTGGAGGGCGGAATATGGAAGAGGGTTGGGGCTGTCTTGAGGGTGGCTGGGTCGAGCATGAAGACAAGCAGCTGGGCTCTATTTACACGGCACCAAGTCAATGGGCAGTGCCAGTCATCCACAGGCACACATGCATGCACACAGACAAACACACAAAAATACCTCCACTCTTACTTGTTTTCTCTCCCTCTCTTTCTCAGAAACACACACATGCACATGCACGCACACAAACACACACACACACACACACGTGCACAGCCACACTTACTGTACATACATTAAAAATGACGGTCAAATTTAAACATTCTTTTACGTACAAACAGAAAAGTCAGACTACTGCACATTTGTGGACCCCCCCTTACCCCCTCACACACACATATGCACGCAGACAAACACCTGCAGGAGTGGGGACTGCAGCCTGACCAAACAGCAGCAGCAGAGTTTAGTCAGGCAGGGAGGGAGTCAGGCTGCTGCCACTCCCCCCACTATCGCCCCAAGTCACCCTGCCGAGTGGCACTCTAAATCCTCCTTCAAAGGCCAGCAATTATCCACACAAGAAAACAGCAGTGCAGGAGAATGAGGCACAGGATGGAGGAAAAAAACTGCCTTTTTCTCAGTGTTCTTTTCTCTCTCTCTCTTTTTTTTCTCTATGCTCAATTCAATTCAATTCAACAGAGCTTTATTGGCATGACAAAAATACACATTGCATTGCCAAAGCATTTCTACTTGTACAGAGTATAAGTAGTGTGTTCATAACAAGACAAACAAGGACAGAACAGTAATCATAGAACATCATGCTCTCTCTCTCTCCCTCCCTCCCTCAGTCTTTTTGGAAGAACCTCCTCTTATCAAAGGGCCACCGAAATTAACCCCACTCTCTCTCTCCTTGGGAGAACCTCTTCTTATCAAAGGGCCACCGAAATAAACGGCAGGAAAAAAACAGTCTCTCTCTCTCTCTCTCTCTCTCTCTCTCTCTCTCTCTCTCTCTCTCTCTCTCTCTCTCTCTCTCTCTCTCTCTCTCTCTCTCTCTCTCTCTCTCTCTCTCTCTCTCTCTCTCTCTCTCTCTCTCTCTCTCTCTCTCTCTCTCTCTCTCTCTCTCTCTCTCTCTCTCTCTCTCTCTCTCTCTCTAAGAACCTCCTCTTATCAAAGGGCCACCAAAATAAACCCTCAAAAAAGGATTAAATGACAGGCCTCACAAGAGGGAACAGCCTAAAATCGGCACTACATGAAAATCTAACTCAGACGGAGTTCTATTTTCACCCACTTGGAAACATCTGCAAGTGCCCAAGAAAAAAAAAACATTACAGCAGAACACATGCCGACACAGGCCCTCAGCGTTCGCCCAATCAGCCCGGAGACAGAGTCAGTCTTAGCGCTTGAGTTTAGTAATGCTGCTATACTGCTCGGGATGACACCTCTGTGCCAACGCCTCGGAGAAAACACACCAGCCACCAGTGGGAGCAGAGGTGCAAGCACTCTACCTGAAGATGACTTTACACACACACACACACACATACAGATACAGACACACACACAGATCCATGAAGACACAGACACACAGATCCACAAAGACACAGACACACAGATCTACAAAGACACACACACACAGATCTACAAAGACACACACACACACACACACACACACACACACACACAGTACCTGGATCAGCCGAAATTGCACCCAGGTCAGGATCAGCCGAAAATGCACACAGGTCAACCCAGCAGCCTGACATCCAACAGGTTTGTATGATGCCCCAAGTTCAGCCGCAGGGTGTATGTGTGCGTGTGTGTGAGTGCTATGAGCTAAACGCAACTGTGCCCGCAGGGGCAGATACACTTGGTTATATCAGGAAGGAGCACTAGCCCAGGGGGGCAAAGCCAGAAAGCACACACTGATCTGGGTCACCTAAATATATGGTGGGGGGTGGGGTCAGGGGTAAGGGGGTATATAGAAGCCTGAAAAGAGGGTGACTTAATCGTCGCTTCAGACATGCAAATATAATCATTCGTGCTGCAACTGGCTAAATTTATCGCCGACACCCCATACACCCCAGCCACCCCTCACCACCACATAGTCACTCCACACCCCAGCAAGTCTGTTCCCCTTTAACCATACCCCGCAGAGGCTTTGGCTCAGGGTCAAACAGGGGTGAGGCCAATGGACAGAGATTTGATAAAGATTTAGCAGAGTTACCCAACAGTTAGGTGAACAATGTCACCTAAGGATGTTAACCACTGTCTGTTGTCTCACTGTCTGTCTATTTATGGTACTGCCTGTATATTCACTGTATTGCCTATATTTCATTTTTGTCTAAGTTTGTGTGTAGGTTTATGTCACAGAGTGGAGAAAGGCATTTCCATTTGTCTGTATGTCCTGCATATATTGAGAACAGAACTTTGAACCCCAATTCCAGTCAATGTGAGACAGATACAGTGGCTACTAATGGTCAATACCAAGATAAAGCAGCGGCTGCTGGAATGTGGACCTTTCAGTTAAATGTTAAAAAAAAAAAGTGAGGATGTACTTTAATATTTTTTAATACTGAAATTCCCTGACACACGCATTTTGCACATGGTCCAGTGATGGAACATGGAACAGTGATGTGCTTTCTCCATCTCCATTCATCTTTCTATCTTTCTCTCGCTCTCCATCTCTGTCAATGCACCCTGTTCTTCCTTTTCAGACTTTTCTTGGGGGTTAAGAGCTTCTGACCTCTTCTGACTAGCCCAGTCCATCTGTGGAATCCGAGGTAAGGCTAATCCCCAGCAGCGGAATGCTTTGAGGAACGGGCTGATCAGATTTGTTTTGTCTGCCTGCCCCAATTAAAATCTGATGATTTACCTGCCCCCCTAACACACACACACACACACACACACAGCTATATACAAGTTGACATCTTTAAACGTCCACCCGACTCAAGTTGACCAGTATTTGAATGTTTTTTTTTCTTCTTTAAAGCAACAGTAACTACTTTTTTTTAGCTTTAAAATAAAGTTTCCAGAATCCTTTTAGTGGTTCATCCACTTGTATAAGGTTAATGGCACTTCTGAATTCGCTTTGCCGCCCTCCATGGGCTATAATCGCACTTAGTAATTTTAGTAAGAGGAGCAGGCTGTCTCTCTGTAGTTCGCATGAGAGACAATCCCGCTTCCAACCAAGACAAAAACTACCCCAGTGTTGCTTTAAAAACGAAAGACAGAAATGAAAGCTGTGGCTGGACCCAGCAGCAGCAGCCACCCCATTAGCTATGCGAAGGCTCAACCAAAACAAAACAAGCAGGAGCTGCCCTCCCACAGCAGCCTTGACTCAGGCGTCTGATCTTCGGGGGCCGCAGCGGGTCAGCCGTAGCCTGGTAAACCAGCCCCTCGTACTTCATTTCATTTTGTACAGAGGGTCTGGAACAGACACCATCAGAAACGATTTCTTCCTGGAGGTGTGGACTCTGCTGAAGTTTAAAACAAGCCTCTGCCTTTACCTGATCGCTAACGCCTGGTTGTCACGTATGCAATTAGCCTACCTACGCACTACAATTCAAATGTAGCACACAAGGTCAACGTCACCGCCAACGAACACACCCTCTGTTCGCTGATTGGATAGGCCCAGCTGGGGCCGACTAAATGACCCTTAAGAGATTCCGGTCCAGACCCTCTGTACAAAATGAAATGAAGTACGAGGGGCGGGTTTACCAGGCTAGGTCAGCCAGGCTCTGGTCCTGAGCGGGGGCCCAGCAGGGTGCACACGGTGCGGGCAGCAGCTTCTGGAATGCTCCCCTTGGCTCCGGCAGCCAGCCCTCTATTTTAGGAATGTGTTTAATCTGCCCAGCCTGAAAAACCATGACTGATGGCTCTGCACGTCTCCTCTTCTTAAACCCCCCTAACACACACGCGCACACACACACACACACATAAACACACACACACACACACTTAAAGACATACACGCGCACACACACACACACACAGGAACACACACGCACACTTAAAGATATACAAGCGCACGCACACACACACACTAGTACATGGACACACACAGACATGCACACTCTAGCACATAGACACACACACACAAACACACACACATCCGCGCACAAACACACACACTCGCACACACACACAACCCTCTTTCCCATTTGGGGAGCCTCTCCACACATCCCAAGAAGGGGTGATAATGCCAAACCCCAAATTACTCCCAGGAAATGCACACTAATGGCCTATTCTTACCACAGCGAATTTGAGAGTTTCAGACAAATGATAAGGCTTGCAGAAAGATGAATGCCAGAGAGGGAGATTTTTTTTACTCCTTTCCTACCCACTACATCTTTCATTCATTGAGAGATCGGAGAGGTGGGAGAGAGAGAAAGAAGAATAGAGAGAGAGATAGAGATCGTAGGAGGGAGGGAGAGAGAGAGAGAGTAAGAGTGAGAGAAGAGAACAAAACAGAAGGGAACAGGACAGAAAAGGAAAAAAAAGATTTCAGACTTCCTCCTGGAAATGTCTGTAGAAATGTCTGTAATTGACGTGTAAAGACAGAGTGATGAGCTTGATGAGAGAGTGTGCCATCCTAGAGCGCTGACTTCAAACAGGTTCTGCCCCGATGGCCCTGGAAGCCTCCCCACACCAATGGCCATGGAAGTCTCTCCAGACAGACGGCCCTGCTCCACCCCACTCCACCCCACGGCTCCACTCCACTCCACTCCACCCGACAGCTCCACTCCACGGCTCCACTCCATCCAACAGCTCCACCCCACTCCACCCACGGCTCAACTCCACTCCACCCGACAGCTCCACCCCACGGCTTCACTCCACTCCAGCCAACAGCCCTGGTCCACACTACTATACTCCACCCCACCCCACGGCTCCACCCCACGGCTCCCCTCCGCCCGCCAGCCCTGGTCCACCCTAGTACACTCCACACCACCCCACGGCTCTACCCCACTCAAAAGTCCTGCTCCACTCCACTACACTCTAATCCTCACCACACCGACGGCCTCGCTCCACTCCACTCCACCCAATGGCCCTGCTTTACCCGACCACTCCACCCAGCGGCCTTGCTTTACTTCACCCAATGGCCCTACTTTACTCCACCACTCCACCCAATGGCCCTGCTTTACTCCACCCAATGGCCCTGCTTCTCTCCACACCGACGGTCCAACTCCACCCCACTCCACACCACACCCCTCTCCTCTCCCCAAGGTGAGACGGTGCCAGTGAGGTCCAGCGGCAGACTGAGCGCTTCAGTGGGCACTTTCTTTTTTCGCTCACTCCCACCCCTCCTTCTTTCTCTCTTTCTTTCTTTCGTCAACAGCTCCGAGGCCCCACTGCCAGCCAGCTTCTATTCAGGTCCTCTCACTGAACAGAAATATATAGTCCACCATGAGCCATTATTATCCTTGAGAAGGACAGACTAAAAAAGAGAGCCTACAAGATGAGACAGAGAGAGAGACAGAGAAAGAGTGAGCAAAAGAGAGAGAGAGAGACTACAGGAATAGTCAAGCATATCAAGTTCTCCACATCTCTCCTGGTGAAAAATAAATAGACTGCTGGTATTTGTTCAGACTGTCTGCTAGCAGGAACCTGCAAGAAGCCTGCTTTCCCTCTGACAACACTGCCACCTGGAGGTGAAGGAAGATCAACATCATCAAGCCTTCAAGTGACCATGAGGTTTCTATCTCAGAAGCCTCTAACTGAAGACAACAAGCAGAAAATGTGTTACAACAATCAGATAAAGAAACTGAATTTATATAGCGCATTCTCACACTCAGCTAAGCACCCATAGCGCTTTACAATCCAATGCCTCACCTTCACACACACACACACACACCCACACACACACACACACACACACACAAAGCAGAAGGCTGCCATGCAAGTTGGCAAACAGCACATTGGAAGCAGTAAGTTCAGTGTCTTCCTCAAGGAAACTTTAATGTAATCAGGAGGAACTGGAATCCAACCAGCAACCCTTAGATTGCTGGTTGAACATGTATTACATTTGTATATAACTGTAATTGCTGGTTGAACATGTATTACATTTGTATACAACTGTAATTTGCCTGAGTCAACAGAAAGCAAATTATACACTGTTGAAGTGACTCACTGACAGTTTCAGTACGCCAGGAATCCTGCATGAATGAATAAAATAAATGTTCTAAGTTCTACATTTCTTTTCTCCTTTTCTATAATTCTATAAATCTCCCTGTAAATACAGCCCCAAACAAAACTGTTCTGCTGAGCAACAATTACAGCTTAACTTTAGTATTAGGTCAGAAAGAGCCGTGCTTACCTAGAGAGAGAGAGGGACGCAGGCAGTTCATTCAGCACTGGGAGAGCTGCTCCCATCCTACACACACGCTGTGAACTAGAGAGGGAAATGGGGGGCAGTGGGTTGTGCAATCCCATTCTGTCGCCCTGCCCTCCCCCTAACACTCTTGCTCTCTCCCTCTCTCTCTCTCTTTTTTCCCCCCGTTCCTCTCTCTCACTCACTCACTTACATCTCTTACTCTTTCTCTCTGCCTTCATCTAATACCTCCCTCTCTCTCCCTCTCATCTGTCCTTCTCTCTCTCTCTCTCCTCCCTCTCTCTTTTTTTCCCCCTTCCTCTCTCTCACTCACTCACTTACATCTCTTACTCTTTCTCTCTGCCTTCATCTAATACCTCCCTCTCTCTCTCTGCCTCTCCCTCTCCTCTGTCCTTCTCTCTCTCCCTCTCTCTCTCTTTTTCCCCCTTCCTCTCTCTCTCTCCCTCTCATCTGTCCTTCTCTCTCTCTCCCTCTCCTCTGTCCTTCTCTCTCTCTCTCTCTCTCACTCTATCTGCCCCTCTATTCCCTCTCTCTCTTATCTGCTCCGCCACCCCACCCCGTACTTGACCAAGGGCAGACTGGAGCCAGTTATTTGTTTTGCACTTGTGCAGAGCCGCGCTGGCTGTGGGGCCCAGAGTTAACCGTCCAAAACCCACTCTGCTAGCAGAGAAACCCAGCGCTCTCTCTCTCTCTCAATTCAATTCAATTCAATAGCTTTATTGGCATGAATGTAAATACAATATTGCCAAAGCAGTAATCAAGCACTGATTGTAATAGTAAGACATAATACTGAATAGTGTAATAATTAATACTGGATAGTAAAGAAATCAGCGCTCTCTCTCTCTCTCTGTAGGTCTCTCTGCCTCTCTCTCTCTGTCTCTCTCTCTCTGTCTCTCTCTCTCTCTCTCTGTCGGTCCCTCTCTCTCTCTCTCTGTCGGTCCCTCTCTCTCTCTCTCTCTCTCTCTCTGTCTCTGTCTCTCTGTCTCTCTGTCTCTCTGTCTCTCTGTCTCTCTGTCTCTCTGTCTCTCTGTCACACACACAAATACTCAGCCATGCATCAGTCATCATATGCACCTGTGCTTTAACTTTAAGTGCACACTAAAATGCACAATGAATGCACATACAGTACCAACTCGTGGCACACAGAGACAACAACGGCATCTAAGATAGTGGAATATGGTTACAAAGCGTTCTGACAGTATATGCAAATAATATCACAGGACCAAGCTGTGGGACTTCTTGTCATGGTACCATTTCGTCATTTCCTCATGTAACTCTTTCGTTATTTAAAGTGGCAGCCCACAGGCACTCTGTAAGAATCTTCTACAATCCTCAATGTGTGTTTGTGTTTGTGTGTGTATGTGTGTGTTTGTGTGTGTGTGTGTGTGTGTGTGTGTTCAGCTTATTCACTGCTAAGCATTTTGACCTTTACGGAGCAGCCAATCAAACGCTCGGGGAAGCACATTCTCTTGAATTCTTTACAGTTCTGGAGCCTTCTCTTCATCACAAGTCTCCAAGTTCAAACAGGAGGCCCCCGGCAAGGAACTTTCAGCACAACTGATTGACTTGTAAGTGGACTGGTTGCCTTGACTCTGTGTGTGTGTGTGTGTGTGTGTGTGTGTGTGTGTGTTTGTGAAACGGACAGAGGAAGAGAGAGAAAGAGAGAGGCAATAGAGAGAGAGAGGGGTAATAGAGGAATGCAGGGAGAAAGAGATGTAATGGAGAGAGAGAGACAGTGAGAGAAAGAGGTAATCAAGAGAGAGAGGGGAGGGTGGTAATAGAGAAAGGAGGGGAGAGAGAGAGAGAGAGAGAGAGAGAGAGAAGGGGGGTACACGAGAGAAGGGGGGATGTTACGAAGTTAGCAGTTAGCACAGTACTGCCCACACTATTCCCATGCTGATTTCCAGCACTGTGAATTTTTAACCTTTTTTAAAGCAAAAATAAATAAATACTTCACCGTGTTATCACCAGGACACCACTGAATGAACACTATAAGGACAACCAAGACAATAAATAACTGATCCACACAACCCCCCACTGCCCCATTCAAATACTGTTCCCAGGGAGAGTTTAACGAAGAGATTTGGCCCGTGAACTTGGTAAACAAAACCCCATCAGTTTAGCACTGAGGAGCCAAACGTGAAGAGGACTTCCTTATTGACTATCACCCCAGGCGTGTTTAAAGTACTGGCCTCAGGGAACAATCCCAGACATTCCTGGGTTTAACCAAACCTTGTCAGTCTTAATTAGAGGTCCACCTCAAAGCCAGGACTTTGTGTGTGATGTGTGTGTGTGTGATGTGTGTGTGTGTGTGTGTGTGTGTGTAATGTGTGAGTGTATGTGTAAGTGTGTGAGACTGTGCGTGTGTGTGTGTGTGTGTTTTTGTATATAAAAGAGTGTGTGTGTGTGTGTGTGTGTGTGTGTGTGTGTGTGTGTGTGTGTGTGTGCTCAGCTCTTGCCCCGTGGGCTCTGTAATGGTGTTAATGAGGGGAGGGCCAGTTCTGTGCGGATTAGGCTCCAGATATGTGAGGAATGGGCAAACTCTCCCTGCTGGCACCCACAGCACTGGCCCCAGGCCTCCCACCCGTTGCCTGCCCATTGCCCCTCATGACGGAGACAAAGAGGGATGCTGGAGCATTTCCATGGTCACCCAAAAAAAGAAGATGAGGTAACTAACTGCCCTACACTAAGAGGCACAACATATAGATAAACAAAAACAAACAGAGAGCCAAGAACACATATTAATGTAATTAATGTACATCAAAGGTCCAGACTCCAGATCTATGCTTACACAGATAGCAGGTGATGTGAGGATGTCAAAACATAAGTATATCCAGAACAAACATACTACATCACCAATAGAAAGTTGCCACATTTCTACCACCAGCAATGGTACTAATGAACCTGGCCTAGATTATCTGTTCATTTCTCACCTGATAAAGCCTGGGGGCTTTGTCCCACTATCCCAGAACTACAGTGAGGATTTTGGGTTTCCTGTCATTGCCATCGTTTGTTATGTGTGTGTGTGTGTGTGTGTGTTTGACACAACAGCTTGTTGTGACGTGCGGGTAGGAGCAGCATTGGTTACATGTCAAGCTACGTTAGCGTGCTCGGAAAGGCCATTGAAAATCAATCACTTTCTCCCCCACCCCCCTCCACCTCCATGACTGAAACGCCTCCATGCCTTTTTTCATGTGAATGATACCCCATGCCCACAGCTGCTCCCACCTCCGGATCCACGCAACAAAGAGCCAGACCAGACCACTGGCTGTGACGCTACGTGAAATCAATCTCCCATCCCACAGGCGCTCACCGCACTCCAAACAGCCACAAAAAACACAAGCTTAAACATCCTTCCAGAGAAAGGGATGCCTCTGTTTGACTGTCGGTCCAACAGTCTGTCTGTCTGTTCAAAATGGCTTTTGATACTTTATTTGTCCTACTTTGTGTGATTTCCGTTTGGAGCCGCTTTACAGTGTAGGGTGAAACCAAAAGCTGAAACCAAAAGAGCAAGAACACTAATATAAAATCAGCATATACAAAAAATTAAAGACTTCAAAAAAGACTTTATTAAAATAAATATAAACATTTGTGCCATCATCCCCATATGACAAGTCATTTCCTTAAAAGGGTAGTATAGCATTATGCATACAAATGCGGGGCTCTATGGAGTCATTAACATTTGCATGAGAAAGAGGTCTGTGTGTAACGTATGACACTGGATCCGGTTAGCCATGCTCGCTTTGCATGGAGACGGCCCCTGGCACGCTCCTCTGAGGATGCCCCCATTGTGCTCCTCTGATTCCATATTCCTGCCCCCTGCCCCACGCTAGTCTTCCCCATCTGGTCACCAACAACAAGAGCAGCTGGCCAAACACCCCTCTTAATATGTGTATGTGTTTGAATGTGTATGTGTGTGTTTGGGTGTGTGTATGTATGTATACGTGTGTGTGTATACGTGCATGTGTGTGTGTCTGCGCATATATGCGCCTGTGTGTGTGTGTTTGTGTGCATAGGTGCGTGTGTGCGCCCCTGTCTGCGTGTGTGTATATGTGTGTGCGCATATATGCGCCTGTGTGTGTGTGTGTGTGTGTGTGTGAGAGTGTGAGGCAGTGCGGTAATCAGGACTGCTCATCTGATAGCCTCGGCTTGGTCATTGTCCGCAGAGAGAAGAGGTGCAGGGGGGGGAGGTGGTGTGCTGTGGTGGTGGTGGTGCTGTAGAGAAGGGGGGGTGGTGGGTGGGGAGTGAAGGGGGACTATCAGACTGTCACTTAATGAGATGACATCATGCTCAGGCCCGATTAAATGGCCTCGTTGTCATTCAGTGTGATATCAGGCTCACTAATCTGGGGCCGGCCCTGTATCGACAGCGGGGAAGAAGGACGCTCTCTGAGCCAGGGACCCCTGCTGCTGCTGCTGTTGCTGCTGCTGTGGGAACCCAACGCACCCAACCCCCCTACATAGCCCCCCCCACCCACCAACCACTATCCGCAGGCTACACAACCTGCTATACATAGTGCTGTGTGGTATGGGTGTGTGTATGTATGTATCAGTGTGTGTGTGTGTGTGTGTGTGTGTGTGTGTGTGTGTGTGTGTGTGTGTGTGTGTGTGTGTGTGTGTGTGTGTGTGTATGTGGCAGCAACCTCAGGGTTTCTCTAAATGTAGTGTGAAATATGATTTCAGCCACTATGGCAGGGTGTGTGTGGGCAAAACAGAGCCAAGGCAGATGTCCCCCAGATGCATTGCACTGCAATAGTGCATGTGGCATCAAACCACAGCACACACACACCCACACACACACAAACCTACAGCCATCTGTTAAAATACAGAGATATGAGGACTGCAGACTGTTATTCTATAATTTTAGTCTCATCTAATTAATAACAGAGGAGAAAGAGAGAGAGCGAGAGAGCGAGAGAGCGAGAGAGAGAGAGAGAGAGAGAGAGAGAGAGAGGGAAAAAGAAAGTCAGAAACAGAACGAATCACAGTGGTATCCCCAGTTAAATGATTTGATCCACTCTGCAGGGAAGAAGAGAGGAGGGGCAGAGCTGGAAAGAAAGAAAAAGAAAAGATAAAGAGAGAGAATAACACTGGGCGTGGAGGAGCCATCACACTGGGCCACAGAGAATGCAGGAGTGCATGGGTGACCAGGAGGGAGCTGAGGAGAAGGAGAACCCTAATTCCATTTAAGTGTGTGTGTGTGTGTGTGAGCCTGTATCTGTGTGTGTCTGTGAGCCTGTTTGTGAGCGTGTGAGTGCGAGTGTGCCTGTGAGCCTGTATGTGTGTGTGGCATATAGGGCTGGGGCTGGGGGCATATAGGGCTGAGGCTGGGGGCATATAGGGCTGAGGCTGGGGGCATATAGGGCTGAGGCTGTGGCCCTCAGGCTGGGGGCATATAGGGCTGGGGCTGGGAGGGAGCTGGGGGCATATAGGGCTGGGGCTGGGGGCATATAGGGCTGGGGCTGTGGCCCTGGGGCTAGGGGCATATAGGGCTGGGGCCCTGGGGCTGTGGCCCTGGGGCTAGGGGCATATAGGGCTGGGGCCCTGGGGCTGGGGCCCTGTGGCTGAGGGCATATAGGGCTGTGGCCCTGAGGCTGGGGGCATATAGGGCTGGGGCCCTGGTGCTGTGGCTGGTGCTGGGGCATACAGGACTGTGCACAATGCCACTGGACAGAGTTGAATTGCTTCCCCTGGTAACAGAGAGCTGGGCCTGCGCTTAGGGCTCTGTGCACGGAAAACAAAAGAAGGACAGCTAGACAGAGAGAGAGAGAGAGAGAGAGAGAGAGAGAGGAAGGGAGAGAGAGAGTAATGATTGAAAGTATGGGTGTGCGTGTGTGTGTGCACGTGTGGCAGAGTAAGGGAGGAAGAATAAGAGTGGGAGGGAGAGCGAGAGAATGAGTGAGCGAGAGAGAAAGAGAGAGAAAGAGCAAGTCAGAGAGAGAGAGAGAGAGAGAGAGAGAAAGAGCAAGAGTGAGGGGGCGGGTATGAATGGACAGAGCCTTTGACTCGACTCTCATTAGGCCTCATTTGTGCCGAGCAGAACATGTAGACCTCGAACACGACACTCCGCACGTCTCCTCACTTTCACCCAATTCCTCCTCGCCTAATCCCATTTACCTCCCATTCAAAACAAGGAAACAACACGACATAAAAACCACACAACAGCCCATTCAACCCCAGGTTAACAAAACGCCCACTGTTAACCGCTCCGAGTTCATCATGTTTCCCCGACAGCATTACCAGGAACCTAGAAGGTCTCGTGAGAGTAATGCCCGAGATTATCTTCTTTCCATACTGCAGGGCTGATTTACAGTTGCTGGACAGAAAGGTTTCATGAAGTGGGTCAAAGAGATGTCCGAAAGGAGTGTGAGTGTGTGTGTGTGTGTGTGTGTGTGTGAGAGAGAGAGAGACAGGCAGAGAGAGAGAAAGAGAGTGAGAGCGAGAGAGATAGAGAAAGAGAGAGTGAGAGAATGTGAGTGATGTGTGTTGACCTGCTGATGGTATGTCAGAGGAGGCATCCGGTTGTCTCTCCACAGTTTGTCAGCGTTCACAAAGGCTGCTCTGTGTGAGGATGCTCACTGTACACAGACTGTGGGTCGGGGTGGCTTTCAGTACATGCAGTCCTCAGATGTCTTGTGTCAGTGCAGACCCACCAGGTAAAGGGGTCAAGCGGTCAACTATGCAGGTCATTTTTGTGTAAATGTGTTAGTGTGTTTGTGTGTATGTGTGTGTGTAAGTGAACATGTCTTTGTGTGTGCAAACATGTGTATGTTCTAGTTCTAGTTCAAATTGCACATTTGGTGTCTGGTGAAATGCAATTTCAGTCCTCTGTGTAATGCCTGTTACATAGTGAATTGACAATAAAGTACACTTTGACTTTGTATGTGCGTACGAAGACTTTCCTTGCAAAGTGCTGTTTTGTGCTGACGTACAGTCATTCTTTGCATCAGCCGTAAGATATTGCAAAGAGTTTCGTGAGATCAATTATTTCTGCTGAGCTTCCGCCATGAAGCTCCAGTTGAGACTACCCTCAAACAACATGCATGGAAGGATTGGTAAGACAGCCAACTTTAAGTTAAGACAGTTCGTGCAGTTAAGCAAATGGCAAGAAGAAATGTTTCCTACCTTTATAGCAGAGCTGTTGTTCCACCACGCTCAGATCTTCAGGTCAATGAAAACTCAGCTTGGCACCTGAACAGCTCCTGAAGGACAAAAAAATGTGCATTTAAAATATAACCTAATAAGTCTGCGTCATGCACAGCCATTTACTGACAAATGTGATCTTGTGATCCTGTAAACGGATACTGCCGTTAGTATTCCCTTCAAAGCATCAAAAGAACCATCAAAGAAGTTTTAACTGCAGTTCAGGAACAAGTCATTATGTAAGCGAGAAGACTCTTATCACAAACGAGGAAGTGAAGGTGGCTGTTTTGCTCTGCTGCCATTAACATAAGTGACCATTAGGCTGGTCAAGGTTGGGGCTAGCTGCTCTGATATCAAGGAGTGCCCAGCTCCGCCAAAAGGCATTACACAAAACTAAGAGGCCTTTAGGTAAGCAGGATCCTTCCTGCTTCTCTGAGATAAAAGACACACAGAAAGGACTTTGTATGTGGAGACACACATGCTGTTTCACTGTTTCCACCATAATTGCGCTTGACGGCTACGACTGCTCCTAAAGGGCCTTGGGTAGTGGTGTCCAGGGCAACCTTTCTAAGGCCCCCACAACACACACACACACACACACACACACACACACAGAACGTTCTCATTTGATGTATAACCGCTTTTGAGCGAAGAAACCTGCACAACTAAGTGATGCTCATCATAAAAATGATCAAGAAATAATTTCACTTGAAGAGCCTGCCCAGTGGTGGTTAATCTATCTGGGTCCTCTCGGTCAGAAGAGTGCAGCCGACATTTCTGAAAGGATTAGCGGGCCTGAGGACAGTTGGTGGAGTGCTGTACAAAGGCACTCAGATAAGTATGAACAATCACAAAGACAGGGACCCGCCATTTCCACAGGTATTATTCTCCATTACACGCACTGACAAAAAATGAACAAAAGGGCGCTGTGATCCAATGTGACAGAGTCGACAGGCGATGATGAGGCAAGTCCAGCTCTCTAAATGAAAGGGGGGTGGGGGTAGTAAGTTGTGGTGGTGGTGGGGGGGTTGGGGGGGCTATAGCAAGAGGTTGTGACTTTTAATAATGCTTCACACATCACCAAGCAACACCCTGAAGACAGAAGCCCTAATCATGGAGGAAACTCCCACACACACACACACACACACACACCAGAAGTGGACATCCCAGAAAGCCCTGCCATATACAACCTCCAACCATTTACCGAATCAGCTGTTACTAATTAGCACAGCTTATCAGCCAGGTAGAACAGCTGATTTGTGAAATCACCTGAGTTAATGCACATGCAGAAGGAACACATATCTGGAGTCACAATCACACACAAACACACACACAAAGGCAGCACAAAGCCAGATTAACAAAGTGGAAGGCATTTGTTGGTAGATGGGAGAGAGAGGGATGGATGGAGTGGTTAAGGGGGGGTGGGAGGGTGTGTGGGTGTGTGTGCGGGTCAAAGGGCCATGTTGTTATGTTAACAGTAGCGTGCCCCCCGTAATGCTGTGTGTCACTGCAGTGGCACTGAAACATCATAGACACACAGCAGGGAACCTGCTCACTTACAGTCCACCGTCCTACGGGCCGGGAACAGACACGGCCATTGTGGCTCTGAGTCGCTGTTACCCCCCCGCTCCCCATCAAAGCCAGAAGCCTGCATCTGATCCTTGCCACCAATTACACTACACAGGAAACCACTCACACAAAGGAAACTCAACCTTGGGGTTGTTTGGGGGGGGGGCACAGCATCCGCCGCATTATAAAAGCATTCAGACGGGCAAGGGGAACACAGTGCGGAAACACAGTGCAATTTCTGGCAAAATTATAGGGAGGAGAGAATTAGAGAGGAGGACAAAAAAAATGTTGGACTTGTGATGGAGGGGGGGTGGGCAGCCTGGTTGGAGGGGAGGGTGGGAGGGGGGTTAGGAGTTCAGGCTGAGGACACGGTGGCCTGCGGAGGGGTCCGGGGCAAAGGGGCTGAAACGTTTCTGAAAAGTGAGCTCAGCGAACCAGGCGGCCTGAGCGAGAGACTGGGAGTGGGTCACTCCGGACAGCTGGAGTGCCGCACTTGACCTCCATGTCACAGAGATGCCTGGGAACCAGTTCAGCGGCCGTGTGTGGGCTTTCAACCAATCAGATGGCTCTGATCAAATTAGACCAAACACTGTTCCAATGGCAATGGGAAGAGTTTTAAACTGTTCCAAACTTGTGTTTGTGTGCGCATGTTTGTGTGTGTGTGTGTGTGTGTTGGGGGTGTGTATTTGTGTGTGTGTGTGATCTGGCAGGTCGACCCAGTGTTCCAGACTATTGGCTGGGCAGAGGGGTCCTGCTGTGCCCCTATTCCATCAGGTTCGCTCTGGTCTCCCACACCCCCTCTGCTTCACCATAGCAGGACAAGCCCCCCCCCAGCCCTCGCCCACAACCCACTCGCCCTCATCCCCAAGTAAAAACATTACCTCAGACTTGGAGAGTGATGTGGATCACTAGGACAGACTACCCTGCCAAGGGCTGAGGTGGAGGAATTTTTAATTAAGCCATCCCACAGCGGGAGACGCCACGGCTCTCAGCTCCACACAGGGACCGCTCTGTTTCCAGAACCTTCCTCCTCGTCCCCGGAGCAAACTATTTAGCTCATCACACGGAGTAGTGCTGGCACACCACCAGGCAGATAACAGGCAGATGAAATAATCTTTCAAAATAAAACTCCCAAATGACTAGCCCTCCCTAGATGTAGCACTGCCAGAATTAGTTGGCCACTAGGTGCCATTCCCAAACAACAACAACAGCAGCAAAAATAATGGTTATACCTTTTTTACGGTCCCTGATTCATTGTATTTACATCATGCAGTACAGTGTAACAACGTTTGTTACAATATGTACTTGTACTGTACCACAGAGTTGGGGATAGGGTAAGGATTAGAGTTAGTGTTGTATGTACCGTGTAAGTAGATAATAAAACATGTTGTTACATACATGTAAGCATAAAATAAAGCGTTACAAAAAAAAAAAAAAAAAAAAAAAAAAAAAAAAAAAAAAGTCAAGTACTGTAATGTAACAGCAAACACTGGGCCACTTCTACATGAAGAGTGGATCCCAGGAAGGACTAACATTTCAACATTACAGAGTCAACAGCGTCATTGTGTCAATGACTCTGATGAAGGCGGTAATGTTGAAACGTCAGCCTGCTGCACCTATTACAAGAGTTTAAACAAGTACTCGGTGGGCTCCCGCCCTTCCTGGGATCCAGTTTTTTTGTAGAAGTGGCCCAGCGTTTGCTGATTCTGCCGCCCTGCTCTGACACGCAGCCAGGCTTAAGCACAGGTGAACCCCTTCCTCAGTACGGTAACTATAATGTAGCCTCACTGAGATCGAAAGTCTTATGCATGGTACAGCGAGCACATCCATGAAATGCGAAATCATCTGGACCCCTTTCAGTGCAAGCCCTTTTGTGGTATGCAATATACAGATGTGCACAGACACACCCTAAGTATACATAGACATAAACCACTCAAGCATACTATCTACAACATCTGCATTACATATGCACCATTCACATCTTACACTGAGCTCTGACATAATGGCTTCTCTGACCCTTCTTCTTCCTTGGTCTTCAAAACATCAGATGCACTGTACTCTTCAGAAACTTTAGCTACTTCATTAAGCGCTTCTTCTTTGTCTGAGAACAGTACGAAAGTTAACCAGCTAGCCACCAGACTTTCCTTGTACATGCCAAGAACAGCACAGCTATCTGACACTGGTAAATGCAAGCCATTTCAGTAACTGTAAGTCAGAAAAACATCAGACAGCAGTATTCCAAGACAGTCACATCATCACAGCGAAGATCCTGGGTGGTTAGAGAGAATGGCTGATGTGTTTATCGCCTCCATACCACCAGAGTTAAATTATAAAAAGTACTACTCCCCTCAAAAACCCTACGTCATAACATGGCTTTAAAATTTAAAAGCGCTTTCAGATATCCATTTCACCGACAGACATTTATGAGAACAAACTTCTTAGAAAATGCGGCTCTCATTGCCAAAGTTAAACATGTCACCACCCTCATCACAACGGCTACAGGACAGGCTTGTTTAAATACACAAAGCAGGCAGATCTCAGAAAGATACCTTGGAGCTGTGGCCGCCATTGTTTCTCTTTTTCCCCTCCATGTCAAACACCTTAGAGGAAAGGTGGTGACATTTCCCGGTGGGCACAAATTAAAACGTCTGTTCTCCGTTCCAAATAAAGACGGGCGCTCGAAGACAGCCCTTCAAGCGGTGCATCCACACGGAACCAAGTTACCTAGGTGAACCCGGCCCTATTCTTCAAAACAGAAATATGAGAAGGGCCTGAATTACGGCCTAGGCATAGCATAGTTGGCAGCTGCTGCAGCTAAGCTGACAGGCACAAACACACATTGTTTTGGTCCGCACTAGTCAGAAAAATGTTACAATGTAGCAAACAGACGTGGGTGAGGTTTGCTTTCACATATGCATAGTTCTAAACTAACCAAAATAGACCGCGAAGACCATCGCCACCGGAACCAGACTAAAACGTGCCACTTTCGATAATAATAATGCACTAAACTCTACTGTTCCTATTTTATCGGTCTCAGAACGGTTGATTTGGTGTGCACAAAAGTACCGAGATTGCATTCACACTCAACTTTTGGTTCGAATGGGACGTTTGGTGCGCACCAAATGCTGTCAGTGTAAAAGCACCCTAATTGCGGGGGCCGAAACAGAGACATAAGCAAAGGAAGCATTTGGGCTGATAACGATCAAAGGGAGGAGTGCCAGGGCTCAGTCTCAAATAGGCAAATGTGCATTAGCAATAGACAACAAAAAAGAAAAAGACTTTCCGTTCTTGTGTTCTGCACCTTGCCTTTACATGCCGTAGGCATACACGCTTTGGCTCAGGGCCGAAAACATCCACACCTGCCTCACCTTCCAAAACATGTATGCAGACGTTCCACGTGCCTAGTAGATGCATGCCATGACAGGATCTTAACAAGAGTACAGGAAAGACCAGACCAACAGTGCCACTGGTAAGTCACTGCCTTGACAGTAAACAAGGAAAGCCCAAACCACATCAGGAAGCAATTTGCCCGCTCTAATTAAGAGGGGAGTGACAGTGTGGTGAAAAGCTCAGCTTCTACAGAGGGGTCCGTGGTGAGGGGGAAGTCAAGTAGAAGCCTGGCAGTTTACTGCATTTGCCAAACATGCATCACTTACAGGGGCGGATCTAGGGGCGGGGCCACAGGGGCCGCGGCCCCCCCTGTAATCAGACTGGCCCCTGAAGTGCCCCTGTTCTGTCAACGAACCGGCAAGAACAACAACCTGAGAATTCAGTGATCGCTGCTGCAGTTCCGCCCCCAAACTGTTGGTGGCAGTGCGCTTGTTGTTGCGTCAGAAACGGAATAGAATTTCACGAAGAAGAATTTCACATTTCTGGTACGTTCTGGTACCCATAGATAGTATACATGCTGGTACCGACAGACGACAGACCTTTCGCACTCGCAGAGGTCAAAGAGGAGGATTTTGCATTCTGCCGGTCAAACTACAAGGCGATTTCATTGTTTGGTGAGTCAAATGTTCTTGCAGATTTTGATGAAAAGTTTAGGCTTGCTTTAAACTAGACTGAACTGACATTAAAACCGTTGGCTTCTAAAGTTGTAATCCACTGCACAAGCTACATCAAAGTTGTAATGTTGTTGGTAGGATAGCAATAGATTTGACCTTTTTCTTCACAGATTAAGATATTAATATTTTGTGTTAATCATACACTGTCGTGTGGTGTTTGGCAGATATTGAGACAGATATTGAGACAGAGTGAGAATGAAAAGAAAGGCACAGGGCA
>CM050217.1:9800000-9817500 GCA_027475355.1 Coilia nasus
ACCCATAGCTGGAAAGCGCTCACTGAAGTGAAAACGGCCAAGTTAAAAACAATCTTTCTATACAGACTGTGTGACGCATGTATACACCGAGTTTTTTCTTCTTTATTTGCAATCTCTAAGTCAGGTAAAAACTTCATGACATTACACCTAAGAAGATTGCTATACTGTATTGCATGTTGATGGCCACAATAAACAACTAAATATCAAGTAAAAAAAGAAATTAAAATGTCAACATGCTAGCAACAATTAACCAACGCACTATCTGGTATTTTTTCCATAAACAGCTTAAGTAGTCCTGAAGCACCATTGCATGACATTGGTCAATTATGGTGACCTAACACTGACACCTAACACCACACAAGACGCATGCAGCTCTGCGGCGAAGGTAAAGGCATTGTGAAAAGGAATGGGGCATTGTGAAAAGGAATGCCAGGCGCTAAAACCTGGCATTGAAAGAGTTAATCTCCATCACAGCAAAAAAAAAAAAAAAAAAGAATGACACGTGATTAAACTTTCCAAAGTGGGGTCTCCAGAAGAAAGGGCTTAACATGAAGATATGAAGAACAAAAAGGCTCTGTGAGGGGTCCTAACACATTGGCAGGGTGGGTGTTTTCTGCACAAGGGTAATCCCAGCTGCAAAACGAGAAGACTTCGCTCATTCAGCCTCTGCATCCCTCCCATCTTCAAGTTTAAACATGCGCAACTCAGTCAAGTCCAAAGCTGCTGAACATGCCCTGTCAAAAGTAACTAGGTCGGCATAGAACGAAAGGTAGTCATAGCACATAGAACATAGAGCTACGCACTGGAATTCCTGTTAAAGTGGTAGAGATGGAAACAATTTGCTCTCCTACCTTTTGTTGGGGCAATGTTGTTGTTGAGGTTTTTGTATGCAGCATAAAAAGGTTTATGTGGATTCCATAAAAACCTATAATTAATCATGTTTAACATCTATAACGCTCCAATCTCTCTCATGTCCAAGTTGATCCTAGAAAAAGTGAATATGGGAAGCACAGAGTGGGTCTAAATGTGTGTACATGTGTGGTGTGTGTGTGTGTGTGTGTGTGTGTTGTGTGTGTGTGCGCGCGCATGTGTCTATGTGAGAGACTGGTCCAGAGAATGGTCTTACTTCAACAGATGCCACTGACGGGGATTCCTCTCATTTAAGTACTACAACTTAAGACTTCAAAGGCAGCTGGGCCAACAGCCTTTATCGGCCAAACAAAGGGGGTGTCCCCCTGAGCCCCTCCACACACAATGGGCAGAGGAGCAGGGTGGGCCCAGCCTGACGTCACCACCAGGGGACACGGGGTCAGGCCACAGCCGTGGCTTTAACTTCACCACCTCCAGGCTCGGCTGAAGGACAAAGACTGGTGAAATGCAGCACACTGTGGTAATATTGGGACCACCGAATCTTCAGGCTAAACTACAGCATACAATCTTGCAGTCTCGTGCACTCTGCTACCTTGTGTTTTCTTACCAAACTGTTAACGCACTTTTGAGCTACATAATATTTGTTTACTTACTTATGTCTGTATTTATGTATGTATTTATCAATAATAATAATAATAATAATAATAATAATAATAATAATAATAAATTATTATTATTATTATTATTATTATTATTATTATTATTATTATTACTGTGATAATAGTGGGACCACTGAGTCTTCAGCCTGAAGAACCAGCCTAAAGATGGATAATAAAGGTTTTTTTCAATCTTCTCAGTTGACATTTTGAACTTAAGCCAGGCTCCTATTCCTAAGCCTGTAAAACAGTGCAAATGACTACATGAAGGGACAATGGGAACAGACAAAAAATAAAAAGAAAACGTGACAGTGAAACTCAATGCCTGGATTAAAATGGTCACTTCCACATCTCCTTTTCCTGGAGAGCAGCCCAATAATGCGGAGAGTACACTTCACATTCATAAGCACACACAGGGTTCAAGCAGACAGATTCTGTTCTGGTTGCATTAATCCAAAAGTCCACAAAGTAACAATTCAACACTGTCTAATCTAACCTTTCCCTGGAACTGTTCTGGCACAAACAACAGCACAAATGACATTCCTTTTCCTTGTAAAATGTTGTGACCTTCAAAGTCCTATGGGTCAGTGAAGATGTTCCCTCCAGTTATTCATTCGATGTTAATGTACTGTCCCACGAAAGAAAAAAAGAGAAAGTTCGCCTTGTGTTGGCAGTTTAGTCTGCAGCTTGGGAAACCCGAGCCAGGCTGATGAGTGAAGGCCCACTGCTGAGAACCGGCAAGAGCAACTCAAACTCTGGCTCTGGCTCTGCGATTCTGGGTCAGGCCCATTTTCCAGGAAGGTCATACAGTATCTGATCTACCATGGCTAATCTGGCAGCTGATTACCAATGTGGTAAATTTCAGGCATTCCATGCATATTGGATTGTGTTGATTGCTTTTGGTCCCGAACAACTTTGATGAGGACCAAATATTTAGGCTTCACAACTGATGTGACTATTTACTTCAGAAGGATGTTGAAGCAACACTAAGTAGTTTTCGTCTTCAGTTGCCCTACAAGTTGGAAGCGGAATTGTCTGTCACAGAGAACTACAGAGAGACGGCCCACTCCTCTAAACTTGCGTAGTGCGGTTATAGCCCATGGAGGGCGGCAAAGCGAATTCAGAAGTGCCTTTCACCCAGTTACAAGTTGATGAACCACTGAATCGATTTTGGAAGCATTAATTTAAGGTTGAAAAAAAAAACAACTTTGAAATGCTTTAACTTACATGTCATACTTTACAGACATCGACATTACATCTGAGACCAACCAAGAAAACACCAAACCTATGTACCCAATGTGCACCCACTGCCTTACATCCCCCCTCCCCCCGCTATTAGCAGTCTTTTGCCATCAGCAATTTACCCAGATGTTTAAAGATCACGCCAGGCCTTTTATCTTTAAATAATTGCTTCCGGATAATTGTGTAAACACTCTACAGTGAGACTGGCTTGCATCCCAACGAGGCTGGGCTCACTTTTAGCCCTGTGGGCCTGCACTGCTGCTACCACTTCCTACCACCACATCCAGACTGCTGTACACTTCCCCCACGTATTTCTCACTCTTCAGCACTTTTTGGTGTAAAATCTGAGGCTTTTAAGTCAGCAGGGAGTGATCCGGCTGAGCTGATCAAAGTCCTGGCCTTCTTAACGCTGAGAATCCCAAGTAATAATGTTAAAGGTACTAGTAATAATGGCTGATAATGCCGCTCCATCACTAGAGCTGCTTTGCACCCAGACACGGCCAAAAGGGATACACACAGCAATTGGTCAGCCAGCCTTCAATAGCCACATCAACACCAACTAACGGCAATAGCTGGCAAAAACAACACCAAAAGGTCCTTCCTAGTTTGACTAAGTGTTACCCAACTGGCTCAGTTGAAATGCGTTTTATGTGGTCTCTCAATAAGAGCTAATTACAATAGCTGTGTCGCTGAATTAAATCAACATAACTCAGAGTTACTGAACTCAACATAACTCAACATAAAAACATAGGATAGGAGTCATAAAATTGATATATTGTGAAAATTAGTATTGATTGATGTTTAAATCGAAACAGTGTACTGCAATACGATATATTACGACATATTTGCACACCCCCCCTATAAGGCCTAACATTTTAAAACTGTGCGTTCCCTTTGCTCATCCTGCCCCTACCCCACCCCTACCCATTATCCTCCTGCCACAGCGGATCCACATCCCCCTGCAGGAAAACATTTGCCCACATTTGCCTCTGTGCTCCGGGGATTACTGGGGTTGCGGGGATGACCAGGGGCAGATCTGATTCCCAAACACTTCTAACCGAGCAGCAAAGTGGAAGTAATTTCCTAAAAGCAAACAGGGAGAGTCGAGTCATAGTTTTACTGCCTGTGAGAGGGTAAAAAGAGGATGAGGTTAGAGAAAGAAAGAGTATGAGGTTAAAGAGAAAGAAAGAAAGAAAGAAAGAAAGAAAGAAAGAAAGAAAGAAAGAAAGAAAGAAAGAAAGAAAGAAAGAAGGAAAGAAAGAAAGAAAGAAAGAAGGAAAGAAAGAAAGAAAGAAAGAAAGAAAGAAAGAAAGAAAAGAAAGAAAGAAAGAAAGAAAGAAAGAAAGAAAGAAAGAAAGAAAGAAAGAGAGAGAGGCAGACAAAGAGAGAGAGAGGCAGAAAGAGAGAGAGAGTGGCAGGGAGAGAGAGGCAGAGAGAGAGAGAGAGAGAGAGAGAGAGAGAGAGAGAGAGAGAGAGAGAGAGAGAGAGAGAGAGAGAGATGGAAGAGATAGTGGTGGAGGTGCCAGGTTTTTCCAGAGGAAACTGGGCTTTGATCACGCAGCATAATGTGCTTTCTCAGGTAGGTGTAAATTGCAAGGCGTCTGCCATATGCCTAACAGAGGCCCTAACTCCAAACACATGCATGACAGGCCAGCACAGTCACCACGAAGCCTAGCAACTATCATTAGCCCCCTGTCCCCACTCACTCAACTTTGGAACAGCCACCTCTACCTGTGAAGGACAGAAATGTCCTCTCTAATACCACTGCTTGCTATTCGTCTGCAGCTCATATCATCAAAGGTCTGTATGGTGTGTTTACATTTCAAGATCCTTTTATCAAGATCCTTTCTTGCAGAAGAAGATGTAATGTTGGATAGATATACCATAGGTTATACATTTAATCACTATAGGCAAACATGCCATTGCCATGAACAAAGCCCTTTTATGATCTTTAACACAGTTGTCATTTAGACTCTGTGTTTTGTGTGTATCAACTGTGCATCAATGTCACCTTATTAGACAACCAGAGCTGTGCAATAATTGCCCACTTAAAGTTGAGGTCAAGTAGCAAAATACAATGCCTCACCTGATATGGGAACATTGACAAAAACACAGACCACACACAGAAATACTTCTCGTTAACTCTGGGGAGGGTAGGGGCAGAGTTAGAAGAAAAATAAAGCAAGAGCCATGTTAAAGAAATGAGCATCTCTTCTGTCATCTTTCCTTGTTGTCATCAAAATCAGACCTAATAAAATGCATCCCAACATAGTGAAAGGCCTTCACATCAGCCTTCTCTCCCTCAAGGACAAAGACCTTTCGCAGACACAACAACAAAGCCAGCGCCAGGCAGAGAAGCCAACGCTAGTGCTGATCCACACCATCGTGTCCACACCTCACATATTTCCAGGCTCTCCCTTCCTCACAGACAATCTCTCTTCAAACTGGCCTATGAAATGGGGGTGGCGGTGCAGAAAACGGAAATTACGTGCTGTTGAAATGTTTCACAGGCCCATGCCAAAGGAATGCCAACTCCAACGCAGCCTACTCCTGCATGAGAGCCTCATACGCCGCCTTTATTCCCACCTGGGATCATATCTGAAGGTGGCTAAAAATCCCTTTTGTTAAAACTGGGAATAATAAAGCTTTTCATGCAGTCTCAGACTGTTCCTCTACACCCGGGATAAGCAGGCACAATAACTATGCCAAATAAAACACAGATAATTTAACTGACTGATAAAACATTCTTCTTCTTCTTCTTCTTCTTCTTCTTCTTATTATTATTATTATTATTCTTGTTTTTGTTGTTGTTGTGCAAGGCTTGGATGTGTCCTTAAATGGTAAACACATTCAACCAAGCAGGCCTACACTGCTTCAAGGAAAAATGAAGCATTGAAAGTACTAGAATAAACAATGTATGTGTTTATTCTTGGCAATATTATTATTTAAGAAAAAACAAACAGGTGGATTCGTGCATTAGCAAGCAATGTGCAGGTACCCGTTTGCTGTCGTGCATGTTCAACCAAGTGGCCTGATATTGCTACAAGGGTAGGCTAAGTCAGATATTTCGAATCTTGGGTTAAAAAAAAAAGACAAGCCTGAGCGCGCCTACTGGATAAAGGCAGCTGGCAGCTAACTCTTAACTCTTCAGGGAATATCATGGCGGTGCAAGGTCAAGTTGTGTGTAGTTTATCTTGAGGTTTTTAACGTAAAATAAAAAAAACAACACCCACTTGATTGTTTCTGAAAATGCACTTTAACCGTACTGTTTGGCTGTTAACATATACCATGCAACTGCAACATGCAGGCGGAAACAAATTAGGTTATTAGTTCCATTCCAACAATTCTCTTCTCATCTCTGCCCAGAGATTCGTGGTAACGTTATCCTAATAAAATGTTCAACACCGCATTTAAGAGGTAGCCGATATTGTCAACATATGCTAGAACGTGCAAGCATGTACGTCATGCTTAGATGGTTTGGCAGCGAAACCAAGCGAATTAGTTACCCTCTCTATTAAGTTTTTTTTTACTGCCTAGCAGGTGAATTTGGCTTGAAGCCAAAGTTGTATCGCTCAGTACAAATGTTGTCCATAATGCCTGTAACAAGTAAAATGAGGACTGCCTGTAACAGCTGACAAAGTACTACCAAAGTCCACGCATTACGAAAAAATCCCTTCAGCTCTTGTGACACTAGCCTTGCAACTCGTGTGAATAAATAATATTGCCTGTTCGCCACACCGCATGCGACACTAGGTACAACTCCATGACTAGCCTGTTTATCTCGTTTATCTCATTTTACACCGATAATTACTATAAAACGGTGCCTCGGGGGCCATTGCAACTACGGAACAAAACCTTTCTTTCAACATTAGAATGAGCTTAACTTACCTCAAATTAGTCTTACCAACTCTGCAGAGCAGCGGAGAAGAGTTGACGCAGTTGTCTCCTGTAACTTTATACCCCTTTCGAGAGGCGCAGTAACCCGCCGGTGTAGTGCTTGCAGGCTAGAACCTTAAAAGAACAATTATTTTTTTCCTAATTTGACCAAGGCTGACTTATCGTCCTGCTACCTCTGTACTTGCCCTTTGTGGTTCCCCGGAGTTTTCGCCAAGTAGGAGCCCCTCCACTATTACGCTCATGCGCACAGAACACGCATGGATAGCTTTGAGTGGAACACAAAGGATATTCCCTGACGCAAAGGCGTGACGTGCAGCCAGGCACACAGGTATACAACACGGTGCGTCCGTGCGGAAAGGTTGACTGGTTATGTGGAAATGATGGGAGACTTGTTTAGTTCATTTTTAATTCATAAACGTGCTTACTTACTTTACCAGCACTGAGCCCAGTTTGAAAGCAGATGGCAGTAGGCTACTGACTGCTTGTGTCGCCCTAACCAGCTCAGGCAGTGTCTAAATATGTATTAATAGCCACAAGTCACAAAAGCATTACAATATAGTATACTGATGTTGTGGTGGTGGTGGCACATGAGCCAATGTTCCACCGTACTTCTAAAACCTAGTTTACTCCATTTCACCCAGTTTCTCTGTCTCTCTCTGTCTCTCTCTGTCTCTGTCTCTCTCTCTCTCTCTCTGTCACACACACATAGAGAGAGAGAGAAAGAGAGAGAGAGAGAGATTAAGATGTATAGAATATGGTGCAGTGTTAAATATGATCTCATTTAGAAGACACTTATAAACCAGAAACCTCAACACAACTACCTGTTCTGTTTTAGTTTTCTTGTCTCAATCAGATGTCTTTATAATGCATGGCATTCTTTTTCTTCCTGAAAATACCAAAGTCAACAATTTTGTTAAATGATATAATCCGGTTTGACTAATCTGTAAACAAAATACATATCACATCTTTAAAGGTGAAGTAAATTTGGTCCAATTGAGAAAATGACTGCACTGCTATATGAACCAAGAGAAAACTGAGGTGTGATGTAAAATGTTTGTGTGTGGGTATGTGTGCCAAATTTTACCTTTGCATACATAGTTGTGCTGCACTACTAATCCTTATCAGGGCAATCAGGTCACTGTGTCAGGAGGCTAACACACTTGATTCCAAAAGAGCAACAGCATATGAGCATTTTCACACCCCAGCTCCTACTTATTAACACCCCAGCTCCTACTCCGGATATTTAAGAGGACCAAGTGTACTTTCCTGCACCCGCACAGGTTTTCCAGCTTGCAAGCAGCTGTAAATCTTTGTGCACTGGTTTCACAGCAATATGTTTGTATAGGTTACTTCAATAATTTAAATGCAGTGTATTGTTTTTTTTGTGTGTAATTACCTGTAGACTGTATATAGGTAAATGTGTAGGCTATAGAGTGGGTGTTTGAGTCAGTTATAGGTATATTGTGCCCCCCTGTGTGTAAACGTGGTAACTACAACTGAACCGAATAAACTTGCCACATCAAAACAAGCCACATTAGGGCTTTTTGTGTGGACAATACAATTTTCCCAAAAGGCTCTTTTGCTGCAATAGCTAATGTTCATTAAAAAAACACTCAAGTGCAGGATGCCTGGATGATTTTATGGAAAACGTGGACGTAACTGGGACAATTAACAACGTTATCTTCAACACCTTGAATGTAGCCGCTGGCCTCGCGCTGACGCGAATGATGACACAGCACAATGCTTGCTCACACGCTGCGGCGTGCCAGCTTTTACTTAGCTAATTACAAGCCTGACAGAACCCATTATACCTCCACGACCCCATCCCCACTACAGTAGCCTATCGCCTCTTTCACAGACCATGATCGCTCGCAGCAAGGCAAGCTGGAGTTGCAACTTTATGCGAGGGGCCACTCCTCTCTCGCTGCTAATCCGAATTTTTGATTGGTTGGGTGTTTTACACACCCACTCTGCCAACAAGTTCCGTGTTTAGTTGTTTGATAAGTCAATGACCAAATTGTTTTCCTTCTTGCTGATTCCGCGAAGATACCCAGTCCAAAATCGTCTCCGAGATGTCAGACAGGGGTTCTTTTGATACCAATGTGGTAACTCTAACTAGATTTGTATTGGAGGAGGGAAGGAAAGCGAAAGGCACGGGAGAATTGACAACACTCCTGAATTCATTGTGCACAGCCATCAAAGCAATCTCCAGCGCTGTCAGGAAAGCTGGCATCGCTAATCTGTAAGTATTATCTTGTTGATAAGCAAGCGTCATAACTTTTTTTGGTTGGTAACACAGTAGTTTAGCCAGTCGCACCGGTTAAATTAAGCTGTAGTAGGCTACCGTAAACCTGCAGAACCTAACCACAAAAAGTCTGTACATGGCAAACATTGATTTATTATGCTATTTTGTCTTTGGTGCTAAAGTTGTCCATTTGAGTTTGCACGTGGGTCGGCCTAATAAAGTTACCCATCCTTGTCGTTCTTAGTTATGGCATCGCTGGAAGCACCAACGTGACTGGAGACCAGGTGAAGAAGCTGGACGTCCTCTCCAATGATCTGGTCATCAACATGATCAAGTCCTCCTTCACCTCATGTGTGCTTGTCACAGAGGAGAATGAGGAGGCCATTATTGTGGAGCCTGAAAGCAGGGTAGGCCGCAGTTGGGGGTGTCAACTGTTTAAATCTTGAGTGAGTAAAATAAGTTCATTGTTATAATGCTTTCTACATTGTTCTGGTCATAGGGCAAATATGTGGTGTGCTTCGATCCTCTCGATGGCTCTTCAAACATCGACTGCCTCGCTTCAATCGGCACAATATTTGCAATCTACAGAAAGGTGAAGGCCATAGATTTCTTTCTCTATCTGCCAAAGATGAATCCTGCTACCAGTGGTCTGATCTGATGTATAAATGTTGGACACCTTCCATGGTCTTCCCCAGAGCTCTGATGACGATCCTTGTGAGGGGGACGCCCTGCAGCCTGGCAGAAACATTGTGGCGGCGGGGTACGCACTGTATGGCAGTGCCACCATGCTGGTGCTCTCCACAGGCCAGGGAGTCAACTGCTTCATGCTGGATCCTGTACGTCACTGTGTGGGGGTCTGTTAGAGGGATGGGTGTCTTATTGCTGAGGCAGTGATGAAAGTCCCTTCATGCAACATTTAGTAGTTTTCGTCTTCGGTCACCTTACAGGTTGGAAGCAGAATTGTCTCTCATTTGAACTACAGAGAGACGGCCCGCTCCTCCAAACTTACTTAGTGTGGTTATAGCCCATGAAGTGCGTAAAAGTGAAATCAAAAGTGTCTTTCACCCAGTTACAAGTTGATGTACCACTAAAACGATTTTGGAAACATTGTTTTAAAACTACTTAGTGTTGCTTCAAAGGCCATATGTGTTATACAGTACTGTACTGTCGCTTACGTTTATTTATTTCTTCACAGCACTCCCTTGTATTGTATGCAGGGATTTGTGTTGTTTTTTTTTCTTTTGTTGTACTTTTTCACAGTGGTAACTGGAAGCTCCTTTACAGGCCATAGGAGAGTTCATTCTGGTGGACAGAGACGTGAGGATGAAGAAGAAGGGAAACATTTACAGCCTTAATGAAGGCTACGCCCAGTACTTTGACCCGGCTGTCACCGAGTATTTACAAAGGAAGAAGTTCCCAGAGGTACATTGTTATCGTTGAACAAATGCAGTATAATGTTCCAGACACCTGCCTGTCTCATTAGACTAGCTCAGTATCAGCATTTATGTCATCAGTATTTTATAACTGTCATAAAAAAACAGGTTTTGGTAGTATTTACTAATGCACTGTATGTATTTAGTGCATTTCCTTTGGCTTGAGAAAGTAAAAGTAAAAGTCCTGCCATATATTCCTTCTGCATGTCCTCCTAACACAGATGACTTCACTAATTAGCTCATCTTCCTGGCTAAGAAGGGGTGCTGATTGGGATCAGCGGGTTGATTGAGTTGGCTGAACAAATATGTGGCAGGACTTTTACTTTCTGAACCTGGGATGTCCGCCTCTGATTTCCGTGACACTGTGGCTGCCTGTCTCACTGACACTGTGCTGCTCAGGATGGCAGCGGACCTTACGGCGCGCGGTATGTGGGTTCTATGGTCGCCGATGTCCACCGGACTCTTGTCTACGGAGGAATCTTCCTGTACCCAGCCAACGCAAAGAGCCCAAAAGGAAAGGTATGAGGAAAGGGAAGTGGTTTTAACCAGAACTCTTTTGTAATCTTTTGTTTTGTGCCTCCTTTGTCAAGTCATGCTGAGTTTTACTGTAATATTCAGGAATGTCGTAACCAGAAACCAGCCTCCATGGTAATTCTCAGCTCACCAGTCTTGCATTTCATTTCTGCATTTTAGTTTTAGCTTAGCCCTCAGATTTCCTAAAAAATGGTCTTGACACTGGATTAAATATTCTTGATTGAAATGTACACATGTTCTTAATTTTGTGTGCATGCCTGCTAATGATGCCCATATGGGTACCAGAATATAGCCTGGTAAACCAGCCCCTCGTACTTCATTTCATTTTGTACACAGGGTCTGGAACAGACACCGTCAGAAACGATTGGTTGGAGGTGTGGACTCTGCTGAAGTTTAAAAAAGGTGCCTCTGCCTTTACCCAATTGCTAACGCCTGGTCGTCACGTATGCAATTAGCCTACCTACGCACTACAGTTCAAATGTAGCACATAAGGTCAACGTCACGGCTAACGAACACACCCTCTGTTCGCTGATTGGATCGGTCTTGCTGGGGCTGACTAAATGACCCTCAAGAGATTCCGGTCCAGACCCTCTGTACAAAATGAAATAAAGTACGAGGGGCGGGTTTACCAGGCTAGTCCAGACCCTCTGTACAAAATGAAATGAAGTACGAGGGGCGGGTTTACCAGGATAACCAGGATACCCTGTTTCTGTGCCTCTCAGTCTGGAAGTGAGGCAGCATTTACCTATTCAGCCAGTAGAGGGCTCAGTGAGCCCTGACTGTTCTAACAAATGTGTATCTCTATCTACCTGTCTGTCTCCCTGTCTCTCTGTCTCTGTCTCTATCTCTTATCTGCCCGCCTGTCTGTCTATCCCTCCATCCAGCTGAGGCTGCTGTATGAGTGCAACCCCATGGCCTTCATCATGGAACAGGCTGGAGGTATGGCCACCACAGGGGTCATGGATGTCCTGGACATCCAGCCTGTGAGCATCCACCAGCGAGTTCCCGTGGTGCTGGGCTCCCCTGACGACGTGAAGGAGTACATCAACATCTACAAGAAACACTTCCCCTGAGAGCGAGAGGGAGAGCAGCTGCACTGTGAATGCTGACACCAGTGACCAAAAAGCATCGACCAAAGTGAAGGACAACCAAACTACACTCCATATCTCCCACACTGCATCTCACACTGGAGACCCAAAAGCTAACGCCTAGCGTTATTGACCAGACCAAAGATAATAATTCAGCCCAAGCCATTAGCTTGGGGTCAACTAGAAGGATTACTGTAAAATGTTTACGGCTAAAATCATTCCGTCAATCAGTCAGCACGGGAGGACCACATATGTCTGTAATGCTTCAAAAGTGACTGACATGGTGTTTAAAAGATGAGATCTGCACAAATTAAATCCTAAAAGTCTTTATACATTATATCTTGTGTGTCTCTCTTGACTTACACCGCATATCCACATGAGTGAGTGGTGTGTGAGCAATGCTGTTTTCAGGGTTCCCACGATCACGGAAATCCTGGAAAAGTCATGGAAATTGACAATGCAACTGTCCAGGCCTGGAAAAGTCATGAAATTTTGTAAATTCACTGAAAGGTTTGGAAAAGTCATGGAATTTTAGTTTTCCCTAACGCAACTACAGCATTTTCTTAAGTTATCATTAGGTCTTTAGAGTTGACAATAAATGCATTGACAGTATTTTGAATGTTATTTGAATGTTATTTCATATTTAGCCTTAAAAGTATGCTAAATTCTACACACTTATAATGCTGTGAAGTCATGGAAAGTTCACTTTAGGTCATGAAAAAATCATGGAAAATTTTTGAAATTTTGCAAGTGAAAAAGAGTGGGAACTGGGTGTTTTAGATTGTGTATTTATTTAGTTATTCTCTCTGGGCAGAATTCCTATGTGTATTCCCATGTCAATGCAGCACCTTACACTCTTTCTTTATCTCTGTCTGCATTGTTTGTATTGCTGATAACCAGGTTACTTCTGGTAGATATCCCTGCTGGAACAGTCAGTAGTCCAGATATTTCCGGAAACACCGGTTTCTACTCTGATACGGTTAGCCAAGAGCCAATGCAAAAGGAGGCATTGATTACTTCTGCTGCAGCTTGTTTTTGGGGAAACGGAGAGCACAAGTAAATGTCTGTGCTGTTTGTTATTATGTTGCAGAACAGGGTTTTCATGAACATTAACAAAGAGGACTGTCTAGTGTTCTGTTACAGGAACTGCAGAGAAGGCCAGCCTAGTAAAATCACAGTAACTATAGCAACGAGGCAGTGGTTATTCAGCATGCTGAGCTTCTCCAAAACCCTTATTTACTATCAACAGGGGTTATATTAGCATAACATGTTTTAAAAGATGTGGACAAAGAATAGCCAAGTCTTTATTGTCAAAGTATAGTGAGATGGCGTTCAGAACAGCCCGCAATTGAATATAAATAGATAAGAATAGCTAGGTAGAATTAAAATATAGGTTCAGATTTACAGCGATATATACAAGCAAGACTATAAGACAATATAAAACAATACGTACATATTACAATACAGATCTATGGATAAATAAATAAGGTGCAGAATATGCCAGCAGCAGGGTAAGTTTACATCCTTGATCTTTCACCTACTAGCAGGCAGTGGTGGCGGAGGTATGTTACTGTGTGGTGTCCTAGACTTTTTGAGGCTTCGTGTAGAGAAAATGTCTTTGGTGACTTTTATTCACGATCCACAAATCACTGAAGCCTCACAAATTCAGAAAATGTCATTGTTAAAAGGAGGTTTTAGAAACAGAAAAGGGTTTTAATGAACATGTAAGGATGCAAAACATGGATCATTAGGGGCAACACACATGTAACCTTGTTTACGCAGCTTATCCAAGGCCTTTGGTGGACGTAATGTTGACGTCAAACTGGAGTAAATTCCACTGTGGTGTTTTTATTGGTGAAGTGATTAGGTGAAGCAAGGGTGCAATATGTTGACTGCTTTTGTGATAAGTATGGACCCAGACTAAACAAAACAAGATAAGCAGTCCTACACAGGAAAACAATCATTTAAAAAAGTTCTTACTTTTAAAAGGTCTTTCTCTGAAGATTTTTTAGTTCTGTTGTTATACTTGACAGATATGTGCTTGAAACTGTTGATCTTGCATACTAATGTGTTATTTCGTGAATGCTACACTGTGTATCTCCACATAATGTGGAGTGTCTGTATGTCAAGAGGAGCTGACCTTTCGCTAAAGGTCAGATAAAGTGCACAGAGGTCCACTGACATTTGAATCACATTTGGTGTGCTTGGAGCTGTCTTGGTGTCCTTCTATTTAAAAATCCTCAAACTTTATCACATCTAGCATGAGAAATAATGTTACCTGTAAAGTTCAGCTGGACATTTTGTTGGAATATTTATGAATGCCCATACTGATTCATTGCAGTTACAAACGATACCATCTATTGTTGTTATACATACAAGAATAATGATAGTGTTTGTCCACAAGATACAAAGTTTTTAGATCATGTCAATGTTGCCCTCTTTTGTCTCGTGGCATCTACCACAGACCACAGGAGTAGTCGGATCTCCCTGCCTGGCACCCTGCCCATGTCTCATTGGCGGGCACCGCCTGCTGTCATTCTGTTACCTGATCCCCCTTGCCACTTGACTAACAAATATAACCCATGGCCTTTATGCACAAGGTCTGGGCTACGGATACCAGCTTACTACCCTTGCCTTTCCACGCTCACACTCTCTGAGACACCCACGCTCACTCTCTCTCTCACACACACACATACACACAGTCCACCTGGACCTGCACACTCTGTCTTGGGCTAACCACTGGCAGCATGACGGATCAGTCTATGTTCGACACGGATGTATGGACCCTGACAAGGTTCATTATGGAGACGGGCCGACAGGCCAAGGGTTCGACCGGCGAGCTGACCCAGCTGATCAACTCCATGCTGACTGCCATCAAAGCCATCTCATCAGCGGTGAGGAAGGCAGGCCTGGCTCACCTGTAAGTCCCTGATGGGTGTGGGCAGACTGTGCAGCTGTGCTGTGAGAGAGGGCATGTCTTGGGGAGAGTGCTATGGCTAAAACCATAAGCACATTTTGGCATGCATCTTTTGCATGTAAAACACACTTGCTCATGCAATGACTATACAATGTTATCTAATGGGAGTCTTAATTATCTGAAAGACATTTTGCTAACGTCATGACCTTAACCTATTTGATTGTCTTTTTTTATGGACTGCCATCATGCTTTTATGAAACTCAGGAATGGAGGTTGGAATTGATCTCACTTAAAATGGCAATCTGTACAAGCACAAAACACCAGAAGGTTCATCAACATACCCTGCCCTTGTTGTTGTATAACGTGAAAGGCTGTAAGATTATGCATGCATTCATCTTGTTTAAATAATGCACAGTAAGCATAAGCATGGGCATGCTACACATAAGGGAGGGCTGTCATAGTATTGTTTTTTGGATGCCTGTGATATGAGAAGCAATCCTGAGATTAAGTAGAGTGAGTCTCATTTCCCAGACTGTATAGAAAGGCTAATACCCTGTCCACACGAGAATGAAACGGCGGCGTTGTCAGACTTTCTCACTTTGGAAGCCGTTCTCAAAAAGTATCGTTTTCGGCCACCCAAAACGCCGGCGCCGTGTGGACGGAAGGCCAAAACGCAAATAAACTTTACCGTTTTGACCTGAAAACGTTGTCGTGTGGACGGGCCCTAAGATGGCTGCCTTCAATGGCAAAATACAATCACAAATAGCTGGCTACTACACCCACAGATGGTAAAAACCCTGAGGAGGTGCATCTCTGCACCATGGCTGAACTACCAAACAGGCCAAACAGCCCCAGGGGGGCCAGAGGGAAAAGGGGGCAGGGGAGGGGCCCTAACACCAAAAGCTATGTACACACCACTGACCCCAGAGCTCCAGGGTTGACCCTTGACAGGCCCTTGACTTGTGTACAGTATACATGTGCAAAGTATACAGTATACAGTACAGGATGCATGTTCATTGGAGTTCATCACACAGTGTAGCTGATTATGATGAGCTATGGTGCACAAGACGATTGAGAGCCATGAATCCATTATCCGGTCCTGGGCAGAGATGTGATGCCGCCTCCATTAGTGTCCATCTCTGCCACTACTGATTGGCAAACATCTGCTCAGTGTCTCCTTCCTGCCCCTGTAATCTCCACAGGCAAGGCATCGCCGGGAAGACGAACGTAACAGGTGACGAGGTGAAGAAGCTGGACGTGCTGTCCAACGACCTGTGCATCAACATGCTGCGGGCATCGTACGGAACCTGCCTTCTGGTAACAGAGGAGAATAAGGAGGCCATCGTCATTTCAGCAGACAAGAGAGTAGGTTAAAGCCACATTGTGTAACTTTTGTATTAACGCTCATTGAATTAGCTCATTAGTGAGTAATTACATTCACTAGCAAACTTAAGTGTTCTTGTAAACTTTGAATGATTCATTTATACATACTTGCTACCATGCTGTGCCGCCTTCTTGAGACTATAGGGGGCAACAGTAAGAAAAAAAAACAGCTTTTTTACATTTATCACTGTGATATACAACCTCGCCACTAGATGGCAGAAAATCTCACACAGGATAGCTTTAAATCCAGTCCAGTGAATTGCATATGATGTGGTGTTTTTGTGTGCTGAAAAGTAATAAGAACGTGTAGTTACTAATGAGGAAACATGATTACACTGTTGGCAATGTGTATTTTTAATTTTATTTTTATGATGTTTAATAATTCAAACTTTTTTTTCACGCATAGGGTAAATATGTTGTCTGCTTTGACCCACTGGATGGCTCCTCTAACATCGACTGCCTGGCATCGATTGGAACCATTTTTGCCATCTACAAAAGGGTAAGTGTGTGTTGCACATAAAGATCTCTTTGTTGCTGCAGCTTAAAACACATTACCTATGCTATATATCTGCATGTGATCATACGCAGAACAATTTACTCTGTTACAAAAGTAATACTTTACAGGTACAACAATACAACTTGGTCAAAAATGACTTGAGGTGATGTTGGCAGTTGTTCTGCTATTGTCTCATGCAGATTGAAGAGGTAGATGCCCCGCTTTCCAGAAAACCAGCAGCCCAATCCAGACTGCTGGCTACAATCTGTTCTATCAATTCTTTGTGTTGCTTTGTATTCATCTCCCACCCCGACAACTCTCTCTCTCTCTCTCTCTCTCTCTCTCTCTCTCTCTCTCTCTCTCTCTCTCTCTCTCGCAAAGATGTCCCCATGGAATTCATGACACATATCCTCCTTCAGATTTGAGCTACATGTTTGCAAAATTATAAGTGTGGAATTTCTGTATGGGGTGGAGGGGGATGGAATCTAGCCAATTGCTTGGTCTGACTTCAAACTTAACCACAGGTTGAAGTAACTTCTGACTGACACTAGATGGCGTTATTACTTTAACAACTGTTTGTTTATCAAACTCACCAGCACTCACTCACTTAACATGATGACAGATGACTCATTGTAACAACCATGAAAACAGTAGGCTACAAAAGAGGAAAAAATAAAAAAAGTAGCTTTGGTGAATAAACAGTGTGCTCTAAAATGTAATATGCTTTGTATTATTGGTT
>CM050217.1:9822500-9842500 GCA_027475355.1 Coilia nasus
CATATTGTCCTTTTCTTTTACTTTTGTGAAGCACATTGAATTGCCATTGTGTGTGAAATGCTCTATACAAATAAACTTGCCTTGCCTTGCCTTGCCACTGTACGTCTGCCTGAATTTTTTGCCATCACAGAACAACATGTGACACATGCCCCATTGCCCATACTTCAATTCAAAATCTTTGCGTTATATGAGTGGGATGGTGATATTGATGTAAAATGCAATGTTAATGTCTCATAAGCATGCATGTGGCCCATACAGGATGGCAGTTCTCCATACGGTGCCAGGTATGTGGGGTCTATGGTGTCCGATATCCATCGCACTATCGCCTACGGAGGCATCTTCATGTACCCCGCCAACCAGAAGAGTCCAAAAGGGAAGGTACGACTAAGATTTCTGCACATCATCAGTAACGTATGGCTCACATGCATTAGTGGCATCAGTGGAAAATGGTTGTGCTATGCAGTCGCATGTGACAGGACATTTTGAGTAGCTTGTGACTGGTGCATTGTCTGTTTGTGGTTTCCTTGTTCCATGACTCCATAAGCAAGTTACAGTAAGGAAGAAGAGCGCTATATTACATGATGCTTTTATCAGGGTCAGAGTTCTTTATTTTAAGTTCCGTCAAAATGCTAAAATCGGTCATGTACAAGCATGACCAGCATTAGTAACCAAGGAGGAAGAATTGCGTAATGCCTAATGTCAGTCACCGGTCAGTCTCCAGGACACTCACCAGAAACACACTGTAGGTCTTGCTTTTAAAAGTCTGGAGTCTCTCATGGTGTGTGTGTGTGTGTGTGTGTGTGTGTGTGTGTGTGTGTGTGTGTGTGTGTGTGTGTGTGTGTGTGTGTGTGTGTGTGTGTGTGTGTGTGAGTGTGTGCGTGTGTGTATGATTTGAATATTCAAAAGTGCACTATGAATTTTACAAAGCAAATGACAAAAACAAATGTATATATATATATAAACTTTAAAGTGGATACAATGACCTGCAGTAAGAATGAAATTATCAGAGGACATGTTTGGGTTAAGTACTGGAACAACACAGTCCCCAACACAGTGCTTATGACGACATTGAGGTATTGCCAATTTCAACAACATATCTTTGCCCAGATTTTACAGAATGTGACATGGAGTTCTTTAAACAACAAAGTCAGGTTTGAAAGTTGAATTTATTTATTGTTAGTCTACATGTGTCTTCTCTTTATATACTTTAATTAATAACAACAGAATCTAACAACAGAATGTGTATTGTTGCATAGTTTTGAAAAGATGTAGGGATGAAACCCACTCTTTGAAATATCAGAGAATCCTACAAAAGTGTGCTTGATTTCTTAAGGTGCTTCCACACTGCCCCAACAAACACCAACCAACACCAACCAACTCCAACAAACGCCAACAGTTGGCGCAGTGTGGACCACCAGTCTGTGTTAGTTTGTTCTTGTTGGATGGAGTTGGAAGAGTTCAACATGTTCGGTCCGGTCTGGTGGAGTTGTACAATGTCTGACCAATGTAGACCAAAAATTACTTTGGCCACATTCAGTACACTTTCAACTTTGCCCATGTTAAAAAAATATTGAAGATCAAAAACAGATGGTGACAAAAGTTAGTCTTGTCAGTGTTTAGTCTGGGCAGTGTGGACTGGCAGTTGGTTTTCTGAACATTCTAAAGACTGCCAGCTGCTAGGTGCCAACAACTGCCAACTTTAGAATGTTGGAGTTGGTTGGCGTTTGTTGGGGCAGTGTGGAAGCACCTTAGGAACAGTGTAGTTATATATCTGACTGCAAAATAAACCAGTAAATGGGTAACAAGTATGTAAAACAGCTATCTGAATGGGTCTGTTTGTTGCTGGGTTTGGCCTTGTTGAGCTAACACTGCTTATCAGAGCACAATATGATGCAATACAGTCTAAACAAACAACTAAAAAACACCAACAACCATCTGTTTATATCTCATGTTACCACAAACGTATGTGATACTGTTGTAATAGTTTGCTAAAGATGTTTGCTTCATTGTATGTAAAACTAACAAACCAACAGAATGTGTTTCTTATAGCTATGACCTAAACATACACCACTCTTCAAAAATTGCTCTTCGAATAATATGCAATTTAAAATATATATACTGTATATGTTTTTCTCATTGGTTGTCCATAATGTTGTTAACAGCCTGGTAGAAAATGAATGACCTAGCAGCCATAGGTATTGACATGTAGGCTTCCCACAAGTATGCTTCCCACCTTATCTGTATTGCTGCTTTATCTCTCCTGGGCCAGAAGGCTGATACAGTGTGGGCTGAATATGCTACTAATTTTACAGCCCTTTTCCCAGTAACACTTCACCCCTCTCTCTCTCTGCGCTCTCTTCCCCACAGCTGAGGCTGCTGTATGAGTGTAACCCCATAGCCTTCATTATCGAGCAGGCCGGGGGAATGGCCACCACGGGCACCCAGAGAGTGCTGGATGTCCAGCCCGAGTCTCTCCACCAGCGGGTTCCCTTTGTGGTGGGCTCCCCTGAGGACGTGGAGGAGTACCTGGCCATCGTCAGAAAGCACCAGAAGTAGAGCAGCAGCGGCAGCAATGGCAGTGGCAGTGTGAGCGTGCGGCCATGTTTCAGCCTAGTCATCTCATCCTTGCTTTCATCACGTGGCTTTTTGTCTTTTCATGTGTCACTGCCATGTCACGGACATTGTTTGCCTATTTACGAGAAGACCAAAAGCAGTAACTAAAAGTAGGAAAAGAATACAGTTTTTAAAAAAAAGCTTTTAACTGTTAAAAAGAAATATTTATGTTAGGTAAACTTAAGGCTCACTGTATGTCAAACTAGAGATCAGACTGACCTTGTCAACCTCTTAGTGGCCTTGTCAACAATGTGGCATTATTATTTATTTATTTATTTATTATATAGATGTGTCCTGGAAAATAAAAGCACTACTACTCTAGTGACTGTGAACCGGTTGGCAAAGGCTCCTAAGTTAAAAATACAAAAACAAACAAAGACTATGCCGCTTTAAGTCCATGTTCTACTTTCAGCAGCTGCATTTTATTCTTTATGGCTCAGTGTACACTGAAGCACAGGTGTGGGTGGGTACGTTTGTCTCACAGATAGAACACAGAGTGCCCTCCTTCTTCATGTTTTTCTCTCTCTCTCTCTCTCTGCATCCTTGTCTTTGGCAGGTCTAGACTGCTGTGTTCATATATAACTTCAGAAGTGGCTAGGTTTACACTCCAGACAAGGAACGCAGAGTAAACATGGGGAGACCCCCCCCCCCTCCCAAACCTCCACCCCCACTGCAGGCCATAGCTGACATTTGTGCCTAAAGTATTGGGAAGTCCTTGCCAAGAGACCAGACTGTTGTCACACTGTTGTTTCCACAGAACTACAACCTGACCGTAGATGAGATTTCACTTGTGGTTACACCACACAGCTGATCAACCAACAAGAAAACTGAAAAACTTGAGAATGACGTATAAGGGCACAGAAGGTTCTTTTTATAATTGTGGAGCTGATAGTTGATGAACGTCATAGTTTCTAATTTAAGTTCCAGATACCTCACTTTAAAACAGCAGCAGTGGCAGTAGTTTCAGGTTTCCGTTAAGAAAGCATGCAAGACTGGCTTGTTAAATGACCTAGAAAAACAGTACTTTTGTTACAAGGAAAACTAATAGTACATAGGGGATTGGAAATGTGTTAGACAAGTGAATGCTTAAATCACACAGGAGACATTTTCTGACACACAAAACCAATATGAATAGATACCTGAGGAGCACCATATTCAAGCTTAATATAAAAAATATTTTCTAGGCTGCTTTGGTGCTGGTGAAGTAAACAATGGAGATGGTAGATGCAATCTTTCACAAGGATTGATATTTCACTTCTCCACTGTAATATAGCCTGTGTTGACAGTTGACTAAAATACATTTTATCATGATTCAGACAAGACTTCTCTTTTCTTCAGGCAGACAAGTGTAATCCTGCCAAATGTAATTGCTTTCAGATACATGTTCCTTGATGAAAGCCTATGCATTTCTATCAGAAATCATTACTGCTAGCTTTAATGATATCTTGTCTTTATTTGCAAGGTCATGGAAAGCAAGTTTTATTCTAGCAATTTCCAAAATGTTTGTATAGTGGTGGTTCACATGTCTACTGCAATTCAAAGCTCATGAAAGTTCACTTCCTCAAGGCCTAACCCTCAGGGTTATTATTTTTAAATATTCACTTCTCTTCTGATATTTCTATTCTAGATTTGAATAAAAGTCAAAAGAGTAGTCTCAGCTCCAGTTACATGTGTGTGCACTCATAAAACCGCAAACAGAGAAGACTTAAGTTTTTAAAACTTTAATTGACCGTGCTGGGAGGTAGAAAACAATTTATACACAGGCCTACGACAGATAAAAGACACTTGATAGTATGAAATACATATATTTACATAAAACAATTTATAAAACCTATAAATCAAAGCGGCATGACCAAAAAAAAAAAAAAACAAAAGTTAATTCCCTCAATAAACAGTGTTTTTTTCTTCTCAAATATCAACCCTTGCAGTAATCTGCAGGGCTCAGACATAATAGCAGCCATCAAGGCTGAAGCCTAAAACACGTAGCTCCACATCTCAAAAGGCCCGTTATTCCCTTACTTAGTGCATTTCAGTCCAATATGTTTTAGCAGAACTCCAATGTATCCATTTGGACAAAAAAAAAAAAAAAGGGGGGGGGGGGGGGGGGGCTAAAAACACTGAAATTCACAAGCGAGCCAGTGAGAGCGAGGAGCACTCCTTTAAAAACGTGTAAAAGTGGCTGTGCAGTGGGTGACCCTCTACATGAGCGGGTAGCTAGCAGCAGTAGCGATGCCACAGTGGTTCTTGCGGTCCTTGGCCATGTAGATGTAGCCCTCGTCACCCCACTTGTCACTCCAGCTGCAGGGGGAAAAGAACAGAAGAAGCACCAAGTGTCAATAACGTGCGTGGCCGTGTGCAATAGCCGAAGCACAAATTAAAGCGGCTGAAAGTGAACGTGGTTACCTGTTCTTGACAATCCAGTACTTCTTGCCATCGACATCCTCACTCTCGAAACCATAGCCAACCACCAGCACACCATGGTCAAGCTCTGTGCTGCTGCACTCCTTTTCATAGTAAATACCTGCACACGCACACAATACCCATAAAGCAATGTGAGAGATCACTCATTTTCATTCATTTTTACTCAGATTTTAAAAAGTTAAAACAAAGAATAACGGTTAGGTTAAGTGGAGTTTATAGTACAATTCCATATTTATAGTGTCTTTCCAAGTCAGAAGTGACAAATTGAGCACCCCTCAGTTGCCCAGCTGGCTAATGGGACACATGAAACTAGATTTTCTAGATGCTTTAGCAGGATGTGACATCTCGTTAGTGGGATCTTGGATCCAAAGGCACACACAATGTACTATACCCTACAAAGGGCATCTGCCTGCTATTTGCGCCTGCAGGCGGTGACATAATGTCAGGTCTATGGTGAAAGGCAGAGGTGGGAGAGCTCCTCACCAGAATGGTAGAACTGGAAGGACTCGTGCCCGGCGTCAATGGCGACAGACACAGGCCCAACAGCAGCGACGGCCTTCATCAGAGCACGCTCCTTGCCACTGGGGATGTCCACAAAGCCTGTGTCATTGGCAGCGCTGTATTTGGGGTCGTAGTGGCAGGGCTGATCATCCTGCAAACAAAAAACAAGCAATTAAGCCACTGCTTTAGCCACATGGTGTCCTCTAAATGTCATTTTCTTACAAAATCTATTTCATTCTTATCAGAGGACTTAGAGATGCGTTTATCAGAGATGAGGACACAAAATCAGACACTTACAGTGCCCAGGTAGGGGTAGGCATCCTCGGTGTCGAGACCGCCGTTGTCCTTGATGTACTGGAAGGCCTGGTCCATAAGTCCGCCGTTGCAGCCCTCGTTGCCCTCTGGCCGGGAGCAGTCCACCAGGTTCTGCTCGCTCAGAGACACCAGCTTGCCGCTCTTCCTGAAGAGCTGGCCCTCCATGGCTCCGGTGGTACTGAAGGCCCAGCACGAGCCGCACTCACCCTGAAGAAGGGAACACACAAATGGTTTTGCGGTTGTCAAATATGCATGGGGCGTTTCTACAATGAAGGGTATGACAGGAATGAAAATCTGTCCGTGTGCTCAACTGCAATGTCTGAACATGCAATGGGACTTAGCTTTTTCATAAAAAACACATACGTTAATCTATGGACAATAATCTGGCCAACAAAGACGGATTTCAACACTTGTAAAATTAGACTGATATCTAGACCCAAGACTACACCCTCACAATGTCACAAAAACATGGGGACCTTTAAAGCAAACAAGTATGGAAAAGTGGAACAAAACTACAAATAAAAAACAAATCTGCTTATGTCCCTAGCATAGCAGCAGCACCACTTGTGGAGTTACAAACACAAACTGAGGTCATGTACATTTTGTTCCTTGTAACAGACTGGTCAGACTGGCTTCACAGACATACATTGCCAGTCGGTCATAAACATGGAGGAACTCTGGACCTGTTGACTGTTGCTCTCCAGTTTATATATATAGCTGGGGGAGGCGCTTCTTCTGCCCTCTTCTGTTCACACAAACGTCACAGCAAAACGTGTCTGGGTCTGTGTGTATGTGTTGGCATTACCTGATCCTTCACCGGTGTCACATATCCCAGCTCCCTGTAGTCAATCTTCTTGGGGGCTTCAATAAAGTTGGGCTCCATAAACAGAGTTCCCCTCTGCCTCTTCTCTGCCTTGTGTTTGTAGCCGTTCATGACCTGCCTGAACTCTTCGTGCGTCTGCAAAAAAACAGTGGACTTGAGCAACTTGTATTCCACAACTAAAACTGTCAATATATGGAAGCGACTCAGATTGGACAAAAACATTTTCTATGGAAACTATAGCAGTGAAACCATGAGCTGGTGCAGATCTCTCTCAAAGTAAGATGTTGCAATGGGAAGTGATTCAGCTTTCTTACCATATCCCCAAAATGATTCATGCCAAGGCGGTAAGAATGTTCGCCCATGGAGTGCTCAAGGTTGTGCATCTCAATCTTTCTCAGGTTCTTCTCCCACACAATTCGCCTCCATCCCTCTTCCTTCTGATAGAAAATGTGTAGTCATTTAGAGGGCGAGTTCTTACAACTCCATGCACATGTGTTTTTTTTAGTCACTCATTTCCTACCTCATGATATTTTTTGCTGTGGAAGGACTTCCACTGGTCCCAATGTTGATCAAGTCCCCGATCAAAACTTGGTGCAGCCAAAACGGCGCTGAGGCACAATGTGAACACCGCCACGTACATTCTCACGAAGATCTGGGAATGAAAAAAAAAAAAAAAAAAAAAAAAAAAAAAAGGTCAGCACTTTCTGCTGAATCATGCTGCGGGGTTCTTCAGACAGGACTTTTAAACGTTTTCAAAATAAGATAACTTTTCAATCCATCTCACAATGTCTATTGGCTACGAAGCCATGCTTGTATGAGGCTATTGACAAAGAACTTTATTCCGCGTCAGTTCAATTTGTAGTGGGGACAAACTGTACCGCACTCTTCAGGGAAAAACAAACGACAATAGATAACGTTGCTATACCTCACGACAAAACACTGCAGACAGTTAAATAATAGCATTACACAAACACAGTATTGCAAGACCGTTGTTGATTAAAAGCTAAATAATATTTTCAATAAGACAAACGTATTGCAGCGAACAAGATGGTGTGCTTTGTTTGTTCCAGTCACGAGATCCGGGCGGATCCAGTAGGCAGCTGAAATGCTTCCAAGAAACAAAACACGGCCCGCAACTCACCGGGAAATCGAAAATAAAAGCGATACTACTAAATCCGACAGTTCCTTAAAATTAAGCTACTGCACAGGCTTTGATGGGCAACCACTGAGCATTATTATTATTGGCGAAGTACTGGAAGTAATTCGCCAAGACAACAAACGACAATAAACCCAATTAAAATACATGGATCCACTATGTTCAAACAAAAATACATCTTGTACAAAATGTAAAAAATAATAGTCAGTTATGCGTTTGGTTAGATACAGGTCTACACCTACCAAAATGCGACAGACTGAAGAATAAAGTAGGCTAGCCTATGTGTACAATGTAAACCCTAGCTGAAATGGAATGCACGATGGAGAAAAAAAAACACAACAACGGTGGAATAAAAAGGCCGAACGAAATTAAGCACAGACAAACTGTAGCATACTCTACAATGTAAGATTACGCTCACCTCTGAGATGTTCAAACCTGCAATGGTTCGAGTGGAAGGAAACATCAATTTATAAAGCGTTTACACGAATGAATAATCTGATATATTCTCATTGGCTGGCTAGTGAGCTGTTGATCCCACCCATGTGAAGTCACCCTAGCATGTGATTAGGTAGCACGTGATGTTGCTCCACACAAAGCAATCCCCCCGAACTTCCAAACGCCTACGGTTTAAATTGGAACTAGGCAAATAAGTTTCAAATGAAGTTTGGCGTCTTTTGCTGTATCAGAATACGCAACGTAACTTTAGACTATCAGGCTTATGATTTCGCTTTGCATTCCAAAAATGTCTACGTTTTTTCTAATCCATTTAGGAATTGTATTGTCCGCCATAGGCTACATAACAGCTATGCAAGGGTTCAAAGTCCAAATTGATGGGATGTTTGTTATTTACTTCAACGACCCAGATGTTTTCAAACTTGGCCTGAGAGAAAGGATGCGACTTAGAAAAATGTAGATCACCTGTTTAGTGGTCAGTCTTTTGCCATGTCTTATGTCAGGACTTAAATCAGTTAAAAGTTTGAACCAATATGCATGTGTTTTTGAAAATCAATCTACTCCATGAAACATACCATTAAAGTGAGGGGTCAGGCACATAGAAGTAGGCCTTCTTACCTGTGCTGTAGGCCATATCTCTAGTCACCTGACTGCCTGTGACATAACCCATTTAACCAATTCATAAACAAATCAGTACTTTCCTTTCTATCTGTACATGATGATGTTTTGCCCCTGGTGATAATGTCAGAGATAACAGTGGACTTGATTAAATTCTTCAGATGTTTTCTGTGGGGAAACTGCATTTGCCACTTCCTCCCCAAACAGGTTTACACCAGAAAAAACACGGTTGGTTTAGTTTGTTCAAGAATTCCAACCACCTTTTTAAAGATTTACTTGCTATTAATACATTCATTGAGGGAAAAGTTTATATTGATTAGATATTCATGTGAGTTAACATGCAACATTGTCAAACACAGCCTTTGAAGTGACTCCACATTTTTATCTTAGAACTGTGACTTCAGATATCATTCACTCTCAACCATACATAATTGTAATGTAAATGTTAAGCAGATTACAATGAAAGCCACACAACAATACAAAGTGAGCCAAGCAGAGATACCGGTAGAGAAACACAAGGTGTTGGGGAAAGAGACAGAGTTAAGGTTGGGAGAAGAGTTTTGTGTTGCTCTGTATCTAGGACATGTGCAAGCTTGTCTACACCCCAAACTCGGGACATACGAGTCACCTTGTTCCACTAAAATTGCTTTGCTGCGATTGTACACTTCCTGCAGTGTAGACAACTCATGTGAAAGCAGAGGATGTTGCAATTCTGAAGACAGTAATGTAAACTACTGGTTGTTAAGTAACACACCCAACGTCAATTACTAAAGATTTTCTTTGTTTACTTCGTCTACACTTGTAGATATAAGGGTGGTGGCTCCTACCGAACCATATCTATCAAAATGTTTAGTAAGCAAAAAGAAAAAAAAATGCACTCAGAGAAATGTGGCCATAAAGAATTTATTATAAAAAATGTACTACGTATTAAGGAAATTACATTCTGAGACATGCTTTAAGAACATAATATAAATAGAACCAAAGGTCATGTGCAAAGAGATGACTGTACAAAGACATTATTAAATACAATTCCCCCTTTTTCCTAAAATGGACAGCATATAGCATGAGCCTCACAAGGGGGAAAAAGTGAGAGAACCACTGCTGGACAAAGAGGGGGGGAAAACCCCGACACAAAGCAAGAAAGATCAGTTATAACATTGATATTCAACCACAATAGAAAAATGTGCCTTTTGGAATGAGAAAACACCATTTGTTTAGTTCCCTTTAAGATATATTTATATATATTTTTTGTTTTTTTTATTTTTATTTCGGCTTGGCTGCAGGTCAGAGAGAGGGAAAATGACCTTCCTCTGCAGTTCTTCCCAAAGTCATGGGTTTCTAACAGGCGAATACTCACAACCATCCTTCACCTGGTCAATTCATATCAAGAACTCATGTGGCATTTGGGTTTGCGCCAAGTTCTTTTCTGCTCAGTCCAGCGGTTGGAATCTTTCGGATGAAGTACATTCAGCATTAAAATTGTTATTAAGACTATTCATATGAAATGAAGGGAGGAGAGCTTGGCGTCATCTAGCAGAGTGAAGAGGATCATAGCGAGAGAGAGAACAAGCGGAGAAGATCACAAGTTAGTCACTCTGCACTAAACTGTAGGACCTTTCTCTGTTGGGAACTCCAGGAAACCATTTCCTCTGGGCATCTGCAATACTCCTCTTTACGACTGCCATTTTGTACTGGGACAAAGGATGCCCAGTAGTTCAGTGCAGATAACAGCATCGCCCTCAGCCACTGCCTTTGAAACACATGAAAAAACTGTACCCTGCTCATATTTACATGTTCTCAATGACAGGGGCTTGGCCTGGATTATGTACGTTGCAAAACAAATAACAAATACACAGCGTTCTGTTAGCTGAGGGGTTCTGAAAGTGATGTAGTGGCTACTTGCACCACTGACAACTTTTTTAAAGGATTTAAAAGAACAACAATATACCCAGACCCATAGTAATGATGTTATTATAAGGCTATGGAAATAGATAAATCTTGAAAATGAAAACATAAAACTCGTCTTTATGCATCATCCTAACTGTTTGTTTCAGAGGCATTTCTGAGAACTACTCTCTATCTTTATCAGGGTCTGGGTCTAGACTCAGTGTCATATCTTTCAAAAATCAATAGATTAAACTGCGGTTTAAAATGTGTGAGGGAAAATACTGACTTTTAGAGATTTCAGACGTCGTTCAGAACATGTTGCTTTGGACACTCAACTGAGTAGAGAGTTGCCTGGCTCATTACAACAGGCAGGTTTCATTTATCCAGCGGAAGCTAAAGGCAGAGCTGTGGTAAAGGATATAGGGAGGTACATGAGGCCATCCTAATCTTTGCAAAACATCTAGCCAGGAAAGTAACACCACTGAAATGCTATCCTCATTATACACCAGTGTTTTTGAATTTTCAAACTCCATCATTATCCCTTCCATATGAGGTGTTTGTAAAAGAATGAAAACGTGTCTTTGAGGACCGATCGAGCTGACCTGCTTTTATGCACCATATCATATCAATTAATGGGGCAATGTCTTGCTGACACTAGAGACACTAGAGACACAGCAAACATGTTGTTCTACCCCACATCACATGATATCACTTCACTTGTGCTCTGGATTTATTACAACTTAGACAATAGCTACAACCTTTACAAGTCTAGGTCATTTTTAGACAGATGAGGTTTTTACTCTCTCTGAGGTGTTCAAATGCTGAAATTGGCAGAAATGAGCATTTGCTAACCCGCTAGTCACTAGCAGCTAGTGTGTGTCTGTGCTGCAGTGTGCTTATGTTTTTTATTCCTCTCAGTACTCTGCCAGATGGGAGACATTTGAACAGTTTGGCCTAATTATCTCAAGGTTTATACGCAGGGCTACCTTTACATGTAATTGTATTTTTATGACAATAACATGTTTTTCCCCCTCAAACATCAGTAAATATGTATGTTCCTTTTGGAGCTAACAGAATACCAGGAGAGCAGACGGACACATTTATACAGCGCCAAGATTTTGATTTTGAAACTGCCTAATATTAATTTGACGATGCTTCACTAAAATGTGTCAAAAACGTTAAAGCATTATTCTCAGCCTCTGACTGCACATGTACAAACACAGCTGCCTGGCCAAGGGCACAAATTACAGCCATTTCATGCAGAGTAATGCAAATGGCTGGTTGGTTGCTGGAGGTAGAGGGTAGGTTAAATTTTGACTCTAAAAAAAGGTGGCCCTTTGACAACAGCTATCGACTGAAAAGGCACTCGAATGTAATTATTCTATTCCATATCTTACCTAGCCACAGCTAGCTCTCTTAAGCAATGAATCTGCTTTCACCGTCAATACCAGTACACATTTATGAGAAGGTAAACTGTGAAAATAAACTTAATTTAAAACATATGAAAAAGCTGAACTTCTCTGAAATCCTTTGGGGATAAGGGATGTTTGTTTCTTAACTTTTTCTTTCTTTTTTTTTTTTTTAATTTTTAAGAGTACATTTAAAAATACAAATTGATGAAATGAATATATTAATGAGAAGTATGACAACAGAGGGGATTAACAGGTATGCATGATTAAAAACATTCGAACGGTAAAGACAGCGATGTGGATGAACGCATGGAAGGTCTTCACATACTCATGCCTTCATGTATGTATAAGAACCAGAGCCCATAGAAAGTTTCTATCCTACTCCATTGGAATTGCACATTACACTTTGACTTTGCACCCTCTCACTTCCTCCCTGTATCGCTCTACCGTGATATGACGGAGCTGATGGAGTTGTAGGAGGTGCCGCCTCCGTTACAGGTGGGTCCGTAGCCATCAGGTGTGGCCAGTGCCTCCGGGCTGACTTTGAACACGGGCGCCCCCTTGAGGAGGAAATCAGCGGCGTCGCGGCGACCCAGCTCCCGCAGCTTGGTCATCAGGACGCCCACCGTGCTGTCGGGCCTGCGACCCCACTCCTGCAGTAGCGCGGCGGTGGGGCTAGGGGGCGGTGGCGAGGATGAGGAGGCGGATGAAGGTCCGTTAGGAAGGCCGTTAGCCACAGCCAGGCTAGTGCTGGGGCTACAGCCACTCCCGGACGAGCCCCCGCTGTACTTAGCCACCAGCTCGGTTAGGCCCAGGTTCATAGCCAGCAGGCACCAGTCTTTACCGAGCGCATCCGGTGGATCCAGCATGCGGCACAGCTTACGACGAGCCAGCAGGCCCACGTCGGAGATGTGCACATTGGCCCCCAAGCTACCCTGGCGGAGCACGTCAGTGCATCCGAACACCAAGATGCTGCTGAAGCTCTCCTTGTAGCCACCCATGGTGTTGGTAAGCCAGCTTTCGCGTTGGGCCTGTGCCCTGTAGAAGTCCTTGGGCTGGTAGATCATGACCGGGCCCAGGTGCTCGCGCAGCTGCTGCGGGCTCAGGTAATACTTTACTGTGAGCAGGCCCGGCAGCGTGGTGGCCAGCAGGCCCTCCGCAATGCTGCAGATGGTGTCCAACAGGGCGCAGCATCGGGCCCGCTCCGAATCCCGCCCGCGGATCTGCACCTCGATGCCCTGTCCATGGTTCACCAGCAGGACCATGGCCTCAGCGCCGTCCAGAGACACCTTGGCCCCGTTGGTCCAAAGCCTGACGTCGTCGCAGACGTTGAAGCTGCCCGCCTCCCCTTCCCCCCCGTCGTGTCTCTGCTGCTGCTGCTGTCGGCTCCAGCGGCACAGGTTGACCTGCAGCTTGTGGAAGAAGCCGCAGGGGAAGGGCGCCAGGTGCTCGGCGGGCACGAGCCGCACCCCTCCGTACAGCAGCGCGTCGCACCCGCCGCCCTCCCCGTCCTCGTCGTCCTCCTCCTCGGTCCAGGAGCGCTGCAGGCCGCTGGTGCGGATCAGTGCCGGCACGTCCACCATCCCCGGCGCAGCGAGGTCGCGCGCACACACGTCCATGGCGTCCAGTACCTGCAGCAGCTCGTCGGCGTCTGTGTCGCCCTCGGCCACCAGGCTCTGCAGCTCCTCCAGGCGGTAGCGGCCGCGGTAGTGGTGGATGGCCTTGGGCGTCTCCAGGGACAGGATGCGGCCCAGCACCGTGCTGCACAGCCAGCGCGGGTCCAGCAGCACCACGTCCTGCACCGTCTCGCTCTGCATGATGTTGATCTGGTCGGGATCACAGGGAATCACAGGGAATTAACCAAAGACTGGGACTTGTTGGTCATTTTGTACCACAGATTATTCTGGAGACTTGGTTAAAATGTTCAATCAGGAGACGGGCTTTGTTGTTTCAATGATTCACACCAAGAGAGAGACACAACTTTCACGATCAAGATTTACCTATATCTCTGATTTAGTCAGGAATATAAATCAAGACATAAATAGTCTTAAGGTCAACGAGGGATATGGCCCTTAGACCCACCCTGAATTAGTATGCATTAGGCAACTGTATGTGAGAGAAGGCTTTGTTATAATTTGGCTACAGTGGGGCTTACTGCTAATAGGTTCCAATCAATAGTCTATAGGATTAATCAGGACGTTTAAGGTGACAAATCCTGAGAGGCAGGAAAGAATGGGTGAAGGAAAGGGTGGAAAGGGTGAAGACTTGACTTAATTATATTTTTAAATCCTATTTGAGGCAGGGAGATGGCTTTCCTTAGCACCTAGGAACAGGAGGTCACACCTATGTCAACAGGGAGCTAGACTGTCATTTGGAGCCACTAATGAAATATGCATAGATAAACCTACCAACCTCATGGCTAACAGAAATAACAGACACAAAATAAATGACATTTTATCCAAATTCCTTCAAGACTAAAGACACAATTATTTGAGTAAAGCTGAGAAGAGGAGTGAATTGTATGAAATTTCTGGATAAGGAGTAGCAGAGAGTATAGAGGGAGAATCTAAGATCTTTGGTACAAGTATCCAGATGTAGACAGAAGTATGAATGTATAGTGGCTTGTGGTGGGGAGGGGAATTAAAGTGAATTATCTCAAGATTAAGACTAAAACCACAATTATTCTAGGTAAGTAGAAGTAATGTGTGGATTTCCTTTGTATATATAAATGCAGTCATTTGATCACCTCTATATGTAGTACAGACAATTTGGAAATGATGTTGGTGATAAAGGTGAACTAGTTAGGAAAAACTGATCTGGGTGGCTAGCGCATTGCAGAGTTTTTTTTTTTTTTCATTCTCTCCCCCTCACAGTGCGGCACACGGCTGGATTAGCCTGAACTTGCCTACCAGTCACAAGATACATATGTTGTTGTGATGTCTCACATGACTGGTATTATTTCTCTCTGGCCTCAATGCAGTGTATAAAAGACTGTAATCATAAACTAACCTATATTTACCAAGGACCAGAATCAGATAATGAGGAGCACTTATGTTCATTCAAGGGCCATTTATTTTACAAGACACTATGTATCCATTACAGGAAATTTTGCTCTTTTACATCTATGACTATTGAGAGTATTAAATATTATATATGTAGGACAACATTATAAAATGTGATAATACATTTTACACTCAGTAAATCATTGAAAGTAAAACTTTGTTCAAAATATAATCACAAAGGACAAAGTGTTTTTGCGCAAGACCAGGGTAGAATAAGGCCACATGGATTCCTGTAAGCATTCCACCTCGCTGAGTCTCTGCTGTAAACAAGTTCTGTGGAAGTGCAAACTGTTTACCGATTAACTAATGCTGCTCATCAGTGGAAGAAGAGTGACACCTTGTGGTAGTTTTTCACATAGCCATGACAATCAATTCCTCTCTCTCCCTCTCTCCCTAACACACACACACTCACACACACACTCACGCTCACAAGCGTCCACACAGACATACAGACAGACAGACAAACAGACAAACAGACACACACACACACACACACACACACACACACACACACACACACACACACACACACACACACACACACACACACACACACACACACTCATCACTGTGAAAACAGACAAACACACAGACACCCACTCACTCACACACACACATACACCCACACACAAACACACACCATGTGGGGCATCTCTCACCTCTCCCATGCTGTGCAGCTGTGAGGCGATCTCTCTCAGGTCCTCCTCGCTGACCAGCGGGTTGATCTGCTCCTGCACGTCCAGCACAAACTGCTGCCAGGACGTGAGCTGGTTGGGGCCGTTCTGCTTCCTCCAGGCCGGCAGCACAGACAGGATCTTCTCGGAGAGCAGCGTCATGGGACCGCAGGCCTGCGGGACATGCACACAGCCAATATTACCGCTCGTTCACGAGAGAGTTGATTGTTGTGTGGTGGTATATGGAAAAATGGATTGTGTCTGAACGCTGGGTTTGGCAAAACTGTACTTACACAGTCATGCTAATAAAGCACGCTTTGAAATTTATTTTGAATTTGAGAGAGAGAGAGAGAGAGAGACAGAGAGAGACAGAGGGAGGGAGGGAGAGAGAGAGGGAGAGAGAGAGGGGGGGGGAGGGAGGGAGAGAGAGAGAGAGAGAGAGAGGGGAAGGGAGGGAGGGAGAGAGAGGGAGAGAGAGAGAGAGAGGGAGAGAGGGAGAGAGAGAGAGAGAGGGAGGGAGGGAGAGAGAGTGTGTGTGTGTGTGTGTGTGTGTGTGTGTGTGTGTGTGAGAGAGAGAGAGAGAGAGGGGAAGGGAGGGAGGGAGAGAGAGAGAGAGAGGGGAAGGGAGGGAGGGAGTGAGAGAGAGAGAGAGAGAGAGAGAGAGAGAGAGAGAGAGAGAGAGAGAGAGAGAGAGAGAGAGAGAGAGAGAGAGAGAGACTGCTTAATAATACTGCAGATGTGTGATTAAATCAGTGTGAACAGGTGCCACACTGCCACACACACACACACACACAGACACACACACACACACACACACACACACACACACAGGTGCGAGCGGGGGAGGGAGGGCTAGAGCAGGTTAAGCCAGGGGAAGCTAATGGCTGTGTTTGAGGGGAGAAGGAGCAGGAGAGAAAATGTCAGGAGCTAGTTAGCAGCTCTTCACAGAAGGTGTCAAAAGAATCATGTGAGGGGATGGGTGCAGCAAATGGAAAAGAAGAAGAGAGACTGAAAGAGAGAGAAACAAGACTGAGGTAGAGAGGGGGAGAAAGGGAGAGAGAAAGAGACAGAAAGATAGAGGGAGAGAGATGGAGTGCTGAAAGGGCTGCCAGTTTGAGTGCTGAAAGGGCAGCAGCAGCTGACAGGGAGAGAGTGTGTGAGTATGAATGTGTGTAGATCTCAGTGAGTGTGTGTGTGTGCACTGTGTGTGTGTAGTTCTTAATAGTGTATGTGTGCACTATACTGTACGGTCTTGTCTCTACTGTGTTTTAACAGTTGTGTGTATTACCAACTCTTCACAGTGAAACATTGTTTTGTTTTACTATGTACTGTGTATATGGCTGAAATGACAATAAAACTCCACATTAGCTATTTGACAACACATTTCAGAGACAGCTTCTTCCCTTCAGCCATCAGACTACTGAACAGTGCTGAACAGTTTCACTGCATGTCCTACTCCACCCAGTATGTCTATGCATGTGACAAATAAATACCCTTGTATCCTTGTAAACTGATCTTAATGGTCTACTTCTTTTTTTATTTATTTGTTTTATTTTTCTTTCTCTTTGGACTGAGCTACCTTAACGACAGTGTGTGGCAATAAAGCATTATCTTTATCTTTTCTCATCTTATCTTATGTCGAAGATAAGAGTAGAGTGGTTGAGAGACCTTCACAGAAATGAAGTCTCCAGATCACACTCCTATGGCTCATTCACACCGACTTGAGCGTGTACAGCAAGTAACCGTATACAATATGTTTGTATAGGGACAGAATACGCGCAGATTACGCGTGCGGTGTGAATAGTCTAATTTGTTAACATGCGTTCTAAATGAATACGGACAGAAAACAGGCACGCGCTGTATACGGAGAGTGTTTGTTGTGAATCAGCCCTTACAGAGGATCAGCCCTTACATCACTAATCCACTCCCTCAATAAAGCATTATCTTCTTATCTCATCTTATGTTGAAGACAGTCGATGTATGTGAGCAGAGTGGTTGAGAGACCTTCACAGAAATGGAGTCTCCAGATCACACTCTTACAGAGCGCAACAGCACCCATCACTCTATCCACAGCACTCATCACTCTGCCGCCATAGAAAGACTGCCGTTCCTCAGCAGTAGCATGGAGAACTCGCGACTGGGTGACTATGAGGACATCCACTCTGCTCCCACGGGTGTGAGACAAGCAGTGGGAGGTGTGAACAGACAAGACAGTGTGTGTCTGTACGTGTGTGTGTGTTTGTTTCCGTGTGTGTTTGTGTGCATGTTTATGTGCGTATGTGTGTCTGTGTATGTGTGTGAATGTTTGTGTGTGTATGTGTGTACGTGTGTCTGTGTGCATATGTATGTTTGTATTACGATGTGTGAGTGAGTGTGTGACAATTGTGTGAGAGTGAGTGAATGAGGGAAAGTGAGAGCATGGTGGCATGTGTCTTGGCGTGTTTTTGCTTATTAGAGGATTTATTTTAGATTTTCTCAGCAGTGTGAGGGTAGCGTGGTGCGTGGCCTGTTTGTGCTGATTGTATTTTGCTGTGTGTGCATTAGCGACTGTGTGTTTGTGATATTGTATGCGTGTGTGTTTGTGTTTGTGTGTGTGTGTGTGTGTGTGTGTGTGTGCATGCGTGCGTGAGAGAGACAGAAACACAGAGTAAAAGCGAGCATCTGTGGGTGTGTTTAAAGGCAAGCCTAATATGCCCATTTCATTTTTTACATTAATACTTCCACATTAGTATGCACATAACCACAGCTATTGCCGCTATGCTTTCCTTTTGAATGTGTAACTTGTAGTGGTGTGCCACTGTAGCCTGGTAAACCCGCCCCTCGTACTTCATTTCATTTTGTACAGAGGGTCTGGAACAGAGACTGTCAGAAACGATTTGTTGGAGGTGTGGACTCTGCTGAAGTTTAAAAAAAGTGCCCCTGCCTTTACCCAATCACTAATGGCTGGGCATCACGTATGCAATTAGCCTACTCAACGTCACGGCTAACGAACACACCCTCTGTTCGCTGATTGGATCGGTCTTGCTGGGACTTGCTAAATGACCCTCAAGAGATTCCGGTCCAGACCTTCTGTACAAAATGAAATGAAGTACGAGGGGCTGGTTTACCAGGTTAGTGCCACTGTGCATATTAAATATTTTCCACTGTATTTTCCATTTTCCACTGTGTATTTGCATGCCTATTTGTGTGTCGTGTGTGTGTGTGTGTGCGTATGAGTTAGTGTAGAGAGATGACTCACTGATAGAATGCTATTGCGTAAATCGAGCAGCAGAGTTCTCAGCAGTTTCATGTCTTTGGAGTTGGAGGCTCCTGCATCCATGATGAACAGCTTCTCTGCAATCTGTAAGTCATTTCCAAACCTGTGGGTGAACAGACATGAACATGATGAAGGTAAGCATATATGCAAAAAGACAAAGCATGCAAGCAGTGACATTTATTTAATGTCATGAAAGAAAAGAACAACTGTGCCAAATCTGGAATATTCCATTTGTCATTGTGATTACACAGCACACCACAGCACACAGTGCACAGAATGAAATTCAACCTTTGCATTTAACCGACCACAGGAGTGAGCAGGGGGCAGCCATGTGTTTGGGGACGGTACGGTACCATGCTCAGGGTACCTCAGTGGCACTGCTGGCAGTTGGTGGATTTGAACTTACCACTACCTTACCTGGTGGATTCGAACCTGTGACTTTCCGGGTGTACAGGACTCTATACAGTAAATGAGTGAGCATTTTAGACAGAGCCTGTCTCCAATAAGCATTCACCTGGTTCTGACTTCCTTCAGCAGTGACCTCTCCTTGTCGTAGGCGAACTCGCCGCCAAAGGAGCGAGGCAGGTTGACGATATCGGCGTGAGTGGCCACCAGCACCACCTGCAGGGGGGTTCTTGATCCGCCCTCCGAAAGCTGGACAACAAGGCAGAAGAACATGTGCTCAGTGCATTTACTCTTCAACGCCATGACCGCCTATGTAAAGTGCCCATTTGCTTTTATGCCCCTCCTCCATACGTCCATGAAATTGGGTGTAAATGTGAATGATAAAATGAACATGTGTGAATATGTAT
>CM050217.1:9847500-9850000 GCA_027475355.1 Coilia nasus
ACTGCACCGCACATGGCTCACTCTTCAGCTATGCCAGGGAGAGGGAGAGAGAGGGAGAGAGACAGAGAAAGAGAGAGAGAGAGAGAGGGAGAGATATACACTGTAGAGCGAGAGAGAGAGAGAGAGAGAGTGAGAGAGAGAGTGAGAGAGAGAGAGACAGACAGACAGACAGAGACGGAGAGAGAGAATACAGAGACAGAGAGAGAAAAAAGGCAGAGAGAGAGAGAGAGAGAGACAGACAGAGACGGAGAGAGAGAAAGAGAGAGAGAGAGAGAGAGAGAGAGAGAGAGAGAGAGAGAGAGAGAGAGAGAGACAGAGAGACAGAGAGAGAAAGCGAGAGAGAGAGAGAGTGAGAGAGAGTGAGAGAATACAGAGCGGAATGGTGAGAAGGTAGGGAGGGAGAGAGAGAGAATGAGAGACAAAACAGAGGAAGGGCAAGAGAAAAAAAGAGAATAGTGAAAGGGAAGAGAGAGAGGAAGAGAGAGAAACAGAGTCGTGCAGACAGAGGCTGCAGCATGACTCAAAGAGCGCTGTCGAACTCGATCAACTTACAGATGCCTAGCAGAGAATGTTGGCAGCTTCTGGAGAGAGGTGCAAAGAGCGGCAGGAGTACAGAAAGCCTGAGGAATAAATTAGCGACAGGAGGAGGAAGGAAAGGGGAAATACCAAGCGCTGAAGCATGAAAGATCAGGACAGGATAGAAAAAATGAAGCGACAGAGAAAGATTGAGGGATGGGGGGGGGGGGGGGGGGAGATAGGAAGAGAGAGAGAGAGAGTGATAGAGAGAGATAAAGATAGAGAGGAGACAGAGAGAGAGATGGTCAGAGGTGGAGAGAGAGAGATAGGTAGAGAGAGAGAAAGAGAGATGGTCAGAGGTGGAGAGAGAGAGAGATAGGTGGAGAGAGAGAGAGAGAGAGAGAGAGAGAGAGAGAGATAGGTAGAGAGGTAAAGAGAGAGAGTGAGATAGAGAGAGAGAGAGAGAGAGAGAGAGAGAGGGTCAGAGGGGGGGAGAGAGAGAGAGAGAGAGAGAGAGAGAGAGAGAGATAGGTAGAGAGGTAAAGAGAGAGGAGAAAGAAAGAGAGAAAGAAAGAAAGACAGAGAAAGATAAAGAGAGCCCTTCACAAGGCTTAGGAGGGCTGCCAGCTTGTCCTGTGGCCCAACCCAGGACAGACCCAGCCCGTGCCAGCCGGAGAGACGCCCGTCACAGCACAGGAGCCATCGAACCAGAGATGCGCCCATTAGCCAATACAGTCTTTACAATTACCTGTAATGCTCAATAGCTTCTTTTTAAGTAGCTTCAATGTCGCACTGCCTTCCTATCCTGGCAATAAATCACAGGCTGGGGGAGAACCTAAGCTGGCTGCAGTGTAAGTGGGTCAGTGAGCTGAACCCAATTACCCACTGAAGGGAAGCACCTTGTACCCAGGGCATGGGATTGGCCACAGTGCATGGCTGTTAGCTAGCTCCTGGGTCAGAGTTAATGCTACCATTGCTAAAATATCACACGCATTTAATAAGTGTTGCAATAATAACTTAATAAGTGTTTAAGCTGCATGTGCAGATGTGGGAGCTGCACTTTAGGTGTTGTATGTAGCTCTTTATTTTCAAAATATCTGGAGGGTAAATAATGTTTCTTTTTACTGTTCTTGATTCTGTGCTGTAAGCACTGGACTGGTATTGCTTATTTGTGGCAGTGGGAACAAACTGGTAGAAACCTCTGGTACTGACAGTAATAAGATTAAGGGATCCATAAAGCAACTGTCTAGGAAATACAAATACTAAAATAAACCCTGTCTGGAAATTGGATTAAATTATTTGATTAAAAGTTGGGGGGTGCTATGGCACAATGGGTAGAGCACCCGTGCCATGAACTGGCAAAATGTCCATGGGGACCCAGGTGTGAGTCCGGCCGGGGTCATTTCCCAACCCTACCCCATCTCTCCCTCCCACTCACATCTTGTCTAGCCTTTACTATCCTATCTAATGAAAGCCCAAAAAGCCCAAAATTATACTTAAAAAAAATCTTAGATTAAAGGTATTTGCCAGTGGATACAATGTAATCTGAATGAAGGTGGTGGTTGGCGCCGGCCTACCTGCGGGTTTTGAGTTGATGGGGGAGGCGGGGTGGCGGGCGGTGTTGGTGAGGCGGGGTCTCCTCCTCCGGAAGAAGCTGCGCAGGATGCCACACTTGAGCGACTCCAGCAGCGTGCTCTTGCCCGCGCCCGAGTGGCCCAACAGCTTCAGCTTGATGCGCGGCTGGGCCGTCTGCGAGGAGCGCAGCTGCTGGATGTAGCCCACTTTATGGTTGTCCTGAGGGACCAATCACAGCCGGGTTACGTTTCAACACAGCCAATCGTAAGCCAAGCTTGCCTTTACGTTACGTTATGTTACATTATGCTTAGCTGACGCTCTTATCCAGAGCAACTATTTCACAGGGTTTTAGTTACAGTCCCTGGAGCAGTGTGGGGTCAGATGCCTTGCTCAATGGCATTTCAGCCAT
>CM050217.1:9855000-9860000 GCA_027475355.1 Coilia nasus
CATCATCTATCGATTTTCAGGAGGTCTTGTTTTGTTTCAGCGGAGAGATAGCAGGGGGAGAGGAGTTTATTGTGCAGGATGAGGTGAGTGTGGTGGCAGTTATTAAGCAAACTGGAGTACACTCCCGTAGTCTGCTGACATACTGAGACAGAGGGACTCATTATCTGGGCCTTGAGATAGTTGCCCTGACTACAGCAGCAGCACAGTACATGCAATATCATTGTTTTCTTTTTCCATTATGCCAGTGTAACATTAGGGTAACTTACTGCATAGTTGTGTTTTATCAATAACCATGTCTGCCTCTTACAATCTCTTTTTCTCTTTCAGTCACTCACTGTCAATACCTCTCTCTTTTCCTACACGTGTTCTGTCCATCTGCACCTCTATAAAAATGAATTTGCTAGAGTACAGTGATGACAAAGGTGTTCTCGGTACCCATCTCTCTCTCTTCTCCAATCTGTTCCTCTCTTTCAATCACTTGCTTTTTAAGTGCTTTCAATCTTTCTGTCTTTAATTGCCCATCATTCACTGCATTCTTCTGCCCTCCTCCTTCACTTAGGTCCAAAACAAATCGTTACCTGCATGACATTACCATCCATATTGCAGATACCCACAACAATAAGACTTGGATGAGTTGCTTGAGTGAGTGAATAAGTGAATTTTATAAGTGTGGAGAGTGGTGGCAGTTATTAAGCAAACTGCTGTACACTCCCGTAGTCTGCTGACATACTGAGACAGAGGCACTCATTATCTGGGCCTTGAGATAGTTGCCCTGGCTACAGCAGCAGCGCACTACGTGCCTCGGGGCAAGATGGATGAACAGTAAATGTGTGATGTATACAATAAAAAATGAATAATAATAAAAAATAAACTACTGTCATAAAAACACCAGGAATGCAGGAAAATATTACAAGAAATAAGGCTATTTCCAACCACAATTCATCCAGATTTAGTTGAGCCATTGTGAGTGCATTACTATTTCAGAAGGTGCAGACTCTGCTGTCAGGGATGAATTATGGATCGTCACAGGGGCCTTCCATAGTGCACACGTGCAGTAGCCTACATCGGCCGTCATGCAATATTAACAGGGAGCGCGGCACAGGGAAAACAGCAACTCCAGATGTTTCAGAGGACCAGGCCAGCCAAGAGAAAAGGTCACTCACATGTGCTTACACATACACATACACACACACACACTTACAAACAAGCACGCACACAAACATGCACTCAGACACTCGCACACACAGCACACACACAGACAGACAGACACGTGTACACAGACTCGCACGCAAGCACACACACACACACACATACATATATATATAGTGACCTTTGTGGCCAGAGCAGCCACCAGAGAGAAGAGAGTGAGAGTGAGATGATGACAGTGAGATGAAGGCTATTGATTGGCCTGTCTGTTCAAAGCAAAAAGTCCTTCAACCTTCTCCCCCCCTCCCCCACGCACCCCCCCCCCCCCCTCACACACACACACACACACACACACATACACACAGACACACAGACACACACACACACACACACACAGACACACACACACACACACACACACACACACACACACTTTCTTCACCTTGCCCAAGACAGGTTCCAGGTTGACCCGGAACACTGGGAGATAACACTCTCTAATTAAGAGCTGCTTTCTGGGGAGTTCTTGGCTTACACACACACACCAACACACAGCCTCTCCCACATCTCTCTCTCTTACTCATTCAATCATTCACTCACACACACACACACACACACACACACACACACACACACACACACACACACACACACACACACACACACACACACACACACACACACACACACACACACACACACACACACACACACACACACAGCCTCTCCCATCTCTCTCTCACTCACTCACTTACACACTCACTTACACACGCGCACACTGCCTCTCCCATATCTCACTCACTCACTCACTCACTCACTCACTCACTCACACAGACACAGACAGCGCCTCTTCCATCTCTCTCTCACTCACTCACTCACTCACACACACACACAATGGGTAAATAAATAAAAAAACATTAGACATGGGGCCAATAACTGTAGCTGAAGGCAAGGTCAAAACAATCAATGCAGCGATGTACAGATATCATACGTCAAACATGAACACATCCATATACTCTGTCTTTTTTTCTCACCCTCTTTCCCTCCTTCCCTCCCTCACCTTCTTTCCCTCCTTCCCTCGCTGTCTCACTAAAACCCATCTCGCCCTGTCTCAATACCAGTGTTTTACAAGATTACACTCACAGTTCACTTATTACCCATTTCATTTCCTGGGTTGGGTGCTACCTCAAGCAAAAAAATGTTTTTTTTTTGTGAAGCACATTGAGCTGCCTTTGCACATGAAATACGCTATACAAATAATCTTTCCTTGCCTCAAATCATATTTTTACTGTGCTTCCCACACCTGAGTCTAATGTACATAGTATGTGTGTCCCACAGAAACACTCTTCCTCCATGTTCTTACTCTCTGGGGCTCACACAGAGTTTGTGTTCTCGCAGTACTGAAATGGAGGGGTGAAGAAGGGATGAAAGGATGAAGGGAAGAAGGGATGTTTGAGGGAGGAAATGAAAGAGTATTATTAGCCTTCACATTCATGCACACACTACATCTGTGCTGTCTGTGGTTCACCACAGTCCCATGGGTTGGAACTAGGCCTGCCCACACACTTAATGCGAACAGATTAGGACTTGTTCAATATCATTGTTTTCTTTTGCCATTATGCCAGTATGCAACATTAGGGTAACTTATTGGATAGTTGTGTTTTATCAATAACCATAAAACACCAACCTCTGCCTCTTACAATCTCTTTCTCTCTTTCAGTCACTCACTGTCAATACCTCTCTCTCTTCCTACACGTGTTCTGTCCATCTGCACCTCTATAAAAATGAATTTGCTAGAGTACAGTGATGACAAAGGTGTTCTCGGTACCCATCTCTCTCTCTTCTCCAATCTGTTCCTCTCTTTCAATCACTTGCTTTTTAAGTGCTTTCAATCTTTCTGTCTTTAATTGCCCATCATTCACTCCATTCCTCTGCCCTCCTCCTTCACTTAGGTCCAAAACAAATCATTACCTGCATGACATTACCATCCATATTGCAGATACCACAACAATAAGACTTCGATGAGTTGCTTGAATGAATGAGTGAGAACATGACTACAGTGAGTGGGTGAGTGAGTAAATAAGTGTATGAGTGAATAAGTGAGTGAGTACATGTGTGAGTAGGTTGGAGAGTGCGTGAGTGAGTGAGTGAGTGTCTGAGTGAATGAGTGAGTGAGTGTCATTGAGTGAATGAGTGAGTGAGTGAGTGAGTGTCATTGAGTGAATGAGTGAGTGTCTGAGTGAATGAGTGAGTGAGTGTCAATGAGTGAATAAGTGAGTGAGTGAGTGATTGAATGAGTGAGTATATGAATGAGTGGGTGGGTGAGTTGAGTGAGTGAGTAAGTGAGTGACTGACTGAGTGTTGTGTTTGGGGAATGGGTTGCTGTTGCTTACGTTGGTGACGGCGTCTGTGTTGGCCCCGGCGACGCAGAGGTGCCGCACCACCTCTAGAGCCCCACTGCTGGACGCCAGGTGCAGAGGGGTCCTCCCAAACTGCATCACACACAACAGAGGGAACACATTAGCACACACGCACGCATGCATGCACATACACGCGCACATACACTCTCTCCCTCTATCTTTCTCTTTCTCACACACAGACATACACACACAGACTCTCTCTCTCTCACACACACACATACACAGGCTCTTTCTCTCCCTCTCACACACACACACACACACACACAGACACACAAACAGGCTCTCTCTCTCTCTTACACACACACACACGCACACACAGTGTTCTCTGCCTACTCATCTAAAGTTAGTCGATAAAACGCTGCAGAGCTTTTCTTTTTCTTTTTCTCTTATAATTTAACAGTACCAGACAAGAGACACGATAGCATTGTTGCTCTGCAAACTTTTAATGGCCTCGGCCTCAGCCTCGTCTCTTCCCCCTCCTTTCGCGTCTTCATCTGCGCACTCCTGTTTAATCTCTGTCTGTTTCTCCAACGGGGAGGAGAATAACGGCCTGCAGAAGCTTTGCTGAATCCTCTGTTCTGACTGCACAGCCACTCTCTATGCAATAAGGTAAGCAAATGTGTGTGTGTGTGTGTGTGTGTGTATGTGTGAAAGCGAGAGAGAGAGAAAGTGTGTGTGTGTGTGTGTGTGGCGGGATGGAAGACAGGGGCTGTAGGTCTGTGGAGTTGCTATGTTTCAATTTGTATTCCGGACAAGACCGTTTCAAGCCCAAGCTAATGGCGCCGCACCTCCCGTCGGTAACTAAAACCTCGAGCGACAGAACATCCATCTTCCATCAGAAGCAGCTGGAGCTCGTGACAAATGCGAGTGCCTTTTCCAGATAAGCTCTTCCAGCAAAGCAATGCAGCAGGGGGAAACACAGGGATGTTTCTCAGGCGGGTAATCAAAAACGAACCCATTATTCTTCCTGAGGTCCCGAGCACTCTTTAGATTAATAAACAGGGGGCCATGGCATGGCTTCAGGGCAGATATGGAGGGCCTGCTGTAGGCAGCGAGCTCTCCTTACACTTGCACTGTCCCCATAGGGGAGGGATGCCAGGGGGACAAAATTGGATTTTATGATGGGCTCTCTTTATCGCTAAGGGTGAGTTAGAATAAGCTCCATAAGACTACTGCACTGCCCTGAAAAGACAAAATGCTGTCACTTCAATTCTGGGGCGAAAACGAGTTATTGTCATTTTTGGATCAATACAAAAACATCAGTTTTATTATGTGACCCAGTATCTTGAGTCTATTGATTGATTGATTGGTTGATTGATTGATTGGTTGGTTGATTGATTGATTGATTGATTGAAAAATGCCATAATGTTAAAAAGCCATGTTAACAGTGCAGTGAGAAGGCAGTTGGCCAGTGCTACTGCAGAAAGGCTATTGTGA
>CM050217.1:9867500-9912500 GCA_027475355.1 Coilia nasus
TCACAAAGATGAGGGCTGTATGTCTTTTCCTTGCACTCTGTTCACAGCCTCCATCACTGAAAGGCCTCCTCAAAGGCCTCTTCCAAGTAATGAAACAGGCTACGCTCTAAGAAGCCTGTCGCAAAGCAAATGCAAACATCCACCCACGCATGAGACATGCTTGTTAACTCAAAGTGGACGTCTATCTATCGACAGAGCCATGCCTTCAGCCAATAAACTTGATTTAAGGGAGAGGTGCTTTGCTGTCTAATGCAATAAGGGTGCCAGTAAATTAAATAGATGAATGACTTGCGCCTCTGTGAATAGGACTTTTCTTACTTGTGAGAAAAGAGACGGAGAAGGCCCTTGTTGCTAAGGCTAGGAACAGGAGCAACATGTTCTTTTCTTCTTTCATTTCTCCATCTCTTTCTGTCCTTCCATTTCTCACCAATAACAGTGTGTGTGTGTGTGTGTGTGTGTGTGTGTGTGCATTTCCTCTCGCCTGTGTGTGTACGTGTGTTGATGTGTGTGTTGGTCTGTGCGTCCGTGTGTGTGTGTTGGTGTGTCTGTCTGTGTGTCCGTGTGTGTGTGTGTGTCCGTGTGTGTGTGTGTCGGTGTGTGTGTGTTGGTGTGTGTGTCTGTGTGTCCGTGTGTGTGTGTCCGTGTGTGTGTGTTCCCGTGTGTGTGTGTGTACATGTGTGTGTGTGCGTGTGTGACCCATTTCCTCTCGCCTGTCTCTGCCGGCTCTAACCTTGTTGGGCTGGTTGATGTCATAGCTGGTCAGGGAGCCCAGGAGGTGCTGCAGGCCAGGCACGTTGTCATCGTTGATGGCATGGATGATGGCCTTCATCACAAAGGAGTCTTCCTCATCCTAGAAGGCCAGAAAATAAGCAGAATGTACAAAATTAGTTATAATTAAGATGTCAAACTAGGTGGCCATCTAACTATATCACTATTGATCATAGGACACTGTGATGTGCAAATATTTTTTTCTCTTGTTGGTTGTACAATAAAAAGTTGAATTACAAAATCGGTTATGCAGATGCTGTATTTTTCTGATCTACACTCTGGGGTGGCCCATGTTTAACAGGCAAAACGGCACAGTGCTTAAATTCCAGTGATTAATACATTGGGGGCAGTAAGTCTGACGGCATGAACTGCAAAAAGCCGCTTTGCTCCTGTCAGGCAGGGTGAGGACGGAGGCCCCCCCCCCCCCCCCCCAATAGACACCGACAGGGGGACAACCATTGGAATCGCTCCGTGCAGGCGCCGTGCCCAAATCCCGTTACACTTCACAGCGTGCAACACACAATGCTGCTGCTGCTGCTGCTGCCGTTGCCACCGCCAGGGCTGCAAACAAACAGCCCGGCCAGGACTAATCCTGCTGAATAATGTATCGTCCTGCAAAGAAAAACGTGGCGGGTTTTCATGCATTTCTCTGGGTTTTTGCAGGGCTTATTTTCTTTCCAGCCCGGCCTTTCTGCGTTCTGCCGCGCGGTCTTGGCTCTTGCGTGAGAGTGAGTGGCTGTGACAGCTCGGAGTCCAGGCCCTGCACGCTACACTGCGCCGGTCCGCTGGAATGACCACGAGCAGGGGAGAGGAGGAGAGGAGGAGGAGAGAGAGAGAGAGGAGGAGGAGAGAGAGAGGGGGGGGGAAGAGAGAGAGAGAGAGAAATAGAGAGCAAGAAAGAGATAGCGAGAGCGAGAGAGAAAGAGAGAGCGAGAGAGCGAGGGAGAGAGAGAAAGAAGATGAGGAGAAGAGAGAGTGCGAAATAAAAGCAAAGAGGAGATGTAGGAAGAACAGAGGAGAAGGCAAGAAAAGAGAGAAAGGGAGGGGAGAGAGGAGTGATCAAACCAGCCTGATCTGACATACCCAGTGAGGAATGTTCCAGCAGCACGGAGACTGCTGCCAGCACAGAGAGCCCCCTATGGCCACACACACACACACGCGCGCGAGCACACACACAGGGGGAGTGTGTGTGTGTGTGTGTGGTTGTGTTTTGTGTGTGAGAGCGAGAGAGAGACAGAAAGAGAAAGAGAGAGAAAGAAAATCTAACACACGAAAACAAACAGATTGTCACAGAGCCACTAACATGCTCACTTATATATATGAACACACACACACACACAAGGACAGTGTGTGTGTGTGTGTGTGTGTGTGTGTGTGTGTGTGTGTGTGTGTGTGTGTGTGTGTGTGTGTGTGTGTGTCGATCTGTTCATAAGTGGCTCTGTTTCACTTCACCCGTCTCACTCAGGCACACAACAAAACACACACTCCACACACTCACACTTGCATTGATGGAGCTGCCACTAGGCAAGATTACAAGGATCAAAAGACAAGAGGGTCATACTGCAGTCCAAGATGACTGGTGCAGTAGACATCGCCAATTACGACCACAAGAGGCCAATCTCCCCCCTTTAATGGCCACATTTCCTCGATGAGCCCCCTCCTTCTCTGCCACACACACAAACAGAGGATGCGCTTTACTGCTGCTGGCTTGGCCTCCAGTAACATGTGCCTGCCTTATAGCAAGATCCTTTAACTTTTAACGTTGTGAGTTTGTGAACATTCTATAAAAAGAATGCTTTGTACAGCAAGGTAACACCATCTCCTAACTGCAAGGGACTGTCTGACTATCGCGTCGCACTGAATGTTTTATGTCCACATTACATACGTTAGATTTTTCAAATGTGTACCTGTTCCCAAGTCCATGTCAACGTGACACATAGAAATGGACTGAGCAACAAAAAGGCTTTCAAGAAGTTGCGTAGCATTGTGTGTTGTGTCGCACTGCTTTGCGTCGCGTTCAGTTAGAACAGTCCAATAGAAAATAGTCGCACACATTCGATTGCGTCACTTGCAGTTAGGACACGGTGCAAGACTCTAAAATTGCACATTATATTCTATGGATCCCAACATTCTTTAGAACTTCCGTCCTCCCAACATTCCCGTCCCACTGGTTACACAGTAAACCTTTAAAGGTTAAAGACTCAGAGAATCTTAAACGTTAAAGGCTAAGAGAATCATCAGCAGTTGTTTTAAAAACTTTGCAAGCCTTGTAGCCTGCTCTGATAGACATAGATGTCGTGAGCTGACTTTCCCTGCTCTGAATACTTTGCTTTGTATAATTACTACTTTTGTAATAATTTAAGAAACACATTAATCACACACACACAAACAAAAATCTTGCTTCTGACAAAAACGGAACAGCTGGGGGGCAGGGATGTAATGTGGTTAGCGCGTGTCATCATGGCAACAGGCCATGTTTACACCCTTTTCCTGTGTTCACAACAGGAAAACCACAGGTTCTCCTCTTCCCTCGTCTGCACACAGAGTGAGAGCGAGAGAGATGGAGTCACTGGAGGGTGTCACTAGAGGGACGGGGGTGTGGGTGGGGGACCGGCGGTTAAAAAACGAACATGAGGGGGACCTACAAACAGACGTTATGCACATTGTCGTGCCTCTTCCACCAAACAGAGATGTGAGCGAAGTCTGCTTAATGTCTTCATCTGACTATGCAGGCACGCCGGAAATGAGCTGACCTTGGGCCAACTCATACCGCTAATCAATTCAGTTAGTCTAGTGCCTGTGGCCAGAGGAGATTTTAAGGTTACATTATTATCATATACTGCTGCAAAATATCCCTTCAAAATTACATGTATTAATCCTTGAGAACTGATTGCATTTCTAGTCTGGAGAAAAGAACAGAGTTGCAGGGATTTAGCAGATAGACATTTTAACCCCCTGGGTGATACACCTTTGTTCATGAAGTATTAGGGAAAGTGGAAGTCCTAAATAGATTTTTACATGCAACTTGAAGCTATAAAAGAGAGGCCCCCACTGTGGTTCGCATTTATCTAATCATTAACTGCAACTCCAGGCAGGCCCTAAATACCTGTGTGGAATGTGTCTCTACACCTTTACTCTGGAGAGTTGGGCTCAGAGCAAATCCTGCAATGTATAACTCCCAGTGACCCTTGGGTGTGTAATTAAGTAACGATCAAAGGCCACAGTGGGGGTAGACAAACTGTAAGGCCGAGCTGAAACGTTTAAACAAAATAAACTTCTAGGGGTTTTTGTCCATACCTTTTTGGCCATTCCAACCAAGTTGGAATTGTCATCACTGGTATACTACCATGTTTCCCATATGAATCAAATATTGGAATTATTATTTGGTTTGAAAAATGCTTTTCTGATTTTTTTTGATGATGTTGCATTGATTTGTTCCCCTAAGTTTGCAGTGTCCTTTTTGAACATCGCCTTTAGGACAGAGTGTATTCCTTTCCTGGCTCTGAGGCCGGATAAATGGGTTGAATGTGATGAGACACACACACACACACACACACACACACACACACACACACACACACACACACACACACAGTCCCAGTGTGTGGTGGAGCTCTTTAGCCCCTTTCCCTCGTCAAGGGCCGTGACTTACCAGTGTGTCGTCACTGCGCGCCACGCTCATGTTGCTCCTGGACAGGAAGGAACGCGACAGACGGTTACACAGCGAGATGAGCCGCACGGATTGCTGAGAGAGGGAGACATGGAGAGAGATAGATGGAGGAAGTGAGACATGGAAAGAGAGAGAGAGCAGAGAGAGATGGAGAATTAGGCAGATGGAGAGAGTGAGAGACAGACATAGAGAGAGAGACAGAGAGAGAGAGAAAGAGACAGACAGAGTCAGACAGAAGGAGAATGCAGAGAGAGAGAGAGAGAGAGAGAGAGAGAGAGAGAGACAGAGAGACAGAGAGACAGAGAGACAGAGAGAGAGAGAGAGAGAGAGGTTAGAGCATACTACATTTAGGATGTTAGGATGATTCAGAGCAATGCCATCGTACACCCACTGGGAACAGCAGCATGGATGAACACACAGCTTTATTCCTCAGCATTTCTGTGCTTCTCAGTAGCACAGACTACCAAGGTTGTCCCTCTCCGCTTGCAGCCCCTGTGCCTGGTGGGGGTGTAAATATGGATGAGCCTTGCCTCAGCTATGACATTGTGGCTCGGTGGCTTTGAGACTCTACTGTGCCGTGCTGCATTTTAACATTGCTCCATGCATTCCTCTTGTGAAAACTCAACAACCAGGCCCTCTCTAACCAAGGCCACATTTTTTAAGCCAAACTACATTTGCCAAGGCTTTCTACATTTGCTTTGTGTATTTATTTATTCATTTGCGTCACAAGTGCTTGCGTGCAACCTTAACACTACTTGACTTCAGTGACTGGAGCACTGTCAAACAAAAGCTATTCTCCAAGCTCTCCGCATCAGAGTTAATGCTGTTGATTGTTTCCACAGTGAAATAGTTTTACTTTGTACACATTCACTATTCTGAGTACTGAGAACACCTTGAAAGCACAACTACCAAACGCAAGTGGCATCAAACATTAGCCTGGGTGTGCCCATACTGCCTGTGACGCTGCATTTACATTTCGCGAGCAAGTCAGTCTGGCCAAGCTGCCTATCTAAACCATTTCTGCTCAGTCCTCAGATAGGGGGCCAATGAAAATCGAGCATTTCAAAAGGCAATGACGCGGTAGTTTGGCGACCGGAAATCTATCTCAGTCACTGTGTACATGGCGAACGTGGAGCAAACGCAAGATTTCAGTGCATCTGTAGCTGCTGTTCAGGACGAATTCGAAGGGAAGTTCTATATGAAAATAGAGCAAAGGGCAGCCCTTGAAGCATTTGTTGCGGGAAAGGGTGTTTTTGCAATGCTACCGATCGGCTTCAGTAAAAGTTTAATTTATCAGTTAGCCCCGCTGGTAGCCAAGTCCAGTGGGCTTTGCGAGGACGCTGTTGTTGTGGTCATTTCGCCTTTGACCGCACTGATTCGTTTTTCGAATATCAATATTAAATGGCCAACACCAGCCACTCTCATGTACACCTCACAAGTCCGACAAAAATCATTTAACGCCATTTCTATATGACTACAGGCTACTACTACTTTTTGTTTGGATCAAGCCGTTTCTTCTGCTGGGGTATACGTCAGAGGGCAGAGGGGTGTGATTGATTGAAGCTTCGTCCAGTAGCAAACAGAGGCATTTGAAAGAGGCGGGTTAAGCCCGCCTTCTGAGAAATGGGTTTACAACACAGCTTGGCCAGACCAATGCTCGCAGAGCATTGACAAGTCGCGATAGCCAGGCTAGTGCTCGCAGAGCATTGACAAGTCGCGATAGCCAGGCTAATCAAACATACCTTCCATTTCCTTCGTGCTGCAAACTTTTTGAACTTCTCCATGTTCACGGCAGACTCTTTTCTGCTGAGTGCCTGTTGTGTGTCCTTTGGCTAGAAAAGGACAGGTAATGTTATTCACTTCATGAACACCTTTGGTTTTCAAATTCATTCAATGTAACAGAAACAGACGAGCCCAACCTTGATCCAGGGATGCTGTAGGCTGTCCTGAATCGTCATTCTTTTTCTACAGGGCAAAAAAGACAAAACAGAAAAAATATTACTTTTACTGCTTGCATTTCAAAAAGACAACTTGCAAAATAGATGTTTTTTTTTTTTCAGAATTTAAGATGGAAATGCCTTACAAGGTCACTGATGAGGAAACTATATAGCGTTTTTTTTGTTTGTTTGTTTCCTGAATGACTTTGTAAGGCATTTCTATCTTAAGTTCATAAATATATATGAAGAATTCAGATGCAAATATCTCCAAGTCCAAGTATATAGAACATAACACCAGGCATGTGTGATTTTCATTTCCAGTGACCAAGTCCTGACCAAGGAAGTGAAACGGGACACGGGACTACCTTTCATGCCCTAGTTGCATTCACTGAGCACATACATTATTCGTGTAGACTAAGCATTAGTCCCAAGAGTGATGCATTTTAAAGAGCATTACTGTGTGGGCTGGCTTGGCATTGTGCTGCCCCCAGAGAAACTAATGTAGCTAGCGTCCAACTTACAGCAGCTCCCCTTCCCTTTCAACACCCTGGAGGAGCTGAACTGACAGAGAGAGAGGGCGTGAAAAGGAGGGATTACAACCTCCACTAACACAGAGAGAGAGAGAGAGAGAGAGAGAGAGAGAGAGAGAGAGAGAGAGAGAGAGAGAGGAGAGAGAGAGAGAGAGAGAGAGAGAGAGAAAGAGAGAGAGATTTTTTTTCATACCTTTTTTTATTCATTTATTTTTTTAAGTTGCTTGATTTTTCTCTATTTATTGCTTGCAAATGCTTTGACAACACAACTGCTCTTGTCATGTCAATAAAGCTTTAGGATTTGAATTTGAGAGAGAGAGAGAGAGAGAGAGAGAGAGAGAGAGAGAGAGAAAAGACAGAGAGAGGGTGAGACAAAGACAGTGAGTGAGCAAGAGAGAGAGAGAGAGAAAGAGAGAGAGAGAGAGAGAGAAAGACAGAGAGAGGGCGAGACAAAGACAGTGAGTGAACGAGAGAGAGAGAGAGAGAGAGAGAGAGAGAGAGAGAGAGAGAGAGAGAGAGAGAGAGAGAGAGAGAGAGAGAGAGAGTGAGAGAGAGAGAGAGATGGGGCTGCTAGACTGGGCGATGAGGAAGAGGCACTGCACCACAGTCTGGTCTGCAGAGGAGGTGACGTGAGTGGAGAATCACCACAAGAAGTGCTGCGGTCAGATGCTACAGATACACACTCCTGCTTATAGACACACACTCCTGCTTACAGATACACACTCATGCTTCCTTCTTTTGTTTGCTTCGCTCTACACAGTATCTGTTTATTTCCCCCCTGTATTACGCCATGTGACCTCAGTGATGTGGGGAAATTAAAATGTCACACAGTGCTGCTGGCTCAACACTTCAGACCTTCGTGATGTCCTGCCACTGCCTCTTTTGAAATGCCACTGAAGCAAGAAAACAAATGTTGTGTTGTTTTGATATTGTCGACTGAAGAATTAATCTCTGGCGTGAGAGTTCATGTGTTTGGGAAGGTGCCAGGGAGGTCTTACTTGGGATCTTTCAGCCTTTTGATGAAGTCTTTGGCCAGGGCACTGGTGTTGCTGAAGTACTCCTCGTCAAACTCGTAATCCACAGCCGACACGTTGGCCAGCGTCTCCTGCTTGTTGTCTCCGAGGAACGGGGATGCGCCACTCAGCCTGTGGGGGTGGGGATAGGGTTGGGGGTGGTGTGGGGGTGGGGGAGGTGCGAGGAAAAGGAGTGGAGACATCATTTCCTTCCTTTTCATCTGGTCATACCATTAGGCTAAAGTAATGACTTTGTTAATAGACATTAATTCCACCATCATCAATTTCAAAGCACAATTACAAACAATGTAATTATAGAAATCCAATTCCTGGGGGTCCACACAAGCAAGGCTTTTGTTTCCTGTGTTTTGTGACTAAACAACTTGTCTGTGTTATGTCAAGATGGCAGACTATCATGTAGACAATTACTAGTCAAATGCTTGTGAGTAAATCCTAACTGGCTGTGCACACAGTCTGCTAGTGTGTGTTTTGGTGTTATTACAGCAGGAATTTTAAGCAGTGCAGCACACACTGTGCGTGTGTGCGTACATGCATGTGTGTGTGCGTGTGTGTGCACGTGTGTGTTGGGGGTGCTAGTTTACGCAATGCTATTTTTTTTTACACCTTCACTGCCTGCCACCATTTATGGGGGGCTTATTCATGTATTAGTAATACAAGAAAGACTCATTCTGGTGGCGTGCTGTCTGTCTGCGGCACGTCTGGGAAAACGAGTGTGAATTATGGAAAAGAGCGGGAAAACCTCTCCGGCTACCCTAGTGCTCCCCCCACAGATTCCCCCCTTATCGTTCCATCGGCTAATTAAACAGGGCTCTCCCCCACCCGTCTTTGTGTGGCGGAGGTTAAGAAAGCAACAAATCCCCCCCACCTAACCCAATCTTTTCCTCATTTGCTGTAATCGGCATTTTTTTTAATTATGGTGGCGTGGCAGCTGCAGTGAGGAAAAAAAAAAAGCAAGTCGCTAATTAACTTTCTCGACTGTGTGGGCCGGCGACTGCATGACAGACATGAACAGAGGAGGGAGGGAGGGAGGAGGGAGGGAGGGAGGAGGAGAGACGGAGTAAGATGTGAGGGGGTGGGGTGGGGGTGGGCGGAAGGATAATGGGGATGAAGAGGAGTAAAGCAAAAGAGGAGGAGGAGGAAACACCTGAGAGAAAGAGAGAAAGAGAGGAAAGAGAGTGTGGATGGTGGTGATAGCCTGATGACAGGCTCTATTTTTAAAATGAGCGCTGAAGGTTGGATGGGAGGTGGGTCTGGAACTAGAGAGGCTAAGGCCTGATTTCCACCGACTTGAGCGTGTACAGCACGTTTCCGTGTACAATAGGTTTGTATAGGGACAGAATCCGCTCAGATCACGCGTGCGGTGGAAATGGTCTAATCTGTTAATGTGCATTCTAAACGAATACGGACAGAATATGGGCACGCGCTGTACACGCAGAGTGTTTGGTGGAAATGAGCCCTAAGGAACAGCTAATGGCTTAGAACCAGAAAGAGGGTGAGGAGAGAGAGGGAGAGGGAGAGAGAGAGAGAGAGAGAGAGAGAGAGAGAGAGAGGAGAGAGAGAGAGAGAGAGAGAGAGAGAGAGAAGAGAGAGAGAAATAGAGAGAGAGAGAGAGAGAGAGAGAGAGAGAGAGAGAGAGAGAGAAATAGAGAGAGAGAGAGAGAGAGAGAGTGTGTAAGACACTTTCAAATCTAGGCCTAGATTTTACTTATTTGTCAAAAAAAGGTTCCTATAAGTTTTTTCTCAACAAACGTCAGCTTTGGCAACACTGCTTAATTAAATCATGCCAATAAAGCTCATTTGAATGTGAATTCGAATTTATAGATAGTGATGCAAGAGAGAGAGAGCAAGCAGCAGGAAAAGCTTTTCATAAAAAGATTGAGGAAAAAAAATGTCAAAAGTCAGACACAGACAGACAGGAAGCTTGAGAGACAAGGAGGGGAAAAGAGGAGGAAAGAGAAAGAGAGAGAGAGAGGGAGAGAGAGAGAGAGAGAGGGAGAGAGAGAGAGAAGAGAGGGGGAGAAGAGTGAAGGAAAACAGGACAACAGGAAAGAGGAAGTGGCTGATGGAGAGAGGCTCCAGCAGCTCTGTGATGAGCAGAGGTGTGGGTGGGAAGGGGGAGAGGAGAGAGAGAGGAGGAGGAGGAGGAGGAGGAGGAGGAGGAGGAGGAGGAAGACAAGGAGAAGAAAGGGGGTTGTGGGAGGATGTGGAGAGATGGAGAGATGGAGAGATGAGAGAGGAGAGGGAAGCAGGGAGGGAGTAGTCAGAAAGAAAAGGAAGCTCTTGGGCATGACAGGGTCGTGACTGGGCCAAGGGGTGTGTGTAGCTGTGTGTGTGTGTGTGTGTGTGTGTGTGTGTGTGTGTGTGTGTGTGTGTGTGTGTGTGTGAGAACGAGCTTGTTTAAGTCCATGTGAAACAAGGCAACTGAATGCATGTCTGCAGAAGATGTCTGAGAGGGGCTCTGGCTTTCCTCACAGACCTGACTGCTTCCTGTCAGCTTTTATCTGCTACAATACACACCTGCAGCCTACAGACACACAGATCTCTTCCAAGGCCATCACACTAACAAGCACGCACACACACATATGCACACATGCACACACACACATACACAACTGCACACACACACACGCGCACACACACACAGTTCTCTAGCTCAATCACAAGCTAAGTTGGACACAGACATTTTTTCCACAAACACACAAACAGCGCAGCTTTAACATCAGCACACAGATGAGCTCAGTTCCCTTGAACTCCAGCATGAATGCACACCAGCACTCACCCCTCCTCACAGAGTACATTAGGCAGAGAGAGTGAGTTGTAATGTTATTTTGTCATTGTTCTCAATGTCATTTACTTGTTGTTGTGATGTTATTTTTTAAAATGGACGAGATGTTCTATTGTTCTTCGCGCTTTGGCAACACTGTATTCCAACAGTCATGCTAATAAAAAAATTTTGAATTTGAATTTGAGTGAGAGGGACAGAGAGAGCTAGCCTGGTAAACCAGCCCCTCGTACTTCATTTTGTACAGAGGGTCTGGACCAGACACCGTCAGAAACGATTACTTCTTGGAAGTGTGGACACTGCTGAATTTTGAAACAAGGGCCTCTGCCTTTACCCAATGGCTAACGCCTGGTCGTCACGTATGCAATTAGCCTACCTACGCACTACAATTCAAATGTAGCACACAAGGTCAACGTCATGGCTAACGAACACACTTCTGTGCACTGATTCGATCGGTCTTGCTGGGGCCGACTACATGATGACCTTCAAGAGATTCCGGTCCAGACCTTCTGTACAAAATGAAATGAAGTACGAGGGGCGGGTTTGCCAGGCTAAGAGAGAGCCACAGCACTTTTAAAAACTACCCTGGGGCCAGGAGACTTTGTGGCTCCTCTGGCTATTAAGACACACTACCATTACACCATCAGCCCAACCAACTGCCTTTCAGTCCTTTGCATAAGTCTGTATCGGCAGGTCACCCCCCTTAAATTCGGCCCCCGAAAGACATTGGAGGAAACTTTCACCAAAGGTTCGTACAGCCCGGCCTACGAGACCCTAGTCCAAAAGGTTGGCCCACATTGGATGAAAAGCTGAATTCCAACAGTCAGTGTCTAAGCTTCACTTCAGTCTCCTTGCATTTTGCGGGAGCTCCAAATAACTCAGCACCCACCCCCGTCCAAACACACACAAAAAACCTAAACATAATGGAAACACGTACACCGAGTACATTTTCCATTTAGTGCAAACAACAAGTGGGTCACATATGCCGCCCCGGCCTGTTAACCGGCACTGTAGCCATCACACTCTCTGTGCCCCGATGATTTACTGCACGCACTCCACACCGATGTTAATCGTAATCACACTCTTCTGTTCCATTACGCTTTATTTCCCTGCTTTGAATAACAACATCACATTTATACACACACAGACACACACACACACACATCCTCAGTTGTGGAGCCAGTCTATTGGCAAGGCACGCAGACTATGTGCGTATTTCACACAGGGCATGGTGATAAATCATCCTTATTGCTTTGGTCGTGAATAAATGAATACTTACAGTATGTATGTTATCACGCCGACGCTCCTGCAACAGAATGAAGAAAGACAGAAAGAGAGAGAGAGGGAGAGAGAGAGAGAGAGAGAGATAGAGTCGTACAGGTTAGAAAAAAACAATAAATGGGGAATTAAAAATGGAGAAATTATAGTGCGTGAATAATCATCCTGCATCTGTGTGTGTGTGTGTGTGTGCGTGCGCACATGTGTGCCTGTGTGTGTGTGCCTGTGTGTGTGTGTGTGTGGGTGTGTGTATGTGTGTATGTGTGTGTGTTAGTACTCACCACATGTCTGCCTCAAGGCCCAGGGGCTCGTAATTCACCACCTCTGGAGCTGTAACACACACACACACAAATGCACACACACACATACCCACACACACACAAACAAACACACGCACAAACACACAAACAAAACAATCAGACACAGGCACATTTTGTTAAACAGACGAGCATCAGCTAGGATAGCTTCAGATCCTCCATTTACAGAACCACATAAATTGGTCATGAATGCATTGCAATAAATGGCGGCACAGACAATAGCTGCCTCTCATGTACCGGTTCAAATCCTGCTTCATCTAAACATCAATGAGATGGGGACTATGCTGAAGATCAGCCAGCCCTTAGAGAGCCTAACTGAGGAGTGTTTATGTTCGGGCATACAGTACTGGGTGGCCCCTTGCCACTCATCTCTCTCTGCTCGCCACCTGCTGCCTGGCATGGCTGGGCAAGGCTTGTGACAGAGACTGAGCGGGCACGAAGAGAGTGGGCGGGTGAGTGCGTAGGTGGGTGGGCATGAATAAATGGTTGGGTGTGTGTGTGGGTTGGGGACTAAGGAAGTTGGTGGGCAGGCATTAATGCGTGTGTGTGTGTGTGTGTGTGTCTGTGTGCGCGCGCATGTGTGTGTGTGTGTGTGTGTGTGTGTGTGTGTTTAGCAATAGTAAGGCTGTGCGAGGTGCAGACACACAATGGGGGTTGGCTGTGTACAAGGGCAGCTGCCTGGCCCAGTGTCTCTCTCTCTCTCTCTTCAGTTCATCTGTGGGGTGATTCACCCCACACTCTATCTTCTCTGTCTCCTCAAAACATACTGCCACCACTGGCTGTGATTCAGACAGGCCTGGCCAAGGACTACGACAGAGAGAGAGAGAGAGGGAGAGAGGGAGAGAGAGGGAGAGAGACAGAGACAGAGAGCGAGAGAGAGCGAGAGAGAGAGAAAGAGAGAGAGAGAGCAAGTAGGGAGCACTAGGCCAATGATCTCAGCCACTTCACTTAATTCAGGCTTAATCAATGGATGAGTAAATCTATGCCATTCCTGATGCACAATCTATGACACACAATCTATGAGTTCATAAATAGATCAGAGAACACTGCACATCAAGTATATGTTTTTTTTTTTTTGCATCTGAATAGCTGTGGTAGTGAAGAATGCTTGTGGAACTGGAATGAATTTCTCTAAGCTTTCCCCATGACCAGGTGACCAGTGAAAGCAACTGACCTACAAATTCCGGAGTTCCAAAAATGTTTTTGAAATCGTTGCCAAAATCAATCTTGTGAGCCAGTCCGAAGTCAATGAGCTTAATGCGCGGGTGTGGAGCCGAGCGGTTCAACAGCATGATGTTCTCCGGCTAGAAAGAAAAAAAGAAAGAAAAAGAGAGACAGAGAGGGGGAGGGAGAGAGAGAGAGAAAAGAAAAAGAGGGGAGGGGGGGTAGATGGGAGATTATAGGAGCAAAAGAAAGAGGGAAAGAGCAGGGGGGTTGGAGAGGGAGAGAGATGGTGGAGAGACAAACGAGTCACTGGTCAGTCAGGAAAGCCAGCCCGCATGGAAATCACATGCAAACCTGAGGAAGTGTTCTCTCGAAAGCATTACTGAGACTGGGCCTATCACCACACACCTTCCATGGAAACAATGCTTTGCTTCCCACCTACTCTCCCAGCTTCCACTTATTTTAACCCACTTTAACCTTTAACCTCTAAGAAGACAGACTTACTTTCAAATATTTTAGAGGATGTGGTATAAAATTATGTGGAGTGTTTTGGTTTGTAAACCAACAGCGGTTATATTACATGTCCGGAAGAGGATGAACAATGATACTGGGGAAGCTAGCGAGTGTTTCACTTCACGTGTAAAGCCATGTTCAGTTCCTCTTCTTTCACTTAGGAATGTGCCTGCGTACCTGATATACCTGTTCTGTGACCTAATTACGCTAGCCTTGGCTCGCTAACAGGGAAGTGCGCTACGTGTCTGACCGCTAAGTGCAGAAGGCCATATCACAACAGTGACGTGTTTTACGTTTGGCTAATGGAAAATAACGTCAAGGACAATCAAAGCATAGACGGACACCGTGACCCAGTGCAAGCAGTGTCATTGATCTGTTGGGGCTGGCTGGCTGGTTTTCAGAGTGGCTAACGACTAGCTTATCACGGGCAGAATAAAATAGAAAGCTTTCATTGTCACTGTACAACAACAACGAGACATGTTGCAAGTACAATGAAGTTACAAGGACTACATCAAGGTGCTGTTTGGTCCTATTATAAAAACAGAACCAAAAACAATACAAAATGCGGATGTGACTGTCGCACTGGCATGGCGGGCTTTGTTGTTTGTCAGGTAGGGGTTGATGAGGAAGCTCACCTTGAGGTCGAAGTGGGCGATGCGTTTGGAATGCAGGTACAGCACCCCGTCCAGGATCTGCTTCAGGAACTCCGTGGCCTCCTCCTCCGTCAGCGACTCTTTCTCGGCCAGGAAGTCAAAGAGCTCTCCGCCGGCAACGCTGCAGGAGGGGATCACACACACACACACAGGTCACACACACACACACACAGGTCATGGGTCACCAGCCATCCTGTTCATATGAATGACTAAGATGACTAAGACAAAAGGCATCTAATTATAGCCCTGTAGCCACAGTGTTTCAGTGTTTGCCTAGGCAAAGTTACCCAGTGTCGCAATAAGTACACCACTGATCAACAAATGACATGCACACACACTCTGCAATGACTGTGCACTAGGCAGAGGCCTCGTCAGGCAAACAGAAGAAATGCTGCACACACTGGTATTAAGACTGTTGAGCCAGGGCCTTCGGGGGTCTTTTAACCAAAGATGCCGCCAGCCCATCTGATTACACTTATACTAAGTGCTAAGCCTGCTGATGATGGATGGTCAGTAATCACTGGCTTCACGCTGCCAGAGGAAGTCTGTGTGTTTGTGTATGTGTGTGTGTGTGTGTGTGTATGTGTGTAAATTTGTTTGTGTGTGTGTGTAGATTTGCTTGTGTGTGTGTGTGTGTGCATTGTGTGTGTGTGTGTGCGCGCGTGTGTGCGTGCATTGTGTGTCTGGTCTGTGTGTGCGTAGTTAAGCACATTTGTGTGTGTTTATTTTGAGTGTATCTGCAGCACTGGGCGGCCTTCGCTGGGCCGGATCATGGGCCTGTTTGTTTAGCAGGAGGAGGAAACAGGGGAGCAGCTGTGTGGCAGTGCTGTGGTAAAAAAAGAGAAAGAGAGGGAGAGGGAGAGGCAGGGCTATGATAGCGCTCCGATAATAGAGCTGCCTGGCTGGGGACTGGCCACAACCATGGCCACCAAGCTTCATGGCCAGCCCAGCTGCAAAAACAACCAGCGGGCAAAGACGTATCGCTTACCCCCCACATACAAAAACATCACACACACACTCTCATATTCTCTCTCTCTGTCTCTCTCTCTTTCGCACAGACACACACACACACACAGTCATATTCTCTCTCTCTGTCTCTCTCTCGCACAGACACACACACACACTCTCATATTCTCTCTGGCCATCTCTCTCTCTCTCTCACACACACACACACACACACACACACACACACACACGCACACACACACACGCGCACGCACACACAATACAACAACAGAAGGCAGAGAGAGAGCAGAGTCGTAAGGCGGAGAATCTGAACATGTAACTTAAACTTGTTGAAATTCCAGACTGAAGCACAGCGGTTGTGCCTTAGGGGCAAAGCACTTAACCTGAGCAAAGGAGGAGGAGGAGGAGGAGGAGGAGGAGGAGGAGGAGGAGGAGGAGGAGGAGGAGAAAACAAACCTTGGCAGTGCACCAATGGGTAATATGGTACAAAAATGCAAGGTGAGGGGTGAAAAAGGACCAAAAAAAAACAAACAAACAAACAAACAACAGCAACAGCACGCCTTGGGGCAGCCCTGTTTAACACTAACCAAAGCTGCCAGACAAACCTGCTGTTCCAGGAATCATGTTTGAGAGACCACAGGGCAAATAACATTATGATATGAACAAATGGAAATACAGCCCTGTGAGGAGATGTGCCAAATAAAATAACAAATGTAAACTGTTTGACTAGAATAACTATTCTTATTCTTATCAACACCATCATTATACTGGAAACCAGTAGCTGGCAAATAGTGGTCCTGTCAGTGTCTCAAATCTGTAATGTTACCCGCTTGATATCATTCACGTAAATCCTGTTTGTGCTAAATAAATTACATGGGTTGTAAAAATATAAATTAGTCTGTAAATGGAGGGTGAAATGCCAAATTACTTTAATGATTTAAGTGTTACATGCAACAAGAGTGGCCTATGCATTATGATGGTGTCACGTACAAGGAATATGAATTATATTTGCACAACAAGCATGACACTAATTCATTAATATACAGTGATTAAAGAATTGGTGGGGATTACACAAATGACTGAATAAATCCACAAACACCAGGAAATAGGCTCATGGCACTCATGAGTTTGTGGTGCTTTCTACAGCCAGTACAGCCAGAGACTCAAAGCCACTTATGTACACAAACAAGGCTTTCAGACAAATATTAGCTGTTTGTGTGGTCGGCCCCAGTTTATTTCCTTTCCCCCCTGTCACTTACTTGCCTTCCCATGAACTCAACACACACTTAGCATATCAAAAGGTGTTTCACAACACTGGCAACACTCAACTGTGCCAACATGGATTTTTTTTTCACAACCCAGTTCTGCGTAAGGCATCCACAGTGTTGATGTTGATTTGATAAAAATCTGAGCTAGTGTGCCTGAGGTAATCTGGCCAGACAGGTTGGGCTACGGTTGCATGGTGGTATACTGTGTAGGTGAATAGGGGCTTTGAGTGCAAATGACTCAGTCGCATTAGAGATGAGATGATGAAAGTACGACAGCTTCTCTTGAGAAAGACTGAGTGACGGCTAAAGCTCCCACTGTTTCTGAGATACTTCCACCCGCCAATTACCTGTCTGTTTCCAAACCTGGGGATCCATCTACAGGGCTGCGCAAACAACCTCAACACACGCACACACACTCACTGACTCTTATGTTTGGTCATGTTAGGTTGTTGTGTGGTACTAAACCACTAAATGTCAATGGCATTTGTTCCCATAATTCATCACCATAGTTCCTGTATCTGAAAGTTGGACTTCCTGCAACTGAAGTCCTTCAGGTCCTGAGGCTGTCGCACCTCAGACAATGTAGGAACACAGACAGACATTAGGTGACCCTCAGGGCTCATTCACACCAAACACTCTCTGTATACAGTGTGTGCCCGTTTTCTGTCTGTATTCATTTAGAATGCATGTTAACAAATTAGACTATTCACACCGCACGCGTGATCTGCGCGTATTCTGTCCCTATACAAACATGTTGCACATGGTTACGTGCTGTACGCGCTCAAGTCGGTGTGAATTAACCCCTTACAGACACTCACAGCTCAAGGATGAGGATGACGTCGCTCTTGTTCTCGAAGACATCGTGCAGCGTGATAACGTTGGGGTGCTGGATGTCCTTGAGGATGCTGACCTCGCGCTCGATGTCCTCCTTGGAGACGCCCCGGCGGCTGGACTTGCTCCGCCTCTTCTTGATGAACTTGGCGGCGTACTCCACGCCCGTGCTTTTGTGCCGACATTTCCTCACCACCGCAAACTGCCCACTGTGGGAAAAGACAGAAACGTGCTTTAGTTAAGTTACACATTCAAAACACACGAAAAGGATAGTGGTGCGTACATCCAAAAGAAATGTGCTGGACAACAAAAAATATTCAAGTGAAACAGTCTGATGAAGAGCGTAAGCTCGAAAATGTTCACTTGTGGTGATCATGAAAAAAAACTAAACGGTAGCAACTGTGCGGACATTCAAAACATACACTATTTTTTTTCTTAAAAAAATCTTAAAAATAAAAACACTAATTGCCTGTAGATATTGCCAACCACCTTATGCTATAAAATATAAATATCTTAAATATCTGATAAATAAACACGTGAATGCAAACATAAGCACACACACAAAATACATTTTTTGAGATTGTTCATCTTATGTGACATTTAGAATTTAACTGCCCACCATTGTAGAAAAAGCCCAGTGAGTTAAAGTCAATAAGATTCTGGAATCGCCATGAGGTTAACTACATCCAGTAAGATTCAGGTAACACAGGCTCTTGCTCATCACCAAGCACCACGCAGAGGGATACTGGGCAGTCGGTGCCCTGCACCTGTGCCTGACTCTGAGTCACCACATGGACTGGCGCCGCACCATCCAAATGCCACGTGCCCACGGTGCCAAGGACCTGCCGTGACCCGAGCAGCTCCGGGCATTGGGACACGACGCCACATTTAACAAGTCCTTCTGCCCCCGTCCACCCCTCCACCCATCTCTGCAGGACTGGTCACTGCGTTAATGCTCTGAGGGGGTTTTGGGTAGGCGTGCTACAATGCTAGTGCCGGGTGAATTTAATGCTGTGCGACATCTTTTTTACACCCCCGTTTGGGTAAGCATGCTACAATGCTAGTGCTGGCTCTTATGGGTGATTCTAATACTGTGCCACATCAGTGCTGCTTTGTGAATGCAGAGTGATCTGTAGGCCTGCTACCACATGTGCATTTCCAAATAACAACCCCATTCCCTAATAACATTCCTAAATAATGTTTCCTCCCTGGTAGGGTTTCAGATCTGGTTTGGCAGTACTAAAACCTCTATCCACAATCTGGGATACTACCCCCAGTCTCCCTTCAGCTGGTGCTGGTTCATTATTATGTCATGAGAGCTCCGGTATGGGGCTTCTCCATGTCTAAATGATCTGGCCATGCTGGCATTGTCAACCAATGAGGGTGTTTGTGCCGGGGGCCTTGCTTACACACTTTCACATGGCCTCATGACCCTGAGATCAAGGACTGGAGCAGCACACACACACACACACACACAGACACACACACACAGACACACAGACACACACACACACACACAGCAACCACTACCGGGCTGTGTGCCTCGCAGTCTTTTTCTTTCTTCCTGTTTTTCTTTAATAATGCTCCACACTTCCTCATATTTGAGTGTCCACATCCTAAGGCAAGTTCCCTGCTCTCTCTCAAACATGTAGGCTAACTAGCTGTGGCCAAAGCAGCTGTGTTGACTTGCTATGCACAAAAGCCAAACATAATTGCTGACACTGCTGAAGTGAAGATGAAGAATTGTCAGAAATACGACCGGTTATATCACAACTGTGGAGGTAAAACATGTCATGAACAAATTAAATTCTGTGAGAAAACGATGCCCGTGGTGTCTTTCTGAGAAGACAACAAGTGCTCTCAAGGCTTCCCCTCCTTAAAAAAGAAGACACAATTTGCAGAGTGCAGTGCGGAGAAGGAAGCTGTCCCTCGATGCCTCGGAGTGGCGTTTTCTCATGCTAATCTCAGCTACAGGGCCTCCATTCATCCTGCCCCTCTCACCTTTTGTCAGCCAGGCACCAATCAGGCCGCACCAAAACTGGCACATACAGACACACCATTTGCATTTTATCAGTGGCCGTGTGAACCTGCCCGTCAAAAAGAGTGATGAGAGGGACAGAGAAAGAGAAAGTCAGTGAGAAAAAAGAAAGAAAGAGAGAGAGGGAGAGAGAAAGAAAAAAGGGACCCTAAAAAGGGACCCTCTATTTGGGAAAGCCAAAAGAAGCCATACTACTGAACACAGCTGCTCAGGTGCCATATTCACCAGCACTCAAGTGTGTGCAGAGTTCCCTGAAGACAAGCGCTTCATCTTAAAGCTTTGTTCATACTCGCCATGTCCGTCATGGCACGCGACATCACATCACCGATGCACCCGACCCTTTCATACTGGTGCTCTGCAAAAAAACACGCCTGCCAATCTTCTCTTCGTCAGAGCTGTCATAATGCCACAGTAATCAAACTGTTCAGAAGGCCTTGTGTTTCAGAGGAGTGAAACATGACTGAATTGCAGGTTTGCATCTTAATTTGGGAATTAAATTGGACAAATCCTAAGAGTTTCAGGTCAGTGTGTGAATTTATTGTGCTTCCAGCAGTGTAAGCCTATTTATATCAAATGTTTTCCATTAGGAAAGATGTTATGAGTGGTAGGACGACACGAATTGCAGGCTTGCACCTATGTTGGATTATGGATAAAAATGAATAAATCCTAAAAGTTTCTGGTCAGTGTTTGTATTTATTGTGAGTTTCCAGCAATATTAGCCTATTTTTGTGAATGTTCTACTCTAAAAGTGCTGAAATAAATTGCAAGCTGAATTGCAAGCTGTTGATGACAGTTGATTCATGGATTAAACTGAATCCTAAATCTTAAAGGTTTCTGGTCAGTGTCTGTCTATTAACCTATTTATGTTACATGTTTTCATCAAGCAAGACATAGGTCGATAGGCTGGTAGTTACTATGCTAAAGTTAGCTGAAAACACACTCTACATCTTTACCTATAACAACAAACAAACAACGAACAATCAAACAAACCCCAATCTGCCACGCCATGGGGGTCGACGCTGTTTTGACGTCATGATGTCATGTACACTGACAGACACGGCGAATATAAACCAAGCTTTAGCCATACTGAAAGAGGCCAACAAGAGGAATACACGTGGGCATGTAACATCCTGCTCTCTTCATGAATGGGGAGCTGTTTGCAAACCACACAAAAGTGTGGCACTGCCACATCAGAGCAACTGACAGCATTAGACATTCATGTGGGTTAATCAGTGCAGCAGCACGCTGGGCAGTTAAATCATGGTGCTTGGCACTCTGGCATACATAAGCAATCCTGTCTGTCAGGATGCTAAACAAGCGGTGGCCATGCGTGCTCAGCTGTGCCTGTTTCCATGGCAGTGTTGGGTGAGTGGGAGGGAGATTCGGGCCTGTGTGTGTGTGAGAGAGAGAGTGAGACTCTGTGTGTGTGTGTGTGTGTGTGTGTAGGGGGTGTTACTGGGAGCAGGACTCCTCCCCCTACATTGTCCACCCTTGTGAAGATTCACAGTCCTGTTGTGTGCTGCTGGTGACGTCACTCAGCCCTGGCTGATGGGGGGGCTGACCATGTCTATGGGGCTGACCAAAAAGGGCCATGACAGGAGAGGACTTCCACAGGGCAGCGTGTGTGTCTCACACCCAGGGGGGAGGGAGGCAGATGGGGAAGGAAAGAGGGGAAGACGGGGGTGGGACATAGCCTACAACACGGAGAGATACTGACAACTAAGCCCACCATATTACTGAGTCAAAAAATTGCACTTTTTTAGCTGACATAAAGCTGAGGCTTGTGTGATCGCTATCTGCTATGCACAATCTACGCCACATTCTCACCACACATCTATCTACTGGCTCATTTCCAGCTGGTTGTTTGCAAACAACCATGTGCCATTTGCTTATCAATTCACTTTCCCTCTTAAAAAAACAACAGAGACAAGAAAATAAACAAGCACTGATTTTCCATTCCTGACAACAGTTGAGCAGCAGACAAATCATAGCAGGAATACATACAGTTTAGATACAGCTCCTCCTCTGGCCAGTTTAACCAATGCTAGTGCAATCACAGCAATCCCACTTGTTCCAAAGACAAAACAGAAAAGAAGAGAAACTTAAGAAAATGGCACCAGTAAAGTGTTTAGGCCACCCCCGCAGACGATCACATGACCTTTGCTCTATCTCTATATCCGTGACATTGTGTGCAAAAATAAGGCGCTGTGCCTCCCAAGACCCGTTTAATCCCTAGTATGGGGGGGTGGGGGTGGGGGGTGTCCGCATAATCAAGGCCTGCACGTCATCGTGACATACTTCAATCACCACTCCCATGATTTATCAGGGCAGAGGGCCACTAGGCCTGACAGACACGGGCTTGGGCTGGGGTCAGTGCCAGATACGGGCCGGATGTACGAGAGGGTCAGCTCTGCCCTACAAAGGCAAAGTGCATTTGAAACTGAGAAAAATGTCTGTTTTCATACTGCTACTACTGTCAAACATGCTGTACGTATAATAGTGGTGATGATTGTATGTACTTTCAGCTTACAACAAGAAGCCAGAGATTTAGTCACAAGACAAAGGAGGCTTCATAAAGTCAATTTCCAGTCCAAACTCAATTTGACAAAATATGCAGTTGTTGCCATTTGGCTTTGTAGGGCAGAACTGCCATCTGGTTCATCAGAATCATCTCAATTGCTCACACACAAACAACGATGCCCTTTATTAATGGGGAGGGTGAGCACACACATGCAGAGCACATGGTAGTCTATTAAAAAAGCCAGTGTTTGTTTGTCCCCTGAGGGACAACAGCCACATAACAGCGATTCTCCATAGAAACAACAGCCAAGGATGTCATCAACCAGCAATGCAGCTACTAGATTCAACCTTCAAGATCACTTTATTATCACATTATATTATCTCATTATACTTAAGGATACTTAAGGAAGAGGAAAGTCTTCAGGTATCAGTGGGAACACAGTATTAAAAATCCCTTTCTTCAGTTCCTCTAGAAGATCAGAAAGTGGTTTCCCCTTACAAGAGGAGAATGTAGTTAGTTTCAAAGCATTTTTTAACATTACACAGACGGGACTTCCTCCATTTCCCACATCTCAGTGAGTGTGTGTTGGTGTGAACCCTTTCCTGGGGAATTTCCGCAAGATGCTGTGCCTCGATACCCTGTGCTCCTGCAGAAGGATCTGGAAGCAGGCAGGCAGGCAGGCGGGTGGGGAGGCATAGGGGGGGGGGGGGGGGCGGGGAAGCAGGCCTTGGTAATTACCTATGACTTCATCAGCATCTGGAGGCTGAGCAAAAAAAGTCCCTGTTTATTTTTATTCTCACCATGTGTGTGCACGTGTGTGTGTGTGTGTGTGTGTGTGTGTGTGTGTGTGTGTGTGTGTGTGTGCGCGTGTGTGTGTGTGTGTGTGTGTGTGCGTGTGTGTGTGTGTGTGTGTGTGTGTGTGTGTGTGTGTGTGTGTGTGTGTGTGTGTGGAGGAAAAAAGAGGGTGGGTTCTGTTTTTCTTTTTCTTGGCAGCACTTGGTTTCCTTTTAAGTCGTGCTGGTCCAAGATATCAGATTGAGTCTCACTTGAGTGTGTGTATTTGTGTGTGTGTGAAGGGGCACCAAACATTAAAAGTTTGAGGAGGAGAAATGGGATGCAAGAGAGGGGGTGAGGAATGGACCAAGTAGCCTGGCCTGTTCTTTTCCTTGTACATATCAGAGAAAAATGGGTGGGTGGATGGATGGATGGATGGATGGATACATGGTTGGTTGGATGGATGGATGGAAGAACAGAGAGAAAAAAAGAGAAAGAAGTGTTAGTGTGTTATTAGGTGTGTGTGTGTGTGTGTTGTGCCAAGGTATTTATGGTTTTATGGCACCCATTCTCAGCCAAGCTTCTATTGTAGGGGATAAAAACAAGCGCACACACACACACACCCACACCCACTCACACACAGATACAGAGCAGCCATCTAAATCCCACAAGCACCCAACCATATTCCACTGCAGTCCAGGAAACAGTTTGGGGATGAAGAGGTGGGGTGCGGGTGTGTGTGTGTGGGGGGGTGCTTGCACTGTCCTCATTTTCACATGCCACTTTCCCAAAACACACGCTGCGATGACACCAGTGCTTGTATGACACCAGTGCTTGTACTGGTACAGTGTGTGGGGATGGTGGATTGGGACTCAGAGTTTAGCCTGCTGCCAGCCAATGCAATTAAGCCCCGTACATACACATGACATGCCCAGTGTCCCTCTGGCCATCCTACAGGACACTAAGGGCTGCTCAATTAATCAAATTTTGATCATGGTTACAATTTTCGGGCCAAACGATCTCAAAATGAATAAAATCGAGGGAAACATTTTTTTTTGTCATGTACCATCATACAAGTTTGTTTAGAAACATTTGTGTTTTCTATAAAAATGTGCATGCATATTTCTGTCTCCACATTACAGAAATGTATTAGAGGAAATTCTAAAGCACAAGGATGTTCTTGACAAGACGTTTTCAATAAATGCAGTATGTTTCCAAGGAAAACAAAATAATCATTTCAATAATCATGATTTCAATTTTGATCCAAATAATCGTGATTATGAAATTTTCCATAACCGAGCAGCCTTACTGACACTGCCAATTTTTAACTGTTATCTGCAGCAGCATTAGTACTCCACTGCTACTTTGCTTCACAGATATATTTTGTGATCCCTTTAATGACATAAAACCCCTGACAAATAGCACATTTCCAATTATAAACATGAGCTCTGCCCTGCAAAGGGGAAATACAAAATGCACATCTACGCCAGGGACAGAAAGAACAAAATGGATGAACATTTAAAGCAGGTCCTTCACATGTTTTAAGACTGTGGGGGTGGATTCTCAGGTAATTGCGAGCCGTCTGACACAAAAGCTATTGTTAAGTCTTAGGCAATAGCAGGCTGCACTTAAAGCACCCCCCCCCCAGCTCCACTGGCATTCAGGTTGCTGGAAGAGATCGGGCGCAAACATGACAGAGGTCTGCAACCTTCACACCAGATCACACACTTAGCTGCCATCAGGAATGTTGAGTACAGACACGGACGGACGGACGGACGGACGGACGGACGGACGGACGGACGGACGGACGGACGGACAGACAGACAGACAGACAGACAGGCAGACAGGCAGACAGGCAGACAGACAGGCAGACAGGCAGACAGACAGAGATGGGAGACAAAGAAAGTGAGAGAGAACAGATAAAGAAAGACTTGTTGAGAGAGAATGTGAGAGTGAGAGAGAGAAAAAAATGAATCCTTGACAGAGTGAGGTTCAAAGCCAGTGTTCTCTTATGCAAGACCGCTTCCAATAAAAATTCAAATTTGAATTCTGGGCAAGAGCGAGAGAGACACTTTGTACTGTCAGGTAACCATCAGTGACCGCATTACACAGATGGCGCCCCTATTCTGACTGACATGTGCATTACAAAGCAGAAAGCAATGAGTGCTGGGAATGTGCAATAAACCCTGGGAGGATGACACCGTTATCTCCACTGGTCAAGGCACTGCTCGCTCTGTAAAGAATGACTACTAGAGCATACTATTTCACCTTCCCAGTTCCCCTCGTGAGTCTGGCCCAGTGCTCCAGCGCAGTCAAGAGCTTAAGGTGAAGAGGAAGTAGGCCACATTAACCAGCAATCAGTGGGACCTTTGGTCGAAACTGTTCAATGCAAAGAGGACCTAGCCTGGTAAACCAGCCCCTTGTACTTCATTTCATTTTGTACAGAGTGTCTGGACCAGACACCGCCAGAAACGATTTGTTGGAGGTGTGGACTCTGCTGAAGTTTTTTTAAAAAGTGCCTCTACCTTTACCCAATCGCTGACGCCTGGTCATCACGTATGCAATTAGCCTACCTACGCACAACAATTGAAATGAAGCACACAACGTCAACGTCACGGCTAACGAACACACCCTCTGTTTGCTGATTGAATCGGTCTTGCTGGGGCCGACTAAATGACCCTCAAGAGATTCCGGTCCAGACCCTCTGTACAAAATGAAATAAAGTACGAGGGGCGGGTTTACCAGGCTAAAGAGGACCAACCTGTTGTTTGAGATGTCGGGTGAATGCATGTATATGTATGTGTGTTTGTGTGTGTGTGTGTGTGGGAGGGGATTTCCAATTACTTTGTATTTCTGTTTAGGCTACAGGGCCTTCCCTTCGTTACCAAAAGTCCTCAGCTGTGTAAAGAACATCCTGTTCCTAGGTAACCATTGGTATTTGGTTCACGTACCATATTCTTCACTAAACAAATGCAGACAGTGACTTTTTTAAATCCCCTGGAATAACTCTGCTGTACACAGATGTACCTGACCACACAATAATACAAAACTTACAAAAAAGTTAAAAAAGATTTTTTCCACATAGGAACAACACAGCACTAAAAAAGCACATCAATCACATGCTTCAAAATATGTCAAGTGATTGATCAGGAAATGGTGCTTTCATCTCATGTCTAGATGTCCCTAAGGATTTTACAGTAAGACACTGAGGGGACACCCTGATCATGTGACTCACTCAAGCTGGTGATTAGGTGTGATGATGGTGCACCTGTCTGATCAGGGGGTCAGGATTTGGCTGGTTAGCTTCAAGGCACTTCCTCATTTTTCAGAAACTGCATCATATCAACCCCCGTTTTCCCCATGCTGATTGGAGGAGGGCACGCCTGAACTACATCAACGTCCATTTTTGAACATCCAATGCACTTCACAACAGCCATAGATGAGGGTGCAGGAGAGCATTAGTTATTTACTCCTCCTACTGCTACAGGATTCAGACCTGCGACCCTCCAACCCCAACACCAACTCCCTAACCATTAGGCCTCAGCTGCTTCAAAAACCTTAAAGTGACCTTAAAATGCTGGCTTGCAATCTCATCCTCTGTTTGACTAGCTGCATCGAGCTCTGCAAACTGCAAGCTCTAGCTGGACTGCAGTTGCAACCACAGACAACAAGATAAACAACGTTTGATGTTGGTTCTCCATTGTGCATTCACAGGTAGTGAAGGCATAAGTGATTCACGCAAAGGGATTTATCATAGCTATCTTCCGCAATAGTGTCGCACGTCATACTAAAACAAATCAGGGAAGCAAACATCGCACACTTCAGGAAATCCAATAAGGTCAGGGACATGGCTTTCTACACCAGTATTTTTGTTTCCACTGTATCCACCCTACAACATAATCCTGCTGTTTCAAATGGCTTCGCCACTGGCTCTTTTTCCTAATATGTAACGGCTCAACAGCCTGAAATGATGGACTAGTGTGAACGACGACAGAAGGAAATGTGCCAACTTTGAGTTTTACGGGTTTTAACTTAGAAACTGATTAATATGAACGCAGTCTAAGTGTCAGGCACACAGGCCTAAGAGTAGTGTTTGAATAAGATAGAGCATGACACACACACACACACACACACACACACACACACTGCCCCATGACTGGGGTGGGGTCTTGGTGTGGAGTGTGGGGGTAGCAGCTGGGTTAGAGACAGAGGTGGGGGAGAAACAACCGCTTCCTCCTAATCTTTGGCCTCAATCCCACCATAATCCAGCACCATGTATGACTGATGGGGGCATCATACGCACTCTAATTCTGCCTAAAATGTCAGCGCAGCCATGACACTCTCCCCACAGCACACGTTAGACCTGACACAAAGACATAACAATCCAGTGCACCGATTACAACAAAACAGAAACACTTCCACTATCTGACCAACTGAAAATGTTTCAGTAGCATTTTATAATAACCTCTTCCTAATTAGCATTTATTTTGCATTTGTTAACTCTCACTTAACACTTTGTTCATCATTTGGTAACCATTGCTTTTACACTACTTCTCGTCAGTAAAACATTAATAAACATATTGACAGACATCTGTCTGGATGTCGGTTGGCTATGTGTCTGTATGTCTAACTGTTTGTCTTTAGGCTATCTGCTATCTATCTCTCAGCCTGGTGCCTTTCTGTGTGTCTGTGTATCATCTTCTCTGTTTGCGTTAACCTTTGTAGATATCTTTATACATGATTTACTGATGGGGAGTAGTGTAAAAGCAATGGTTACCAAATGATAAACAAGGTGTTATGTAAGAGTTAACAAATGCAAAATAAATGCTTATTAGGAAGTAGTTATTATAAGTGCTACCACTGTTTCTAATGACATGTCACCACAAATGATGGTGATGTACTGCAGTGCACAACACAAACAGACATCTGCTTTGTAATTCAATGTCACCTTGGACTGATATGGACTCAAAATCTACATCATGGTGAAGCTAGACCATGACACAATGTTTAGGTCTATGTGCCCCTAGTCTGACCTGCAGTCATTTCCTAATCCCACCACATCTCTCTCTCCCTGTCTCTCTCCCTGTCTCTCTCCCTGTCTCTCTCCCTGTCTCTCTCCCTGTCTCTCTCCCTGTCTCTCTCCCTGTCTCCCCTTTACTTCATTTTCAGTGCTATCTGAATAAAGGCAAAAAATGACAAAAACTACACTACAAAAAATATATTACGATATTTCATGGTATTTTTGTTAATACAAGTGGCAATAATAACATTCATGACCATTTTCCACAAGTCATGTCAGGTTGCACCCCTGACAAAAAAAGTTAAATTTGATCAATGTCTGCAGCCATATACTGTTTTATTATCATAAGAAGGACTACACTACCAGTATATCTTTAATGATATGATATAGCACATCCCTTGATGCCAGCGGCTTAGACAGCTAACATAAGCGCTTCATCTGTGTGCCAGTTTTAATTGGGTTAAAAGTGCTGTGTTTGCTCAAAACAGGACCCGTTTGGGGGGGGTGAGATGTCGCATTTAGATTCAGGGGGTGTCCTCTCATCTCTCCACCTCCATTCAGCACGGCTGGTCCTGGCCAGCTCATTCATGTGAGTAATTGAAAAATAGCGCGGAGTGCTGGTGATGGGAAGGGTGAAAAAAAAAGAGGGTGGGGGATGGGGGGATGGGCAGAGAGAACGACAAAACGACAAAAATCCTGCACAACTAAGCGAAGCCGCATAACACGCTGTAACACGGACGCTTATGACACGCAGAGGGCCCCCGAGAGATTGATGACCGGTAACCACGCCAGCTTTTGTCACACAGCACAGCTCCACTTACACAGGAGGCACTGGGTTTGTGCGGAACTGCCTCTGGCCCCAGTGTGTGTGTGTGTGTGTGTGTGTGGTGTGTGTTTGTTTGTTTGTTTGTGTGCATGCGTGTATGTGTGTGTGTTATGAATGTGCTGTGTGTGTGTGTGTGGGTGTGTGTCTGTGCTGGGTGCTGGGTGCTGTGTGTGTGGGTGTGTGTCTGTGCTGTGTGCGCGCGTGTGTGGGCTGTGTGTGTGTGTGTGCTGTGTGTGTGTGTGTGTAAGAAGGTAGCGGAGACACTATCCTATCGCTCATCTGCACAGGGTTGCGGTTTACACCTTGCAGGAAGAGCAGGGGCTGCGATCTCACCCCTCAGTGTTGAACGCTGATGTCATCTCGGCCGCACGAGCACTCAGAAAGGGAAAGTGAGAAAGAGAGTGAGATAGGGGAAAGTGAGAAAGAGAGTAAGAGAGGGGGAATGAGAAAGAGATTGAGAGAGGGAAAGTGAGAAAGAGTGAGAGAAAGGAAATGAGAGAAAGAGAGTGAGAGTAAATGAACGGCGAGATAAAATGAGCTTGAGCGAAAGCTACAAGGGAAGAGCCTCAGTGGGCCTCACACCACTGAAGGAAGCTCACAGCTCACAGCTCGTCACACTTGCCACCTAGTTGTGTGTGTGTGTGTGTGTGTGTGTGTGTGTGTGTGTGTGTGTATGTGTATGCGTGTGTGAGAGACAGAGAGAGAGCGAGAGAAAGAGAGAGTATGTGTGTCTGACAGTATGTGTATTTTTGTGTGTGTGTGTGTGTGTGTGTGTGTGTGTGTGTGTGTGTGTGTGTGTGTGTGTGTGTGTGTGTGTGTGTGTGTGTGTGTGTGTATGTGTGTGAGAGACAGAGAGAGAGAGAGAGAGAGAGAGTACGTGTGTCTGACAGTATGTGTATTTGTTTGTGTGTGTGTGTGTGTGTATGCGTGTGAAAGACAGAGAGACAGAGAGACAGAGAGAGAGAGAGAGAGAGAGAGAGAGAGTATGTGTGTCTGACAGTATGTGTATTTGTTTGTGTGTGTGTGTGTGTGTGTGTGTGTGTGTGTGTGTGTGTGTGTGTGTGTGTGTGTTTGTGTGAGGGGGAGGGGGGGTCTTGGCTGTGGCTTTGGTGGCAATTCAACTCCATGGAGCTTCACAGGAGCAGGTGTGATGAAGCTTGAGCAGCCACCAGCTTCATCTGTTACATCTACAAATCTCTGCTGCTCAGCCGCAACCAGTGGCCTGCCGTTTCATTCACTCATGTGATCACTGCGAGCTGTAAACAGCCTTGGGAGACACTCAGTTTTCACAAAACTAAAACAAAATAAATATGAAAACTGGCCTAAATGTAATAAGAATATGGAAGATAAGCAAAAAAGCACTAAATCAAAACTAAGGAGTTTAGTGATATGCCTGCAGTTAGAATCCACAACTTCCCAAAGCTGGTGTTGACTTCTCCTTGGAGTTGGTATTACAGTCTAATTATAATAATAATATAAAATATATAATATCATACATAATAATTCTGCTTTTCAGAATATGAACCTTATATTCTGCCCTAAAAAGGCAAAGTGCTGTAACTACATGAACACAGAAAAAGAAAAATGCCCTTAACGTTGTCATACTGCCCAACAATAGTGCTACAATAGTGGTGATTTTTTAATGTACTTTCCTAATAGCAAGAAGCAAGAGATTTAGCCACAAGACAAAGGGAGTGTTATAAAGTCAATTTCCAGTCTAGACTCAAATATGTAGTTACTGGTTTTTGGCTTTGTAGGGCAGAATTGGTTGGACCAGGGCTGGTGCAGCCCTTTGGTGTTTTGGTGGTTCAGGCTACGTACACCTTTGATAGCGTTTGGAGTAGAGGAGGCTGTCCCTTCTGTATTGTTGATCCTTGAGACGCAAAGTACAAGTGTACATGTTCAGCTCTGCCTGCACTGCGCTGCACACCCCGCCGATAATAATAGCGGCTCGGCGTAATCTCGCTGACTGCGTCGGGGACTCCTGCGAGGTTTAGTGACAAAGCAGCTTTTGTGCCGCGCTACCTTTGGCTCACACACCGAATCAGAGAGGCTGCCAGACTGTTTAAGCCTACCATGGTGTTGCCTTGCTTTCTTTAGCTGTGTTGAAATATTGCATTACACACACACACACACAGGTTCAACCAGAAAGACTCTGAATATATAATAACTTAATGACAATTTATTTGATGACAAGTAATGATATGGCACGACAAATTTTGGCATAGGTTCTGTCCTTTGTCCTAATCAGAAAACATGAAAACTGAACAGATGCTGACTGTAGTAGTAGAAGGGCATAATAATAAAACCCCCCCGACAAAAGGACAAGAACCCACTGGTGGTGGTCATAACGTAGATAACAGACTTTCAGAAGCATAAGATGCAGAGCATGACATTAAATGTAACATATAGTACAAGAGAGGAAACTGGGGATTTCGAGGGCACGACCCTGGATCCCCCCGGAGCACCGGGGCAAGGAAAAACTCCCTAAATATTCTTGATGAGGAAGAAACCTTGGGCAGAACCACGTCTCTAGGGGGAAGCCTAACTGCCTGAGGCTAAAATGATGCTCAATGAGACGATAGAGTCCGGGTTGTCCCTCAGGTGACAGGAATCCGACATCCGGGGACAGAGCAGAGTCACCCGATGAGGATGCGTCGGAGAGTTGTACATGGAGGGGCGTAGCAGGAAGCCCAAAGGGTCTTGAGGAGCGATCCGGGAGGAAGAGGAGGAGACCATGGAATCCGGGGTCAATCATTGGAGATGCAGAGGCAGAGGAGACTCGGGAGGTCAGTGAAGAGGCAGTGGTAGATGAGACATCACGAGATTGGTCGAGAAGCGGGGGCGGAGGAGACATCATCGTCAGGACCCGCTGGACGAGGACAGGAACCTATGGAAGGATGCTGGGGAGGGAGGTGGGCGAACGACGGAATACACCTGTGAGCAGCAAAGCAGGAAGGTAAGATGACGTTTTAAACATGGGTGCTACGTGCTGATTGGATGATAGATAATTGATGACGCGCATTACGTCTTCCTGGTAGAACCTCTCGCTGCGCTTACATTTCAACCAGAAAGACTCTGAATATATAATAACTTAATGACAATTTATTTGATGACAAGTAATGATATGGCACGACAAATTTTGGCATAGGTTCTGTCCTTTGTCCTAATCAGAAAACATGAAAACTGAACAGATGCTGACTGTAGTAGTAGAAGGGCATAATAATAAAACCCCCAAAAGAAAATAAGATAAATATTTAATTGATACTTACATAGATAAATTAAGCTCTACCCCCAAAAGAAATGTAAGACCTACCAATTCGCGAAGTGATACCCACCAACACCTTTAGTCGCCACCGTCTGTAAATAAGCATAATTATGCGAGAAAACACTGCAAGACGACTCATATACACAATTTGAATTCCCCAACAGTCGACGGGAAGAATTGAAAAGCAGAAGACAAAAGTCCCGTGACGCCCGTAACATCAACACAGTCAGTGAAAATTGCGTCCCATATAAGACCAGAGAAAAGCCTCCGGCAGTACGGAGACAGTGAAAGGAGAGAGGTAGAGAACCCCGGGAGAAAGACCTCGGGCATCGGCACAAACATCACATAACATTACGCTAAGCAGACATACAACATATGACATTAGATACAACATGACGTTGTAGTACCAACACTGCACAGAGAGAAACGGATGCTTCTACTATCAGCTGAATGACGGATGCCCCAAGCGTCAGCGCAGACATACATATTGATGATGATGATGATCATGATTGCAGTGACGATGATAATGATATCGAAGATGATGATGATGATGATGACGACGATGATGATAGTGATTATATCGATGATTACGATGATATTGAGTATGATGATGAAGATAATGACATGTATGATGATAATGATGGTGACGATAACGATGATGACATGGGTTATATTGATGAGTATGATATCGATGATGATGATAATGATTAAGATTATATCGATCGTGGTGATGATAATGATATTGAGTTCTTTGATGATTATGAAATTGATGATGATGACGAAGATGATGATGATGATAAAGATGATTATGATTATAATGATTATGTGGATGATGATAATGATGATTACGATGATATTGAGTATAGTGATGAAGATAATGACATGTATGATGATAATGATGGTGACGATAACGATGATGACATGGGTTATATTGATGAGTATGATATCGATGATGATAATGATTACGATTATATCGATCATGGTGATAATGATATTGAGTTCTTTGATGATTATGATATTGATGATGATGATGATGATGATGATGATGACGAAGATGATGATGATGATGATGACGACGATGATGATGATGATGACGACGAAGATGACGATGATGATGATGACGACGATGATGACGATGACGACGAAGATGACGATGATGACGAAGATGACGATGATGATGACGAAGATGACGATGATGATGACGAAGATGATGATGATGATGACGAAGATGATGATGATGACGAAGATGATGATGATGACGAAGATGATGATTATAGTGATTATATGGATGATGATGATGACAAAGATGATTATGATTATATTGAGTATGTTGATGAGTATGATATTGATGATGATGATGATAATGATTACGATTATATCGATCATGGTGATGATAATGATATTGAGTTCTTTGACGATTATGATATTGATGATGATGATTACGATTATATTGATCATGGTGATGATAATGATATTGATGATGACGACGAGATGACGAAGATAATGATGATGATGACGAAGATGACGATGAAGATGACGACGAAGATGATGATGATGATGATAGTGAGTTCTTTGATGATTATGATAGTGATGATAGTGATGATGATGATGAAGATGATTATGATTATAATGATTATGTGGATGATGATGGTGATAATGAAGATTATGATTATCTTGAGTATGTTGATGAAGATAATGACATGTATGATGATAATGATGGTGACGATAACGATGATGACATGGGTTATATTGATGAGTATGATATGGATGATGATAATGATTACGATTATATCGATCATGGTGATGATAATGATATTGATGATGATGATGAAGATGATGATGATGAAGAGATGACGAAGATGATGATGATGATGATATTGAGTTCTTTGATGATTATGATATTGATGATAATGATTACGATTATATTGATCATGGTGATGATGATAAAGATATTGATGATGATGATGATGAAGATGATGATGATGATATTGAGTTCTTTGATGATCATGATATTGATGATAATGATGGTTCGGCGCAGACCAGGTATTTTACCATACATGACACATGGCAAGCAATGACGGATACCCCACAATAGTGCAGATAATGACGGATGCAGTGTGAACACCGGAAACAACGACAGGTGCACCCACTTCGCATAGGGAATATAAAAGCGACGACCACCACCAGACGTTGAAGCTTACCTTGAATTCTGGAGAGCGCCAACTGAAGTCGTGAACGACTTGATCATCAGATCTGACGTAAGATTCGAAAGCAGAGGACGACCATCTCCCTAGCCTTTGGATGGTCGTTGGAGGTATGCCACGTTCTGCCGCTGCCGTAGCAGCGCCGATGCAAAACGAATGACCGGTATAGACAGAGGGAGACGACCCACAACTCCCCACCACCATTGATAAATGCATGCTAAACCAGTGAAGTGACATTGGCAACTCGAGTGTCGGCGCAGACGATGACGGACACCTTGAGTAGTGGTGGAGAGGACAGATGAGACGCAGTCCATGGTGGATGCTTCAGGTCTCAGCACAGACATAGTACAGTTCAATGACGGATTCCTCCAGTAGGAACACGGACATTGAGAGATGTCACAGGACACCATGAACAGTGACGATATGAAAAGTGACGAAAACGACCACCACCAGACGTCGAAGCTTACCTTGAAATCCGGGGAGTGCCATTTGAAAGACTGAACGAACCCGATCATCGGACCTTGAATTCTTGAATTCTGGGGAGTGCCATTTGAATGACTGAACGACACAATCGTCGGACCTGATGTAATATTCAAAAGCCGAGGACGACCATCTCCCCAGCCTCTAAATAGACAGCAGCAGCGCCAATACGAAACGAATGGCTTATATAGACAGAGAGGCGGGCGAGGCGGGCGAAAATTCGAGCTCTGCCGAACTTAATGCAAAAGGAGGAGCGGTGTCTGCTGAGCGGTAACCAACGACTTCTCAGTAGGAAGGCGGCAGGTGGAGAGATAAACATTTCAAAAGCTACTCAGGGTTGGACAGCCAAGAGTGGACATGCTACACCACTGTTAAGATTATGAAGACGAAGATATAATGGCCAAACCACTGTTAAACCACCGCACCTGGGACAATTAGCCTGCAGAAAAAATAAATAAATAAATAAGTCAGTCAGTTAACAATACTACATGCATGAGCCATTAAATGGGTACCTCAATATGGAACGGAACCTGAGCGAAATGTCTGTGATGTACTGTAACGCTCAATAAATAACCATCAACCTAGTCAATGAGGGCTAAAGCATGGCATCCGGTGCAAAGATCGCATTGGAAAATGAAAGGGAAAATTACTGCAAGAGCCCCATAAACACCACATTAAGCAGCTGCGAATGAGAATGCTTGATAAATGCTACACTGAATTGTCGGGGAGTAAATAATTGGTTCCCATCAGTACGCAAAGAAAATTGCAGAGCCTTAATACAAAACATTCCCATCATGTAACTATCAGCTTACCAAACTGGCAGCAGAACAAAATGCTTGTGCACACGTACATTTGACCTTGAAACAAAAGAACGACATCGGTCCATCCCACTAACTGAATTGATCCGTCCACAACGGAACAGTCACGTCAAGCAGGATAGCTTCGGGGCAAACAGAGCGGGCCAATTACGAGGACCATAGGTAACTGTTGATGCAGTTACAGCTTGGAAAAGTTGAACAGATTAACCAACAACAATAAACCCACGAGACACCATCTATGTAAGCATGTCTCACTGCAGATGAATTTAGACCTCATATTAGTGTGCCGATAGCACAGTTTCCCAGCTAGCAAACGAAAGCATCAGGACTTCTACCGGGTAGAAACTAGCCCCCACAGAACTTGACTATGGTCAGATGATTTATAGGAAGCTAACCTGAAAACGGCACCTAAGTACACTACTGGTTACAACGAAATTCACCCACATGACAACTTTCACATTCTAACATGTTTGTACGAGCTTACCTCAAACATATACCGGCAACGAGTAATCCGTGTTAGACTGATATGCCCAGTTTGACTGATAGGAAGCTAACCGGAGCTAAGTTGTATATTAGCAGCTACGGAAGGTAGCCTGCAATGACATTGCAAACGAATTTGGCCGTCGATGTACACATCCCAAGCATCGATCAGTTATGTGAGAAGAAAACTTCGAAACCAGACGCTGAAAATACATTTGGTATCCCTCTACACAAGCAGACCTCGTCGAGTAGACGCATGGTAGTATGGAAGCGAAACCTGCAAAGTAGCACTGACGAGACGGGTAGCACGACGGCTAACGGAACATGAGCTAATCGCTAGCAAACACTGTTATCTGCTCAACATTTTAGCATAGTTATCATCATTTATCAGACTGCCAAAAGCATACGAGCACCACGATGAATGCGCTAACTATCCCAAGAAACCCGCTGAGGACGAGAAAATACCATCGAGGAGGTACAAACCACGGACGCCTAATACACATGTACGGCAAACAACATAAAAAGGTGTACGACCCATCATACAGATCTACATCAACGGAATGATATCGTCAGAACGAATGAAACGAAAACCAAGGTTAGGTACTGAAACAGGCAAAGGGCAGGTTAGGTATAATTGGCACGGCTCCGGGGAAGGGAGACCGGAACGGACTGGAACTCGGGAGAAAATCCAAAATAGCCGGGCGGCTTGGGGTTTGATAGGAATGTTGACGTTGGCCATCAGGCAGCGAGTGGAGAAAATCCATTAGGAGCAGTACGGGCAAATGCGAACAGGAAGAATTGAACTGGTATTATATCCTCATAGAATCAGAGATGTCTGATGTTGTGCGAGGGACAATGCGTCGAACCGTTCGACTCGAACGACGGAATACACCTGTGAGCAGCAAAGCAGGAAGGTAAGATGACGTTTTAAACATGGGTGCTACGTGCTGATTGGATGATAGATAATTGATGACGCGCATTACGTCTTCCTGGTAGAACCTCTCGCTGCGCTTACATTTCTCCTATGCCGAGTGACTATATTGCACAGCCTAATCTGCATTGTTCCACTGAACAAAGAAGAATGATCTGAATTGTGATACCAATGCCTGTCATGAAATCTTTCTCCTGCTAGAGAGTATTGCCCAGATCTCTTACAAAGAGCACAACACAGCTGGGAGCCTCCCTCTCTTATACACAACTTCACACCTAGACACACACACTTTCTCTCCTGGAGCACCTTGCTGTGATGTTCTCCACAGTCTGACAGGACGTATTAAAAGCATCTGCAGCCACCTCCTCTGGGAGACACTCCGTCTCAGAGCGAATTTCTCTCACGGACCATCAAAGCCCAGCAAGGCTGATAAGCTAAGCAAATCTGTGTGTGACTGCACTGGCTAATGTGTGTGTGAGGGTGGCCTGCTATCGTTCCATTGTGTTGCACTGTTTGTGGGGTGATAAATCACAGAGCGCTGGGCATGATCTCATAGACTACGGGCACATGGTAGGATCGGATTGGATTGGGATTGGGTTGGGTGTTGCTACCCAACGGGTGGTCTGTCCCAAATGTCTGTGCACATGAGAGTTCGTGTTAGCGGATAATGGTCAGAGATCTGGCCGTTTCCGCTACGCTAGATGGCGCTATATTCCTTTCAACAAGTGGTGTTAGAACTACTTCAGGTTAACGGCTGCTAAAAGAAAATAAACAAACTATCTGGCGGCATACAAAACAAAGATAGCGCTTGAGGAGGTTGACAGAGCAGCAGTTACATGCAAGCTGTGCATTCTCCTTTCTTTGGAAGTCCGTATGAAAGAACAAACAGCGTTTTTGGTTTCCTTGATACGACATGAACTGTGCCGTCGGCGTTTGATATTACAAGCAATTGAGGACAACGAGACTTTTGAGAGCAGGCGATAGAAAGCCTCGACGTTCAGTATGGATGAAAATCAGGGACAGAAGCTTCTGGGATCGAGTGGTTTTACATGCGCAGTAGGGCTGTCAACATTGCTCAAAAATGATTTTCGAATATTCGCTCCAAATAAAACACAAATATTCCAACTACACCGAGTATTTCTTTTGCCTCTGACATTCCAAAGCGCAAGTGCACGTTTTTTCACATTCCAATATTAACGTTCACCTTCGAATTGCTTTTCTAACTAAAACTATTCGAATATATATTCGAATTTCGAATATTCCTTGCCAGCCCCAATGCGCAGTACACGAATCCAAACCAATAACCGTGCACAAGGCGGCACCAAGCGGATTGTAACCGGCTCAAGCCAGGGGTTGCAATCGGATTCGCGAAACCAATCCCTATACGATCCTTAGCCTGGGCACATGAAGTCGATACGATCCCAAACCATTTCCAATCGGATTCAACTCCTCCATGTGCACGCAGTGATAGTCTCCGCAAAAGGGTTTTCAGAGTCCCCACGCAAACATTTTCTCACCAAATTCAAACTTACTCACAGGGATTATTTGCTCAGTAATTACTACAACTCTGAGTGACACCCCCCCCCCCCACCACCACCACCACCCTCTCTCAAATACACACACACAAACAAACAAAAAAGCTATTTGCTTTCACAAGACCTCATTCACAAAAGCTCACAGGAATTACTCTGTTTTATTTTCACTTTTTCGACAAACTGATGGGTGCCATTCATTTGAGCAAACATAATAAAAGATGTCCGGTAAAACATGGTGTGCATGTGTGTACTTACTACAAGTCAATATGCTTTCCGTGTGTGTGTGTGTGTGTGTGTGTGTGTGTGTGTGTACACACACATGTGTATGAGCAGTACACAGGGTCACCATAAGAATCAATAAAGACATTGAGCCAAGTCACTCAGGACAGGCCCAATGGGAGACAGTCATCCAAAGCAGCCTGGTAGTCCATACAGGGCAAGGGCTTCATATTATGAAAACATGTTCCATGTCATTTGGTAAATCTCCCATCCAGTATTTCTTACAAAAAGCTAGAAAATAAACGGCATAGGTATACCAATGGGCTGACAGGCTCCATGTGGTCCATAAGCGTGTTTACTTGAATGGTTGTTGAGATTATGGTCTGGACACAGACAAGGGAAGTGAGATTTTCACAAGCAGGCAGAGTTGCTGTTTGTTTGCAGGATGACCCTGAGGAGAAGCTTTGCAGAAAGACTCGGATAAAATGGCTGCTATGATGTTGCAAAACAGTGATTTGATTTCTCAACATTTCTTGAGAAGTCCCTTGTGAGCAAAACAGATGGATTGAAAAGAACAAGCAGTGTTTCTCTCTCTCACACACACCCATGTCTGTAAATACAAACTATGTCAGACCCAGAAAATCCATTACTGTCACACAAAAGGAGCATTTCATTAGGAAAGTCATCCGACATGACTGCGGAAGAAAGAAAGGAATGCAAGTTAGCCACATAACGTTTTATACAGATTTAACACTTTCATATAGATATACAGGGGTTTCAAAGACTAACAACACAACACATTTTCAGGGTCACGTTGAGGGCTCGACTGTCGAGTTCTCCCCTACAGCCTGAATGCACCAGCGCTTTCAGAGAGACCATTGCAGGAGCCCAAACCAAACCCAATACGAGCGCCGATGCTTTCTAAAGGTTTCAGCAAGCCAGAATGAGAGCCACTGCCAGGGTCGGATGACAATAAGGCGGGCCGAGTGCCTCTGATGGCTCTGTGCTCTGAGCAAGGATTTTCTCCCTTCCCCGTTGGATTCAGTGCCAGTGCAACGGGTGCATTTGGCCACAGCAGCCCCAGCGCTAAGGCTGTTCGATTATGGAAAAAATCTGAATCACGATTATTTGGGCCAAAACTGAAATCACGATTATTCAAACGATTATTTTGTTTTCCTCAGTAACATGCTTCATTTATTGAAAATGTATTCAAAAACATAAAAAAAAAAACATTCTTGTACCTTCGGATTTTCCCTAATACCTTTCTTTGTAAACATTAGTAAGTCTCCTTTGATGTCTAATGTACAAACAGTAGAAATGTCTAATGTATACATTTAATGTACAATACAAACAGTAGAAAATAATTAGAACAAAAACATTGTTTCCCTCGATTTTATTTGTTTTGAGATCGTTTGGCCCTGAAATCGCTATCACGATTAGAATTCGATTAATTGAGCAGCCCTACCCAGTGCTGCAAAATTAGTAACGAAATAAACACGCGAAACATTAAATGAGAAAGAAAAAATGTCAGACTGTCCCTTTCCCCAAATGTTCTCGACTCCCTGCTAGGCACTGATGACTCAGCCAGGAACACTGAAGAGCACTCACTTTTACAGGGCTTGCAGTTTGGGGCAGCTGTGGCCTAGTGGTTAGGGAGTTGGTCTTGCAATCGGAAGGTTGCTGGTTTGAATCCCACCCTACCCATGGTTGAGATGCCCTTGAGCAAGGCATCTAACCCCCACACTGCTCCAGGGACTGTAACTGAAACCCTGTAAATATCTGTAAGTCGCTCTGGATAAGAGCGTCAGGCTAAGTGTAATGTAATGTAATGTTTAAGAGCTGTTTAGCGACACGACTGCAACAAATATGTTTTGCCTGTAACTAAGTCAATGCAGGCCACTGTAAAGCCTATGGAATGCATTGTCAGCATGGTGATTAAGAAACAACTTTGGCTTTGGACACAAACTGAACCTTGCACAATCACCCTTGCCTAACTTCCTTTGGTACAAAACATTATGTAAAACTCATTTCCCGATGACAAAATATTGACTTGTTTTTTTTTTTTACCTAACCTAAACTCAGTGTAATTGGGCATTTGATTTCTAATCCAGTCATGCTCTCTACTTCCTGCAATAAGATGTGGAAATCCACTAGACAGCTGAAATATGCTGCTGTGGAATATTCCTACTTCACTATACAACTGCAAAGGCAGATGCAACAGCACACAACAAGCCATGTGTTGAAAAACCATGACAGTCGTGATGTGACAACTGCCAAGAGGCATTCTATCAAACAAACAGGTTCAGATTAGGGATGCAAAAAAACACAAACATACACACACACTCTTATTCTCTCCCTCAAGCACACACACACACATACACACACTTTCTCTCTCAGACACACACACACACACACACACACACACACACTTATTCTCTCACTCAAACACACACAAACACACATACACACTCTTTCTCTCTCAGACACACACACCAACACACACACAGGTGGGCACAGTGCTACAGGTCATACAAAAAGGGGCCTTTCTGAGCACTTCTTTAGATGTGCATAATTTTGTGTGGTAATGGCAGCAGTGTGAGTGAGTGAGTCAGCCGGTGTTTATTAGCTGAAAATGAGTGTGGGTGGACAGTTCAGAGACACCCGAGCCCACTAATCTGGATCAGCCCCGAAACCGTGCGGGTTACGCAACCGCTCCACAATGGTCCCGCTGCCGCACCGCGCCGCACTGCCGCACCGCGCCAAAGTAACCAAGGAAACGGCACTTCCATGAGCCCAGATGCCCTCCCAAGGATTTAGCCAAGGATCCTTGGGTGGATAGGAGAGCAGAGGAGAGGGGATGGGAGGAGGCTTTCAAAGTGATGTCTGGGGTGTTATTGAAATCACTCGGACTAAACACTGCTTACGCTTCTCCAAGGACGTTGGTGGGTGGGTGGGCATTAATAAGTGTTTGTGTGTGTGTGTGTGTGTGTGTGTTACAAAAGAATAAAAAGGTATGAGTTTTGACACCCGACTTGAATACACATACCTGACATTTTCTGTGTGTGTTTGTGTGTGTGTGTGTGTGGGTGTGTGTGTGTGTAGATGGGTTTTCAAAATAGTTTGCAAATGTTTTGCCTTGATACTCTCCCTTATCAGGAGTAAAACCATCATGTCACAACTCATTCAGGGCAAACATGCAGACAGGATCTTAACCTCCCACAACAAAACAACACAATACCTCAACCCCAACCTCTGCCCCTCCTCCCACAAAGTCTGAGCTCTAGAAGCATCCACGCCACTGAAACCACCACAGTAAGGCTTGTGTTCTCAGACTCAACATTGCAGGAAAATATGCTTTAGGGAGGAGGCCCTGTGGGGGGTGGTGTTAAGTATAATCTTTCCACACAGACTTTTAAAAGAATCCTTTTCCTCTTGTCGTTGTCGTTTCTGCTGGGCTCGCTTTTTCCACCCTCCAGGAAGTGAATCTGCCCATCTCTGAAAGACGGTGTGAAGTCAGAGGTCATGTGAGAGAACATTTATAACTTTCATTTGCCTGAAACCGCTTCATCAGGACTTTCACATCTATCTGGAATGTCACATCCTCACGGAGCAGGTGTTTGTGACTGTTTGTGTGCCTGTGTGCGTGCATGCATGCAAGTGTCTCAACACTCTGCGGGAATCTAGGAAACGTACATCACCAGGGAAACGCTGTGTTAAATACAAATGCATCTGTTTACAGCATACTGAGGGGCTCACTTTCAGACACCTGCAGTCCAGTCATGTCTACTTGTTTACTCCCCCCCCCCCCCACCCTTGCCCGGCAACAGAGCGGTAGCATTGTAAGCCTGTCAGCGCATGTCCTGTTCCTCTCAATCCCGCTGTTTGAGTCGCCCTCAACTCATCTGTATGCACGGAAAACGCTAGAATCTGTCCACACACACACACACACACACACACACACACACATAAATAATTAAGGCCTCATTTTACAGAAATCAAAGAGGCCACACGAGAAGAGGGGGAGGAGGGAGGGGAGAACCAAAAAAAAAAAAAAAAAAAAAAAAAAAAAAACATTACGGCACAATGTCTGCGTTTTTCTTCGATTACTAATGGTGACATTTGGCATGCGTGACGGAGGAATGTAATTCACTCCTTTCCTGAGGATTTAAAGGCTACAAAAGCCACATTGTGCGCGAGAGGTAAGAGAGGGTAAGTGCACAGAGCAGGAATAAGCTAATGGCACTGCTGTTCTCCGTCAAACCAGTTCGGGGGGTAAGGCACTCCGTTTGTGTGTGTGTGTGTATGTGTGTGTGTGTGTGTATCATCAGGGTCCGTTTGTCATATAATCAAATAAGTGTGACTAATGGTGGACGTGACAGCAGGAGTGCGCTCAGCAGTTTCCACAGGAGCCTGCTGGGGGAAGGGGGGGGGGGGGGGTGAGTGGTCATTCTGCCTGTCACACAGTCAATCAGGCCCCATTAAACAACATGTGTGTATAATGGTATAATGGACAGAGACCTGAGGCAAGCAGGCACCACCACTGATGCAAATACAAGCATGCAAGCACACACACACATACACACACACGTGCCATGAACACAAATGTGTGCGCACACACACACACACACACACAATTCCAAAGATAAATAGATGGTTTCTATAGCAACCAAGAAAAAGGGTAACCCGTGTCTGAGTGTCCAACCCAAACTCACCCCACCCCACCCCCTCTGAGTACACCTTGTCCTATCTTCAGAGTGCCCCAATGTAGACTGAAACTGACATTCACCTAGTTTCCAGGTGGCCTGCTTGCTGTCAAAACATGCGGGCCATTGACAAGGGGGCCCTTGCAGGCTGTTTAATGCCAGTTCACTGCCTTTTTTTTGCTGACACGTCCACTCTTTTCTTGCCAAAATAATGGGGACATTGCAGTACGTAAATACGGGAGACCAAAAGTCATTCTGTCATTATCATTTCTTAATGGTTGGCTGTCACCCACAGCAAAAAAACATGTTTTAAAAAAGTTAATAAAAATGAAAGGGATGTACTCTATAGAAAAAAGTGGATGTAATAGAAGGTTACATTATTAGAGTAAAAATATGTACAGGAATGAGATAAGATAACAGTAAGAAATAGATGAGGTCAACAAAAAAAAAGTGTAGAAAAAAACATGGCCTGGTCATAGAGACACTCTCGAATGAAGAGCACAGCACTAAAATCATGACAACTGCTGCCAAAATCTACAGTGGCTTAAGGTAAAAAATAAAAAATAAAAAATCAACTCATGGAACTGGGGTGAAAATGCCCTGAAATGCTGCCCAAACCCAGAGCAGGCAGTAACCAGGCAACGAACAGTGCACCAAGGTAGTGGCAGACAGCAGAGGGAACAATGACACTCATAGCATATTCAAGACCATTTCCTTCTCAATCGCTCTCTCTCTCTTTCTGTCTCCCTCTCCCTTTCTCTCTCTCCTTTTTCTCAGTTGCTCCCTCTCTCTCTGTCTCTCTCTCTCTCTTTCTCTCTCAAATATATCTGCCTGAGGGGTTTAGACCCATCGTCTGGTGGGGAAGCCATGTTTGCCTTTGGTTTAAGGGGGGCAATAAATCGCACGGTGAAGAGTGGGGAGCATCAATTGTGACCGAATGTGTCAATGGTCGTCGCAATACATCACGCTGGTGACATCTGCGGAGACGCTAGCTGACAGAGCACATGAGCAATCAATCCTCTCCCCTGCCAGCCTTTGTGTGTGGTGAATATAAACCCTGCGTCCCCGGCCATAAAGCAGCCACGCCGAGGCAGAAATGCAACTCTGCTGCACGCGGAGGAGACAGATATTAAGATGCCCCATCATCATCTGTGACACACAGACAGACAATCTCAAGACCCCCTCCCCCCTCAGAGTCCCCAGCTGCAGGAAATATATGGGAAACCATGAACAAACCATGCAGGCCTGCAAGGGAGGGGGGATGTGTGTGTGTGTGTGTGCGTGTGTGCTTGTTTGTATGTACTTGTGTTTGTATGTGCTAGTGTTTGTATGTGTGTGTGTGTGTGCTTGTGTGTGTGTGCATGTGTATGTGTGTGTATGCGTGTGTGTGTGTGTGCATGCGTATGTGTGATGTGTGTGTGTGTGTGTGTGCATGCGTATGTGTGATGTGTGTGTTTGTGTGTGTGTGTGAT
>CM050217.1:9917500-9925000 GCA_027475355.1 Coilia nasus
CGCCACGGCAGATGTGCACTGATGTCATTTTGACTTCACTTTTTCATGTGCATGGCACGACACGAGTGTAAAACTAGCTTGAGGGTGTGTGTTATGCGTCATATGCCTCCGACAGAGAATCACAATGTTAATAAACCTCAAAAGAATAGGCTACTGACTTAGCTAATAGCCTAACTTATTTTGCCTTATCCTATCGTCCTATCATCACTTATAACGTCTTATACGGCTGAAAACACTGTAAATATACACACTGACTCGAACCTTTTCGAATTTATCCAGTTTAATTCCCAAATCAAGATGCAAACCTGCAAATCAGTCATGTTTCACTCATCTAACATGCGAGGTTTCCCGAACTGTTTAACTACTGTGGCATTTGACTCCTCTGATGAGGAGAAAATTGCCATGTGTGTCAAAGTATGAAGGGTCAGGCGCATTGGTGACATCACTTTCTCACATGCACGGCGCGGCACAGCGAGTATACCAGAAGCTTAAAGGGTGCCAAACCTTATGCACACACATACATGAGGGGAGGGAAGGAGGAAGAGGAGTAGGAAGACGAGGAGGAAGAGGAGGAATGAACTCATGTCTGCTCTATATTTCTCACTTTCATTCCTGACTTGCTTGTATGGGCAGAGATAACACACACACACACACACATACACACACACACAGGGACTTGATTTCACCATCTCAGCTACCATCATCGTGTGTTTTTCTCCATCACTTACTTACACTAAGAATGCCTCGTCAGTGCCAGACTCTCTCTCACACAGTCACACACACATTCATTGATCTCATTAAGCACCACTCAAAGATTAAAAGCTGAATTTTCTGCGCAAACACTCCTGGTGTGGTCCCCCTCCCACTAAGCCACTGCATGGGATTCCAGGGCCCGCACAACTTCAAACAGAGATGTTCATTAAAGCTACACAACGCCATGACTTTGACAACGCACTCAAACATCACTCAAAGCCCACGCTTTGATTTTTCTAATTGTACATGGATAGGGGGCAGTGGCGGGGGCTGGATGAGGGTGGGGGGGCTGTGCGGGGCAAGCGTGAGGACTGGGAAACTACTGGCGCGTAGTTGTTGAATGGGGGTGGTGGGGGTGAAAAAAACAATTTTCTTCATCATGATGAGTCACAGTCATGGCAGTTCACCACAGCAATCCTCTGCCCTCCTCCACACAGACACACACACACACACACACACACACACTGTACTGCAAGAGAAAATGTAGGTCACCCTGTGGGAAATGTGTTTTGCCATTTAGCACTACGGGATGGTTCCTAGGCACAGCATCCAAACTTTACAGGGAGGAACTTCATGTTTCTGTGGAGCAAAGCTCTCCCAAAACAAGTCCACCCTAAGGCAGCTCTCTCTCTCTCTCTCACACACACACACACACACACACACACACACACACACACAGACCCTGAACAATGTGGCAGGCATTTTGTTTTTACTGCCCCCCCCCCCCCCCCCCCCCCCCCCCCCCCAGCACTATCATGCCACCCCTCCCAACACACACACACACACACACACACACACCATGGAGGAGACACAAAAGAGTAAGCAATTAACATCGGGAGCAAACAGTGTAAGCAGCCTTCCCCACTGCCTCAGAGACTTCCACTGACACCATAACATAGACATCACTGCTGACTGGGGATTAAACCAGCTGGTTCTGTGTGTGAGTGTGTGTCTGTGTTATGTGTGTGTCTGTGTGTATGTGCATATGTGTATGTGTGTATGTGTGTATGTGTATGTGTGTGTGTGTGTGTGTGCGTGTGTCTGTGCTGTGTGTGTGTGTTCTTCCACTTCTTCCTTTGATAATTTTGCTAATGACTGGACAGGGCCTCCTCTCACACAACTTTAGTACCACTTACTCGCTTACTCACGGGCATGAAATGAGGCGTGCACCAAACGGAGCCACTGAGTAAACATGTCTGCAAATGTCAGCCACATGCTTACTGCCATTCAGGGCTGGCCCTACATGCACACAAGCAGCTACAGGGCTACCTGCTAGCCTGGTAAACCAGCCCCTCATACTACACTTTATGCACCACCTACTGGGCTACCTGCTAGCCTGGTAAACCAGCCCCTCATACTACACTTTATGCACCACCTACTGGGCTACCTGCTAGCCTGCTAAACCAGCCCCTCATACTACACTTTATGCACCACCTACGGGGCTACCTGCTAGCCTGCTAAACCAGCCCCTCATACTACACTTCATGCATCACCTGCACACAAGCAGCTATGGGGCTACCTGCTAGCCTGGTAAACCAGCCCCTCGTTCGCTACTGCTTGTTACATTAAGCTTTTACCAAAACCAGTAGGAAGTACACCAATAACGTCTTTCCCATCAATAAAATTCCTCAAGCATTCATCTTGTGCTGGCATTAAATCTTTAATTTGAAAGCTTGAGTTCAACGTCATCGTTTTCAGCCCTCATCTGTTCGCATGGCCCATCCACATTCAGAGACGGAGCGAACCGAAACTTATGGTCATGCTCCCTGACGCAGTTGCTGGAGGTAAATGAAATTGAGCTAGTCAGTGCTAGTCTGGCTGTGGGGCTAGCTGCAGCATTCACGTGGAATAATGACATGCTTCCCGACAGCAGAACCTTTTCCCAGGATTATAAACCAATTTGGATGCTGGTGTGTGGCAAGGCATGCATTTCAAATAGAGGCCATTTAAAAAAAATCACTGCAAGTACAAACTCTAAGCTCAACTATCCCCCCACCCACCACCAAAAGGAAAAAAAAATCTAAATGTCACTAAACAACACATACACACACATATATACATACGCACACACAAATCAAAATAAGCCTCCTGTGCTGCTTCGTGCCAGTGAATTGCAGTGGCAGAAGGGAATGTCGTTGTGGAGTTGCCAATGTGAGCCAACACGCTCCATTCAGTCTCAGTCCCCTATTATGCTGGGCAGCCCTTACACCAGACCGGAGCAGGGGCAGGCCAGGCCAGAAATACAGAGGAGCTCCTCTCCTCCAGCGCCCGCTCCCCCTCTGGCGTCTGAGCTCCCCCTCGGGCTCCCGTCGAGTGGGGCTGTGTGTTTAACCCCCCTAGCCTGAGCGGCGCACAAGCCTGCCTCTGATGTAGGCCCATTAAACGCTTTCAGAGCTTGACAAGAGGCCGAATCGGTTTAGCCACCCAAGCCCCCCCCACAAACACACACACACATCTTTCTCTCTCATTCTCTCTCACTATCTCTCTCTCTATCTCTCTCTCCCACACACACACACACACACACACACACACACATCTCTCTCTCTCTTGTCTCTCTCTATCTCTATCTCTCTCTCCCACACACACACACACACACACACATCTCTCTCTCTCTTGTCTCTCTCTATCTCTATCTCTCTCTCCCACACACACAGACACACACAGGGGCTGAAAGGCCACAAGAAAAAGAGTTCAAGGGCAAAGAAACACCCCATTTTGTAGACTTGAAAACACTGAGAGGGGTAGGGTAAAGCATTGCTGGGAACGTTCTAAAATTCGTTGTGTAGTTATTTTGCCAGTGGTCAAAATTCATTGAAAGCAAAAATTTTTCTAGTAGTCATGACAGTGCTCTCTATATCATGTTTCCACTCTAGCCAATACCAATCAGCCAGCCAGACAGACAGACAGAGACACAAAAACAGACAAGCCTGTTCTAGACGGAGAGAATAAACACATCCTTCTCTAGGAATACTGAACTAGCGATGCCAACTCTCAATACTAATGCTTACCAGCATAAGCAAGTCTTAAGTATTATCGGCTGGGTGGTAAGACATTTTGATGCGAAGTTCACTTACTCAAACTACAGGTCTATGTTCACTGGGCTGACTTTTTTCACTGGGTAAAGCCTCATTTTAAGTGGAACAGCAACAGAAATGGCTGATAGTAGGCGCTATGTCGATAATGGGATCACTTCCACTAACTTTCAGTGAAACAGAGGAGACTTGTTTAAGCTTTGATTTACACCCAACAAATGGAACCAACCTAGCCGAACTGGCTAGCCTAATTAATGCTAATCCATTAAAAGTGCTCTCTCCGCTATGTTGTCATCCATCAAGCGCACCAAGCGTGGCCTGCACTCAGAAGTGACCAAGGTCTCGGCCCTTCCTCTCGTCACAGAGCGAGGAGTGTGTATCCCCCAGCCCCGATGGCGACCTCATAACACACTTCTTCTCCGCTTCTAGAATCTATTTATTCTTCCCCAGTGCCTTAAGACTCATGTTGAGTCATTGTGAGGAAGAACTGTTGTCTGAGAGTCGTGATAGACGCCCCCCCCCCCAACCCCTTCTCTCTCTCTCTGTCTGTCTGTCTGTCTGTCTGTCTGTCTGTCTGTGTCTCTCTCCCTGTCTGTCTGTCTGTCTGTCTGTCTCTCTCTCCCTGTCTCTCTCTCTCCCTGTCTCTCTCTCTCCCTGTCTCTCTCTCTCTCTGTCTCTCTCTCTCTCTCTGTCTCTCTGCAACTCTCCAGAGACCTCCTAAGGACGTCAAAGGAAATCGAAACAGGCCTGCCACAGATGCATTACGGAGATGCGCTCACCTCAACAATCAAATGAGTTATGCCTGGTCAGGTCCTGGCCAGTGTAATAGCCCTTGCTTTTTACACAAAAACACGCATGACTACAACCACGACTGCTCTCTGCTCGAACGGCTGCCTTTCCCGTTTGAAGTGGGCAGGGTGCCAGCACGAGACAAAGTCAGGGGTAGAACACCAACTGGTCAGATGCTTTTTTGTGGTCTCAAGTGAGCAAAAGCATTAGGAAACGGGTCACACAGGCTCGAGTAAAAAGGAAAACAAAAGATCTGCAGCAAAATGGTGAGGGTAGGGAGACTTTCAAAATGAAAAGACATAAATATGTTCTGACAGGCATCAATGTAGCCCCAGGTAGAAAATATATATGCACTACTAATACATTGCCTCCTCAAGTGAGCATTACATTAAAGTGTAATGAGGAAGATACCAAATCTGCTCATCCTGTGCATGTAAAATATGTCAGAGATCAATAATCAATAGATAAATGATCAATATGCAAATGTGCATCAATTACAGGGCCAGGTGTCTGCTGTCTGATCAATTCTAATTTGAATAGTCACACTTGAGATGTCTGAAAATGTCCTACTCCTCAAACAGTTCTCATCCCACACCACTGTGTAACCCAATCCACTTATCTGCCACTGTATTTCTCCATTACAGACAAGTTGAATGGAATGCTTCACAAAACCAGTGGTTGGTGCGCACACAGAGACACAGACACACAGACACACAGACACACACACACACACACACACACACACACACACACACACACACACACACACACACACACAGTAGCATCTAACTCTTATCCCACACTTTGAGTGAGAGTCATGCAGTCAACGTCAAGCTAGTGACATGCAGGGCATGGCAAAAATCTCTGAAATGCATCTGGGGAGAACTCTATGGCCGGACCCCCCCCCCCCCCACCCAAATCACAGTGCTCTAGTGTTTCATGGGGTAACCCAATCCAGCCCACAGCAAAAACCCAGAGAGACCAGTCAATCCTATTGTCATTCAGCAGGTATACTCGGCAATAAATCATTTCAAAACCAGACCAGTCCAATGAAGTTCAGTTGTCCCCAATGAGACACCAGTTTAAGCGCACTGAAATACGCCTTCCCCACAACCGGCAAGAAACACAAACACCTTCTGGGGACCGGTGTGCAGCCATGCAGCGACTACCAGAAAAATCGCATCTTTACCATGCGCACACTCTTGAGGGACATCTATGATGGCTCCCCTAAAGAAAGACACTCACGAAGATTACTCCCTGAAGCCATTTATAATCACAGAGCAGAAAACTTGTCATGGCAACCCAAATTAGTCACATCAATCATGTCTGCATGCTGTATCAGAACCCATTTACACACCACCTACAGACCAAAGTGCCCGGCGTCCTTTTTTAATTTAGCAATTGGCTTTAAAAATACCTGTAAAATAACAATAACAGCAGAGGCCAAATAATCTCTCCGCCTTGTAGACTTTTCCCAATTTCACTACCAGCCAATGTTCTACATATGAGCGCCATCAATGCCCAAATCTGAGCGGTACTCGCGTAGCCTTTCACATTCAGCCCCCCCGAAATCCCCACACCACACCCCGCTTCCGTCGCACAGCTTCCAAAACCACAAAAAACGATTTCACTGTCACATACCTTCCGAGTTCTTCTCCAATTTCGTACTGGTCCTCTACATTCTCCTGTTTAAAGACGGTCATGATGATGGGCGCTTCCTGCTCCCCGGGATTCCCAAATCAGCGCCCCCCGCTTTCAGCAACCCATCTCTGTCAACCTCTTGACAGTTTACGGCGGACCCCTCTCATGTTTGCTCTGCAAAAGAGAACAAAGGCATGGGCGTTATACGGCGAAGTCGACTAAAATCGTAATTTTGACTATCCTTGGAAAAAGACCACGCACACGGCAGTATTTATTATAGGCGTTAGTTGTGCACTTCGTGCCTGGTTTAGGAAAGAAGCCGGGTAGAACGCACTTCGAGCCTCACGACCACACTCCCACTCGGTCTGGAGGCAGATATCTCAACTCACGAGAAAAAAAGCTCCTGAAGCCGTGCTTAAAGTTGACATATCAAGGAGTTTAAAATAAGCACTGTCCCAAGCCTTTTTATAACCGAAACATGGTAAACAAGCAACACAGTTGAAGGTTTGGCGTTGCCTAGAGAACACGGACTCCAACGTAGGACTCAGTTCTTTGTGCAATGTCCGGTTAATTACAAACAGACGAAGTGCGTAAGCTAATCAAAATAAGGACACGAGCTATGCAAAAGGCAAAGATCGTTTTTGAAAAGCAATTCAAACGACATACAGTGACCCTTAAGAACTGGAATCGACACTACTCTCTAGTTCGTTTTGCACAATAGTACGTTATCGCTATCTAGAGATACAAATGAGCAATATAACATGTAAAAGTACCTCTAGCTCCATGCAGGCATCAGTGTCCAGGTGGCAGGTGAACTCCAGTGCCAAGCGATAAAAGCAACGACCGCTCAGTGCGCCACATGAAAGTATAAAATGTGTCAGGAAATGGGAGGATTGTAACAATGTAGCCCTACTATTGGTGAGAGCGTGAATGTGTGTCGCTGTGTGTGTGCGTGTTGACGAATGTGTAACGCAACACCAGTGGCGAGATGTTTCCGTCTCAAGGAGGCGATATAGAGTGGATTGTCGGCAGGAAGTGTTTCCCATGAAGCGATCGCCAGGGTAAAATTTCAAACAAATCAGATAAGCATTAGTATGCGTAACGTCTATCTTCACGAGAAATACGTGTGAGTGAAGCTCAGATGTCCTCCTCCCCTTTTTAGCAGTTTTCAGTTTAACGACTAGCAACAATGAGGTTCAAAAATGTCAAAGTGTGAGACACGCAAGCAAGCAAGCCTGTGTAACTCTGATGGAGACTTACCATCAAGTTCATGAACTTCAAAACT
>CM050217.1:9930000-9955000 GCA_027475355.1 Coilia nasus
ACAAAGACAAAAGGCAGAAACTGCATACTGTGTCAAACTGAGTTTAGACTAGAAATGGACTTTATTACACCTTCTTTGTCTTGTGACTAAATCTTTTGCTTTTCCTATTAAGAAAGTACATAAAATCATTACCACTATTTTACCTACAACATGTTTGACTGGACAAAGGGACAATTTTAAAGGCATTTTTCTCGGTATCAATGCTCACGTAGTTACTGCACTTTGCCTTTGTAGGGCAGAAATGTGTCTACCTCTACATTCTACCTCTTCCAATTCCATCTCAGTGTGTCATATCAGCACTACTTTGCTGGTGTGCTCTGACTGCCATCCCAACGAGCCTGGCTCTTTGGCGTCAAAGCACGCGTTTGGTACCCGGGAGACCTGGGTTTGAAGCCAGGTGGGGTGAGCCATATGAGGGACCCCCAGGTTAGGTTGACCCCGGTGTGAGGGACCCCAGTGATGAGTCAAGCATCAGTATGTGGGGCACCCTGGATGGGAGAAGTATGGTGGGAGATGCGTGAGGGTCACCTGAGTGTGTGAAGTGTATACCAATGAGCCTGGCTCTTTGGCGTTGCAGTCAAAGCACACGTTTGGTACCCTGGAGACCTGGGTTCAAAGCTGGGTGGGGTGGCTTCTCCTCCCCTTCGATGTAAATATCTTGCATGTTTGTATATTTGATTGATACGTATATTAGTGTGTAGATTCTCATTCATCCAGGTCATGGTAGTCAAAGGAGCTACGTTGAAAGCAACTGGACGTCTTCTTGGAGCTTGAAATTCTGCTTACAACTTAGCTCCTTTGGATATGTAGTTGTCTATGAGTTAGTTGTCTATATGTGCTACATTTTCATAATCTTTATTCTATTTAACAGCTTTTATCTACTGTTTTCTACTCTTCTATCTGTTGGCTTTCTCCAAACAATACCTTATTGTACTTGTATCATGGCAATAACAAACTACTACTCTATGTCTACAGGCTACAAACCTCTGATAAGCAGGAAGCTTGTTTCATAGGTTTGTAATCAGGTTTCATAGGTTTGTAATCAGGTTTCATAGGTTTGTAATCAGGTTTCATAGGTTTCGTAGGTTTCGTAGGTTTGGTCTGACAAGGCGGAATAACCAGCAGGTGGGGGAAGGGGAGTTGGGGCACTTCATTTTTGCAAAACAAGAGAGATAAACGTAGTTGAGTCTGTGTCTGTAGTTCTCAGCTATGCTTACATGAAGAATGGTCTCATCCCTGCCAAAAAATGTAAGACGCCCTCATAAAGTTCAACACCGGCGTCCCAGCCAGTGCTTTATGTAAGTGGCTTCTCAGGGTTGCCAAGGACACTCTTAGAGCCAAACAGAACTGCTTATTGGACAGGAACCTTAAAGACTGATGATGTGTCGTATAAACAAAAGATGCTGCTCTGACCAGTGAAAATATTGCCCTATTGTTCAAGCTGTCCTACAAATGTGCAAGCCATTAAGCAACTTTTTTTCGCAATAAACTTTGTTTTGCTGATGGGAGTTTTTGCATATGTATTTATTTATTATTTTATTAAATATTTTATGTTCATTGTGTATTCGTTCCCTTTTTTATCTACACAATTTTTCTGAGTAGTAGTAGTCAACCAAACTTAATTTCTTTGTGTCAGTACTTCCCATAGTTCTCTTCTCTCTCTCTCTCTCTCTCTCTCTCTCTCTCTCTCTCTCTCTCTCTCTCTCTACCCATTTCTCTATACCCCCCTTCTTTTTTGGCACCTCTGTCTGTCTTTCCCACACCACACCTTCACACATGCTGTATCTCAGCTCTCTTTATCTCCCTCTCTCTCTCTCTCTCTCTCTCTCTCTCTCTCTCTCTACCCATTTCTCTATACCCCCCTTCTTTTTTGGCACCTCTGTCTGTCTTTCCCACACCACACCTTCACACATGCTGTATCTCAGCTCTCTTTATCTCCCTCTCTCTCTCTCTCTCTCTCTCTCTCTACCCATTTCTCTATACCCCCCTTCTTTTTGGCACCTCTGTCTGTCTTTCCCACACCACACCTTCACACATGCTGTATCTCAGCTCTCTTTATCTCCCTCTCTCTCTCTCTCTCTCTCTCTCTCTCTCTCTCTCTCTCTCTCTCTCTCTCTCTCTCTGCCCAGCTGTGTGTGGTCTTTGCTGCTGCTTTGTTTAATTAACACACAGACACACAGATTCCCTCACACCTGCCACCCCCTCGAGTCCAGCGGTCCACTCTCAGACCTGCCTCGCAGTGTTTGTCTTGGGCCTGCCGTCAAAACCACAGGGAGGTCCTTCCAGCGCGGAACATTTATTAACATCACCTAATTCAATAAAGCCTCATCAGCTCATACACATGGCTGGACTTCAACAGAAACTTCTGCTTAAATCAAGCTTGAGCAAGGTGTTGTGAAAAGCACAATCATATTTCAGAATGTTAGATATATTGAGTTGGAAGACTAAAAAAACTGAATTTGCTAAAGATCACCAGATACATTCTGCTTTTCTGAAAATAAAATCTTTAATCTTTGGTAATCCCGCATCCTCAGCTGTGGAAATGTCCTTGGGCTGGAGGGAAAGAGAACAGACTGACAGCCCAAACTGACAACATCAAGACCAATCCACCCAATTTGACATACAAGCCTAACACAATCCACTGATAGACCCTTTGTTGTGTGTGTGTACGTGTGTGTGTGTGTGGCCACCTGTTGTTGTGTCTGATTGTGAGACATATGGAAGGGGGGGTTATTTAAGCACAAGACCCTCAGGGTCCTGGAAGAGTGTGTGAGGAGTGAGAGTGTGTTTGATTTCATTGTTGGTTTGAAATAGTGAAGACATTTTAAAACACTGATCATTACAGCATAGCCCATTTTGTTCTCTTCTCAAAAGATTGTCTGCATGGATCATCAGATTCAGTGTCAGTGTAACTATAGACTTACAATTCAATGTTATTTTTCACACAATGTATGACGTATATTACCGTGACTGGAGGTGGAGGCAGGGGTGTGGGTTGGGTAGGGTGGGGTGGGGTTGGTGCGGGGGAAAGAGGGCATGGTGTGGGGTAAGAGGGGCTGGCTTGTCAGGGCTCGAGCGACCTGGTATCATTTGGCTCATTAACAGGGCACAGGTGTGGCCATAAATCACACGTGTTTTCACAGCTGCTCAAAACAAGAAAATAACCCCCCTTCCCAACCCAGCACCTACCATTTGATTCTCTCTGACTCTCATATAGAAACACAATTGCACTCACACCCACACACAGAGGGCACACACACGCACGCGCGCACACACACACACACACACACACACACACACACACACACACACACACACACACACACACACACACACACACTAGCACCAAGACACAGTGATTGTAACCCATCCTCTGTGGACCTCACCCTTAAATTCATGGTGCTCTCTGTGCCCTGGAGGAGTGAGCAGACTCATCCTGTCAAGAGAATGATATGCTTAGGCATGTTAGCTTTCTACGGGTTGCCAAACCAGCCAGCTTCCTGGATGCAACTACAACCCCAATACCATAAGAGTTGGGACGTTGTGTTTAAATGTAAATAAAACATAAATGCCATAATTCTCAAATCAATATATGTATTTCAGCACAACAATATATGTATTTCAGAATAGTCCAAGGACAACATAGCAGTTATTAAAGCTGGATTTGTTTGTTGTTGTATGGGATAGTTGTGGTCATTTCAAATTTGAGGCCTAATAACTGGTATGTTGTCCTTGAACTATTCTGATATTGGGGTTGTATGTGTTAATGGCACCCCGTTTTTACACTATCAATGCCTCCAACATAATGTTTCATAGTATATAGCCATAGTTGCCTATCTAGGCTGCTCTGCCAGAAGGCTAAGGCAATGAAGTTTTTTTTTCCCCCACATTTCTAGATTCATCCTCCAGATGTTAATCATTAATTTGCCTTGTAAGTAAATATTTATGCCCATTAGAATGCCAGTACAAAGTCCTTTATTTTCAATGAGCCATAGGTGTTCAGACGTACTATATACAGGCCATTAGACTTGCTCTCTCTCTCTCTCTCTCTCTCTCTCTCTCTCTCTCTCTCTCTCTCTCTCTCTCTCTCTATCTCTCTCTCTCTCTCTCTCTCTTTCTCATGTTTTACCCCAAAAGGTATGCTACCAAACATGAGGTTGACGGTGTGAAAAAAAATGACCATGCCATTTTGTTTTTCATACTAAAACAGTAGTAATTTCATCAACTTGTGCATTATCTGAGGGAAGCATAGGGGTGCCAATACTGCCATCCATTAAAATCACCCAGACACATCCACATATAAAACATAAACACACCCAGCTAGAGGTGAAATAGACTCACACATCCACATGAAATGCTCATACAGATGCATATTAAAATAGATTCATGCACATGACACTCTGGTAACACTTTATTTAAGGGTATTGTAGTTAAGTGTCATTCTGTTTTTGAAAAGTTTGTATCCCAAAAAAATAGCAACTTATCATTACAAAATGCGAAGCATCCTTAATGTTCACGATATGTGTCATGTCATGTTTACAGACATATAATATGTGAAATGCACAGTGATATACATGCTTCAGTATAAAAATGTAAATGAGTCTGCCGAGTGAGGGAGAAGCTTTTCACATATGATGTATGGCACTGTGTGTGCATGAATATGTTTCAGTGTATCCAGAATGCATTTGATGGTACCTGAAAGGCATTTCGGCCAGAAAGACTCAGAGAATAAGATTTTCAATTAAAGCATTTTTATATAGATAAAATAAACAACTGAACATTAATTAGACAGTAGATATTCTTTGGCGTAGGTCCGGTCATCGGCCTGGGTCTTGCATCTTTGGATCCGGCAGGACCAGCTGTTGCTATTTGGCAGAACTCAGAACTTTTCCCCCAGGCGAATGGACCGGGACCAAATTGGTGGTGGTGGGGATGGAGGGGGGAGCGTCGAAACGTCGGCACCTGAAGCAGCGGAAAAGGTAAGTTAGACAAGACATTATAAAGCAGGTGGCGGCCGCTGATTGGTTGGAGACTGCGCCCGTCCCAGCAGCTGACGTCTTCCTGGCAGAACTTCCGCAGGCTATCATTTCAGCATATCATGAAGGTCTGGTAGGCATCATTTCAACCATGGGACGTGATTGCAATTCTGGCAAAACAAACTATGCATGCACAAACTTAGTTAGGATTTGGATAGTGTCCCTGGATGTAAATGTATTCTTTAATGTCTTTAAATGTAACATCATAGAACAACATGAGATTTTTATGGATAAGTTGGGTGAAAAGTTTGAAAGGCAAAGTGCAGTGCTTCGTTGCCAGCCTTGGGGCAACCCAACCATATTGCTGAATTTGCAGTCTTTCTGTTGGATAGGTCTGTGGACTTTATGTGGCTAACACGTTAAATTGTTGGATGATTTTTTTTAGAGGCGGGAATGTTTTTTCCTCTTAGAACTGAGGAGACTGACTGGAGTCATTCTAAAACCCATGAGAAAAATTCTTGGGCTCTTACAGTGTTTAAAATAATTATAATAATTGCATAAATAATTATCAACTATTGCATAAATTGTTCAGAGAAATCTCTGCCAGTTCAGTGTTACAATTGGATTCCCTGTAGGTCCATTATTTATTGCTGGGAATATTCCTTCAATATGGACCCCTGTATAACTGCCTTAATTTCCAACTGGATTCCCTGCAGACATGGTCCATGATTTATTTCTGGGAGGAATAGTGCCTCAATATGGAGCCCAAAAAGTATTTTACTTTGCCCATATTTAACAAAGCAGTAGACGATTATTACTTTATATGGACCAAACCATCCCCACCCTATTTCAGTAATATCGGCACGAAAACAGGAAGCAGCTTGCTAGTGAGAGTTAGACCTAAGATCCAAGGAATGTGAAACATTTTTAAAAGGAAAGAAACATTCAGTACACAAATAAATATTGAAAGCAATAACTTGAGAGTAATCTTCTGCCTCTCAGGAAAGAACCTGTTAATGTGGTAATGAAGAAATCACCAGAGCATATCAGTGCTGGGCTTTATTTGTAGTTTAAGGGACTTCAAGAACTGCATACGGTATGTATGTAGTGTATGTATATACAGAACAGGCCAAAAGGTTGGACACACCTTCTCATTCAATGTGTTTTCTTTATTTTCATGACTATTTACATTGTAGATTCTCACTGAAGGCATCAAACTGTGAATGAACACAGTGAAATAACTGCAAACATGTCTCAGTTATATAAAACTGTCTGGCTTAATTTTAAATCAAAACTGATCACACAAACAAGCTTGTTATCTTGTCTTGTGTTGGGAACTCCACAGGTGTCTGGACACCATTCCATCTTCCCTCCACAAAGGAACCAGCTCTCTAAAGAGAAGAAGCCCCTCACACAGAAGCAGTTTCCCGCTGTGCTGTTTGTACCTGGCTGCCACCTGCACTTCCACTCACACACACACACACACACACACACACACACACACACACACACACACACACACACACACACACACACACACCACTGATGCAATTTTTAATAGAGTACATCTATCTATCTATCTATCTATCTATCTATCTATCTATCTATCTATCTATCTATCTATCTATCTATCTATCTATCTATCTATCTATCTATCTATCTATCTATCTATCTATCTATCTATCTACCTTTCTATCTATCTATCTATCTATCTATCTATCTATCTATCTATCTATCTATCTATCTATCTATCTATCTATCTATCTATCTATCTATCTATCTATCTATCTATCTATCTATCTATCTATCTATCTATCTATCTATCTATCTATCTACACTCCACGCCACACGTGCAGCAGCAGCACCACCACCTGCTGCTTCCATCTCCTCCAGCACTCCTGCACCAGTGCTGTCAGCCTTCACATCTCAACCCATCCCAACTGTGAAAGCTACAGCTGTCTCCAATGATCCTCCTCTGAGGACCATACGGAGGAGATTACTGTCTGTATACCTCCCAACCGTAGCCAATTGTCAAAGGAATGACAGCAGAGAACCTAAATCTTTTTAAGACATATCCATAGGTGAAAGCAGGCTTAGCACAGCTTTGTATACACATTTCACACAAATGTATGCATATATGTTTTGTGCTTGTATCAGACTTTCCAGGCATGGAAAGTAGGCACACACACATGCACACACTCTCTCTCTCTCTCTCTCTCTCTCTCTCTTTTTCTCTCTCTCTCTCTCTCTTTTTCTCTCTGTCTCTTTTGCTCTCTCTCTCTCTCCCACCACCACATAAATGTGCTTTAAAAAAAGTCTCATCTCACCTCCCATGTAGCAGTGCCGCACTACTGTGTGTGGTTGTGTGAGGACACGGGATTCAAAACACAAACAGCGCTGTAACTGACACTGTGGGGTGATTTAGGAGCACGTTATCAGCGCGCTCATCTGGGCTCTGACTCAAGCGATCGCAGTTGGCGGGCATGCGGGGGCGTCTGAAGACGAGCCAGGGGCGCTGCTGGCCAACTGCAGGCCTGAGAAACAGGAGAAGAATGCACAGCGAAGCCCAGAGTGTTGAGTTTCAGACATGTTAAAGCCTCGACGCGCCTCCCTTCTCCTCCTTGCTTACTGGGAGAGCTCGGGCCCGCCAGATTTTTGTTTCGCTTGGAAATTCCTTCGCTTTTATTATTTTGATTGATGATAGTCCCCTAAACTGAGCTATTATAGAACTGGGTGGTGTTGCGTGTGTGCCTGGTGCAGTCCATGTCATAAATCAGGACAGATGAAGAGACTTTGAAATCAGACGTTGAGGAATGGGGTTATAAATTAGCATTCGATCTTCCAGCTGCGATAATGAGCGCTGATAAGCATTGACGAAGCACTGTTCAGAAACCACATATCTCCAGTGTACCTCGCATGGATCAAGTGAAATGTGAATGATTGTGTAAGTTTTAAGTGCTGTTATCATAGTGTGGCAGGTGCGGAATCAAACCACATGATTCTATTTTATCTACTGTAATGTGCAATATAATGTGTAATGTGCAATGAATGTGTAATGATCGAACCATACAATTCTTTTTTATGTACATGAAAAAGAGGAGAAGGAGTTGAAATCGTCTGAGTGAAGCTTGCTCCTACCCTTATAAACTTCAATTTTATGTACTGTAACATGCTGAGTACTGTAATGTTATGCACTGTAATGTGCTGACTACTGTAATGTGTTATGTACTGTAACATGCTGAGTACTGTAAGGTTATGTACTATAATATGTTGAGTACTGTAATGTGTTATGTACTGTAATCTGCTGAGTAATGTAATGTTATGCACTGTAATGTGCTGACTACTGTAATGTGTTATGTACTGTAATCTGCTGAGTAATGTAATGTTATGTACTGTAATGTGCTGAGTGTGGCCTCAGTGGCACACACTTACTGTAACACATGGTAATGCAACAAGAAGAAACTTAGAAAAATTAAGCAAGTACTCAGCAGTTTTAGTTACTTTTTTAATTGCTTCACAAATGTTTCAGTCTGGCACTGTTCTTTAGTGTGAGAAATAGCTCTCTCACCTTTGACACCCACAACGAGTGTGGTTAAATAAACTCCCAAAACGGGTGTGGTTAAATTATCTTGATCAGCCCATTTGACCCCACAGGTACCTAAAGCTCTTCAACGGTGGGGGACCCCGTGCTAATTGATAAAATGACTAGATACTAGAAATTACAACAGTTATGCTATCAGAAGACATCAAGAAGCCAAATCTTTTTTAATCCCCAGAAGCCATAGCAAGGCATTTGGTAAATATATCACAACCACAACAATAGCCGATGTTGTGTATTCACAAGGGCTGAAGTAAGAGTGAATAAGGGAAATGAGAGGTTTGGAGCCAGGATGGACCCCAAGTGCAGGCCCTTACCTTATTTTGAATTGGTGGTGTTGAATGGGTGTTTTCCAGGGGACTGGAGGAGATGAAATGGCAGGGTGGTGAACCCCAGCAGGATATAGCAGCATTCCCCCGCCCCAACACACCCGTGTACACACACACACACACACACACACACACACACACACACACACACACACACACACACACACACACACAACCCCTCCCAACCATACCCCACATGTAGGAAAATTACCCCACCCCATCACACACACACACACACACACACACACACACACACACACACACACACACACACACACACACACACACACACACAAACCCCTTCCAACCATACCCCACATGTAGGAACATTACCCCACCCCAGCACACACACTCACACACACCCCACCCAACCATACCCCACATGTAGCAGCATTCCCGCACCACAGCATACACACACCCACACACACACACACACACACCCCACCCAACCATACCCCACATGTAGAAGCATTCCCCTACCCTAGCACGCACACACACCCACACACACACCCCACCCAACCATACCCAACCCCACTCACTCTCTACCCGAGCCCCATCACCCTTCATCAAGGTCTCCCATGGAGACGCTGTCATGGAACACCGCGTGCTGCCCGCCAAGTCTGTGCTCAACCCTCTCAGTGTCCCGCTCCATGTCTGCACACATTAGCTCAGCGCTTTTGGAGTCTGCTCATGGGTGGGGGGATTTTCCCTAATAGTTTGTGTGGCAACACTGGCTGGCTGGCTTGCACGGTAGGGTGGTGAATGCTGGAGCTCTCCTTCTCCAAATGTTTGCTGGTATATCACAGCCGTAAATCTGCAAAAAAAAAAATTACAGGGACAATTTAGTGATGTTTGCGTAGCCACAGTGGTACAGATAATGTATATCCCTTTAAATTAATAGGCCTGTAGTCAACTGTAAACTGTAATATACTGTCTATAATAATATGGTAGCTTCTGGTGGTGTAGAAGAGTACGCAGCTAAAGAGCACTTTAAAATAACTTGTACACATGGGCTTGCTAAACATGATTTCACTTTATTTCACACACTAAAATTACAGCAGATTTCTTTACATTCCAAAAAAAAACAGCCCAAGTTTAGTTAAAAGGCAGGCACCCCGAAGCTGGGAATGGAGCGAGTGTAGTGAGGGGGGGGCTGCACGTCGACCCATGAAGCACAGTTCAGCGAGCACAGTGTTGGGCCATTCCTATATCTAATTAACTTCATTCGGCCCCTGTCAGTGATTCCAGTGTTCAAAAGCACCGTCACATACAATGGGATTTGACAGCGCTTTCATAAACCCCATAATCTCCTCCAGACGAGGCTACTTGCTCCCTGTGCTGCAGTGGAAGCCCTGTGTTCAGCGCCTGCATGTACAGGAACTGGTGGTGCCCGACTGCTCAGAGTGGAATAACACCAGCACCAGGCCTCAGAGAAACCACGCTAAAGGCTCCTTGACGGGGATTGCTTTCTGTACTGATAGTCAGAGCTCAAAGCAGTTATTGACACCAAATCCAGGCCCTGCAGAATGCTTACATCTTTGCTGTAGCGTTCTTTCTGTCGTTTTGTTAAAACACAGTGCACATTGATGATATGCATCTGCATATGGCTGGTATCAGCATAAAGGAACTTGGCATGCACTACATCTTATTTTAAAACAGCACTATGCAAATTTTTCGAGTTTTTCGTTAACTTATCATCTTCACAAGTTGGCAGATGAGTCATTACCAGTCGAATAAAGACACTCTCGACCATAGACATACATATATAATATACATGTATAAGATGTCTGTGCTCTCGACTGTCCTCGCTGTCAGAATACAATGCTAGAATGCAATGCTTGCAATATCTATGTGTCTGTCCTGGCACCCTCAGACTCACAAAGTCTTGAATATTGTGAGAAGCCGGGTCAGGTTAAATTCGGAGGAAGTTCTGACTTTACTTACTTCGGTGGACACATAGACCCATATATAAATATGTATAGGATGTCTATGGGTGGAAATGACTACTTTTGTGTTTGCCATCCGGTTACTCTGATCAGTTGAGTTGAAAACACATGCACATGGTGAGGGGAAGGGAAAACAGTCCATTTTTACGAGAGTGTCCGTTTACTTGGTGACACTAGGGGATAGCTACATGAAGAAAAAGCACTCAAAGTGTCATAGTGCTAGCCTGGTAAACCAGCCCCTCGTACTTCATTTCGTTTTGTACAGAGGGTCTGGAGCGGAGGCCGTGAGAAACGATTTCTTCCTGGAGGTGTGAACTCTGCTGAAGTTTAAAACAAGTGCCTCTGTCTTTACCCAATCACTAACGCCTGGTTGTCATTGCCTACCCACGCACTACAATTCAAATGTAGCACACAAAGTCAACGTCATGGCTCACGAACACACCCTCTGTTCACTGATTGGATCGGTGTTGCTCGGACCGCTTACATACTCCTCAACAGATTCCGGTCCAGACACTCTGTACAAAATGAAATGAAGTACGAGGGGCGGGTTTACCAGGCTAGCATCGTGCTGCTTTAGCAATAAAATCATACACAAAGCTGTGGGAAAAAAAGACTTTGTACAGTCAATAGGGCCTGAACTAAAACAGAATCAGAGCTTTAATGAAGCTGAGGCTCAAAACCCCTTTGCTGCAAAATCCATTTGGGGTTCCCCACATTTCCCTCCGATTAGCAGGGCTTTATTATTGGCCCTGCATCCATCCGAATGAAGGGGGGAAAATATTTCCCTCTCAATATGCCCGCGTGCTCGCAGTCAAGTGTTTCAATCAGGAACCCTATTATTTTTAAACATTCAATGTCACCACAGCGAGATCATCAAAGGAAACAAGAAGGAGAGCAAATTAACAGAAAGGTATTTAGCCTTTCCGAGAGACCTAAATTGGAGATCCAACGTATTTATGAACCCACTGTACATAATTACGGCTTTTATAGTTATATAAACTATTATGTTACCTTGTAATTTGATGGTTACACACATAGCAATTTAGAGACCTTTGCTATGCCTCGGCTTTGTTTGTTTGCGTATTTGTGTAGCAAGTTATGCTTTTCTGAAAACACAACTGTGTAATTTTCGCGGGGTGTGGGATTTTTTTCTCCTCACAGCAGACCTAAAACAGCACAGAGCGACATGAGTCACACATGTGTATTTAGGCTCGCTAACGACAGCCACTCGACATCTGAGGGACCAAGATGTTGTAGCCCTATGCGCATAGCTTTGATTTTTGCCATCACAGCACAGTCACATACACACTACATGCAAAATCATAGGCCCAGCATGACAGGAAGTTCTTCATCATCATGTCACAACTGGCTTTCTGACAGACCTGACGTGCTCAAGGGATCCTGGTGCCATCATTCAAAGTATAGAGAAGAGAATAGAGTAATAGTAATAGTAATAGTAGTAGTAGTAGTAGTAGTAATAGTAGTAGTAGCATTAGAGTAGTAAGTAGAAATTGACATATTATTTGAAAGTCTTTTTTCCTCAACAGGAACACTATTCCACTCCCTCCGTTGGCAGCTACCCAGTGAACTGAGGCATGCTATTTTGTCTGACCTGTGTGCAGCAGGTCTCGAACACTTGGTCAGATTACACGGAGGCCCAGTGGTGCAGTGGTACACTGCAGCAGTTCTTGGAGAGGTGTGGGAACAGGAATCAGATGATTTGTCTTGTGAGTGCCACTTGTGCCTCCAGTGAACCCTGTCGGACCCCAGAACCACACACAAGGGCGCAAACACAGCCCCACCGCCGGACCCCATGAGGGGAACTCGCTCCCAGCAGGATGCCCCGTGTCATACCCACCCCACCCCACCCCACACCACACCACCCCCTGTTTTGCATTTCTCATCGGCCACCTGCCAGCAAACACCTCATTTAGCCATCATACCCACCATCATCACCAACATAAACCTGAACCTGAGCCCCCCACTAAGACTTATACTCATATTATTATTTTTTTTACTTCGGTGCTTTTTCTTTTCTTGTTCTCTTCCTTTAAAAAAATCCACTACGTAATGCAGTGTGTGACTCCCTGGTGGATGTGAATGGAGTAGCTATTAATTCTAATTTGCTTTTCATTGTAAGGCTCACAAGGTTAAGGCCTCTGGGAAAACAACTAAGAGGAATAAAATGTTTACAGAGCCCAGAGTAACCCCCATTCCCCCCCCCCCCCCCCCCCCCCCCACACACACACACACACACACACACACACATCTACACACACACACAAAGGGAGGAAGCCACACACACACACACACACACACACACACACACACACACACACACACACACACACACACACACACATACACACACACACACACACACGCACATACACTGCCTGGTCACCAAAATGTAAATATGTATACACCTAATGCACAAAAACAGCACAAAAATACCTATGGTAAGTGCGTAAAATCAAACATATCTGGAGACACACTGCGCTACTTCACAACGTAGCACCAGGCAGAGCAGAGGAAGTCTGTCTTTTCCCAGGAGTTCAACTTATCATCAACCTGTACTCTAATTGGAATAATGGCCTTTTAAGTGTAGTCCAATTATTGCTCTAATTTAGGATCCCTGGTGGGCCCAGGATTCATTTGTTTGCTGCTAAGGATTGGGTTTCTTGGAATCATCCCTCTTCTTTAGCTGGTGGGGTAATTGTACTTAGTTGTAAGTGGAGAAACATTCTAGCTCACATTTAAAGTACGTGAGAGAAACTAGCAGGCCCAGATCACAAGATCAGTATGATTATCAGCTCATGGCTTTAGTGCTGTGTTTATTTTATAAACAGTACATAGTAGGAGTAGATACAAAATGTCCATAAAACAATTAGTCATAGGTTTTGACATAATACAAAATGATTTATAAACATCACATATAATAAACAAAATATAAAATAAAATATGTGAATCTTCATTCTGTCCTACAAAGCGAAAACACAGTATCTGGATATTTTTCATTCAAAAGTGCAGTATCTGCTCTTTAATCTGGTATAGTTTTATAGGGATCCTGTCCATATTTCCTGAGATATATGCATTTTTTTTACTTTGCAGTAAGTGCAAAATGCACTACAAACCCAAGCCAGAGTGTAGTAACTACACTTACTGCAGTTTTCCTTGGTTTCAGTATGAAAAATGTACTGCTTTCTTCTAAATACCATGAGGGCATGAACACTGCCCTACAAAGCAAAAATGCAGTATCTGCAAAAATGCCAAACTGAGAAAAAGGCCATTTTGTGTTTTGTGTGTAGTTTGTGTCACCCTGAATTAATACAAAAACGAAGTGAATCTGCTCACTTGCTGCACTGTTGTAATTGTACTGTTGTAATTATACAGCAGTAAAACAAAGGCAAAGCACAGTATGTCCTATAAAACTGACATATTTTGTCTAAATGTCAAAATACAATATGCTTGAAATTCTTTCCCCTCCACTCTAATAAATCATACATTTGGTGTTTAAATATCATTTGATAGTTAGGTTTGGCGAAAGTTTGGTTTGGTGAAAGTTTGGCATTTTTGCAGATACTGCATTTTTGCTTTGTAGAGCAACATTGTTGTCAACACCTTTTTATTGTAAAACCGCACTAAACGTAAAATGTACACCATGTTTACACTCCATCATTTTAAAAGATCAGATGAGGGTCATTAAAGAAGACTGAAGAGGACTGATACATAGTTACACCAAAACAAATGAAATTATTAATACTGCCCTACAAAGCCAAAAGGCGGTAACTCCAAAATTTGTCAAATTGAGTTTAGACTGGAAATTGAGTTTATAAAGCCCCCTTTGTCTTGTGACTAAATCCCTTGCTTCTTCCTATTAAGAAAGTACATAAAAGCACCACCACTATTATACCTACAACATGTTTGGACAGTGTGACCACTTTGAAGACATTTTTCTCTGTTTCTATGTTAACATAGTTGCTGCACTTTGCCTCTGTAGAGCCAAATATAAGGTTCATATTCTGAAAAAACACAGCTCAAGCACCATCTGCTAAGTATCCTGCAGATGATGTCACTTCCTCAGTCTCGTGCTCAGCAGTCAGCTGTTATTCTTTAATCACCTGGGGCCTGAGTAAAGAACCCCCCCACCCCCCATTCCCCATTTATTATTGTTTTAAACGCTAGAGCTGAATCACTGAGTGAAAAGACGCAGACGAGGCTCTGTGTGGTCTCTCCTTGGTCAAATACATGCCTTGGGTGGGATTTCTCTGATTGTTAGGTAACTGCCTGAGCTGCTGCTGTCCCCTCAGACTGACACTGGCTGCTGGATTTGTTTTTATCTGTCTCTCCGGGCAGCGGCGGCAGCAGCCACACCGGCAAAATACAGCAACATAACCCGCGCCTGAACCCTTCTCCTGTCTCGCCGCTTGACAAACGTGCGCTACCTCTCAGCCGGTTGAGCCTTCGTGTACATTTCATAATGAGGGATGAGGAGTTGTTGACAGACGAGCAGGTATCCAGGGATATTTCACTCCCCAGGACAACAAATGAGCCATGCTTCCTCTCCAGAAGGCATGTTTTAGTTTATCCATCCAGGATCTGTCAGGTAAAACAAACCAAACAAAGGTCTGGGTATGGTGAGCTGATTAGGTGAGTCAGTACATGGCAGCGGTATTAGCTGAGGAATTATGTGGGTAAATAAAATGTTACAAGCTCCTAAGTGTCCAATCCCAAATAGCTACCACATAACAGACAAGGATAATTCCCTCCCCAAATATATACTTTTACCAGCTCTTAGGTTGAATAGGAGGGCAGCCAGTCTATTTTCAGGTACAGTGTTATAACAAAAATAGTACATCCACATGTTAAATCATTGCATTGATTTCACTGTCTTAGTCAAATAGTTATACATTTCTCATTACAGTAGAGTATTGCGCCAGAATACACACAGTAGAGCAATTTAAGTATACTATGGTACTATTTACAGTAAACAATAACAGCCATTGACCATGACATTATTAGTGTTAATAAAAATGTTTTTCTAATACTTTGCTTTCATGTAAATGGCTTTAAAAATAGCAGACAAATGTCTTGATTCTAAACAACCACTGAGGTGTAAGTATGTTAGAAGTTTCTTTATATTAGCTCGAAGAGGCTGAACTATTTATTTGTCCAAGCTTGGATGGATGTTTGTTTGCGAGTGACCACTAGAGGTCACTCATCTGTAGGTTTCTAGAGAGTGAAATGCTGTGGGTCAGGAGGCAAAGGCAGTGTCAGGAGAGTTAGAGAGCTTTGGAGATATTTTAACTCATGGTCAACAAGAGACATATTGGAAATCCTTTGTTATTTACATCAAGCAAATTGAAAAAAACAGACACAAAAAGTTTCATCATTTCCCTCAGCTGATCTCTGAAAGATTTTAGGTCGTATTCATGTGAGCAAGAAGAACCTAAATTAGATTAAAAGACATTTGCCATAGCATGACTTGTGAGGGAATGTATATTCAGAGAAGTATAAAGTGAGCTTATAGCAGCTAAAAAATATCAAAACTAACTGAAACTCATCACGTCATCAAAGAATACACCATATGTTCTGAGATTAGTCTTTATAAGATTTAGACTCCAGTTGTCAATAACATCATGTTACGCCGGCAACAGTTAAACAGGAAAATAGCAGTTGTCTGTGTTCTACTTCCTGCACTGGATGCACAGTAATGACATCACAGGAAAGAGACATTAATGCAGCTGCGAGGTCGATGAAGTGAGCCAGAGCCATAAATCTTGCCAGGCTCAAGGAGGTATTTGGTTACAGGCCGGGCGACAATACTTCAAAGGGGCCCCCCATCTTAAAATAATCTTGTGTTCATTGACACAGTTTGGGATAGGCAGCTGTTTCGCTCGCTCTCCCTCAGTACCCCTCTCTCTTTTTTTCTGCTTTCTCTCTCTTATCCTTCCTCTCTTTATCTCTCTATCTATTTGTCTTCCTTTGCCTTCCTCTCCTCTCCTGTCCTCTCTTCTCCTCTCTCTCTCTCTCTCTCTCTCTCTCTCTCTCTCCATTTCTTTTTGTCTTTGGCTACAGCGCAGTCTGGCCCTGAGGACAGGTCAGTGAGCCCCCTGTGACACTTTGGAGACGGAAGAGGTGAATAGGCAGCTGGTGTCGAAGCCCCTTCTGGCTTGTGGGTAGCAAGGCCTTTGGCACGGTCCTGTGGCCCTCTCTGCCAGCACAATGAGTGTGTGCGAATGAAAAGATGACATGGATCAAGGGGCAGGGCGGAGGAGGGCAAGAGAGAAAGGAGGGAGAAAGGGGATAAGTGTCTGGTAAAGTTGTAAAGACAGTGATTCTTTTTTGCTGGTTTAGAAAAGAGCTGAGAGGACTTGGAGGCCTTGTGTTCTTTTTTTTGTGATTCTAACAAAACTCAAATAGACAGCTGGAGTGGATTGGCTGTCAGTGAGATTCTTTCTCTTTCTCTCTCTCTCTCTCTGTCTCTCTTTCTCTGTCTCTCTCTCTGTCTCTCTTTCTCTGTCTTCCTCTCCCTCTCTCTCACTTTGCTGTGGCTGAAATCACTGCCTAGTTTTTTAATTCACTTGTCACATTAATAATGCATAGAGAATGCACATGGTGTAGGAATGAAAGCATGTTTCTCTCCCTCACTCAATACCTCTCTCACTCCATCCCTACATTGCACAAACATAAGTACAAGCACAAACACAGGCTTGCTGTCTTTTCGTGTCAGTGCCTAATCAAGCCCAGTTACATGCGGCCGGCTTGTTGTTTACCAACATGACATTCAGATTGTTATTCAGATTGTTATTATTCTCCATACCTATCTCAAACAAGCCCACACTGCTGGGGCATCTTCATGTGCCTTTCTACCAGTAAGGCCTCATTTCCACCGACTTGAGCGTGTACAGCGCGTATCCGTGTACACTAGGTTTGTATAGGGGCAGAATCCGCTCAGATCACGCATGCGGTGGAAATGGTCTAATCTGTTAACGTGCATTCTAAACGAATACGGACAGAAAATGGGCACGCGCTGTGTTTGGTGGAAATGAGCCCTAACACTTGCACCGATAGGTTGGACCAGAGATGGTTGATAAAAAATATGATTCATTTCCTGTATCACTATGAGGTAGGGTTCACAGCTGCCCGCTTTTTTTAGGAGACTATCAGAGTTCCAGTGTCTATGTAGTTCAGTGGGTAAAATAAACGTGATCTTGGTATATGACCCTGCCCATAGCCCTGCATCTATTGACCTAAATTGGGATTTTATTTTCTGAAAGTTACATGTTTTTAAAAAAAAGTTCGTTGGACATTAGCCCCCCCTGGCTCCAGGCTCACCAGGGGCTCCAGGAGAGCGGTAAGCCTGCGCTGCCTCTCAGTCGCCCCAGGGCTGGAGCTCAGGAGGGTGGGGGAGGCCGCCAAGGCCGAGGCGAGGAGAGGTGAGGGGAGCCTGTACGGGCAGGCCCCGGCTCCATGGCAGCGGAACACAGATATATCAGACGCAGGGCCAGCTTGTGTTCTCGTCAGCTCCATGTTGGAACCCTCCTAGCTATCCTTCCTCACAACCCCCCTCCACTCCACTCCTCCCCACCCCCACCCCCTGCCAGCTCCACTCCTCACCCCCCTAACCCTCCCCACCCCCCCCCACCCCTCCCCACTCCCCTGCCTTGACCCTCTCGGCCTTGCACCCCGCAGGCGTGAATCATCAGACATGCACACACGTCTCTATTCAGACAGCGCAGTATTTCACCAGGCCTCCGCCATTTCCTCACTTGTGTGGAGGTTAGCTAACTCTCCCTCCCTTTCTTCTCTTTCTCTCTCTTCCTCTCTCTCTCTCTCTCTCTCCCCCCTCCTTCCTCTCTCTGTCTCTGTCTCTCTTTTTCATTTCCTTCTTTTTCATTCCTTGTGCATGTTTTCCCCCTCTCTGTTCTGCCTGTTTCTGTTTCTGTTTCCAGCTCCGGCCGTGGCATCTGGTAAACAGGCAGCCGTGGAGGGGAACAAACAGGACAGTACAGATGGGTGACAATAATCCACCGCAAGACTTTCATACATGATGGGGGTGTACAAGGGTAGTGTGGGGGTAGCGGGGGGGCATGTGGACTTTGTGGTCAGAGGCTTCGAGCGTGTTGTCTGGTTCGCTTATGGAAGAGCCACACTGTTTGTGACAAGTCTCAAAGCGTGACATCAGTGGTCTGTTCGCCGTCTTGTTGGGGCTCGTACGCAGAGTGCTGTTTTTGTTTTGTTTGTTTTTGCCTTTTTTTGTCAGCGAAGGGAGTGTATGATTTAATCTGCATCGAAAGAATAAATCATTGCTAACCACCAGAATTAAACCGAGGAAAACTGAGTTTCCTGTTAGCATGTATATGCCCATAGCAGAATGTTGTTTTTATGGTTTGAAGGATTAGCGCTGTTTTAATAATGGCTTCTCCCTGTGCTCTCCCTATCCGACTGATCATAAGTTTAAATGCATGGCAGGAGGACTTGTTTCTCAGACATGGATACCTCTGCCGCAAGCCACTGACCACAGCTCCTTCACTCAGGGCTGTTAGATTATGGTTCATTCCCCGAGTACCTTCATTGCACCTTGCAGGCCACAAACACTAAATTACTTGTGTAACTGACAAATTTGGGGTTTCGCAAGAGGCTGTGGTAAAACATGACTGTTTACATGTGAGAATCCCACAGAACCACAGTCGTGTCTGAGCACCCTGGGAGTCAAGCTCAAGCGTATGAGTGAGAGTGTGTGTGTTAGAGAGAAAGAGAGCAAGCGAGAGAGAGAGAGAGAAAGAGAGGGAGAGAGAGAGAGGGAGAGAGAGTACACATAGGCTAATGTGTTTACAGGGCTTTTCTTCTTAAAAAGAGAGAGGGAGAAGAGTGAGAGAGCTGAGGTTTTTGCACAGGTGCCAAAGCAAACAGCGAATTGTACTCAGCAGTAGAGGCGGATTTGTCACAGTGATTGTAATAGCCAATAACCAACAACAAAAACATAACGTCACTCTACCAAGCGGGGAGAAAAGTTTAACCCTCTTTTTTCACTCTTCTCCCAAATATGTTAGTTTGTCTTTTTTGTCCATACATTTTTTTTTACAAGCAAACGACTTTATTCTGAGAAAATTGTAATGATAGTGTTCAAGAATCAGATGGCATCTGAAAGCTACCTCCTCCTCTTTCAAAGGTAGATTACAGATTATAGGGCATAATCCAATCAGTCGCTGAAAGGCATTGTCTGCAATCTGCCACCATATCATTAGTAAGGCAGCTCAGATTTCTGGGAACTGACTTAAGTTTAAGACATTCTGACAGATATGTTTTGGAGACCGAAATGCAATAACACACAATAATTTAATTTCAAGTTTCTCTTGCTTTATTTGGTTTAAGGCAGAACTGTCCCCAAAAGCTTGGTCAAGGTTTGCATTTGCACAATGGAAATGTTATGATGTTTTGTTTTTTTTTGTTTTAATTTAAATGCTGGGTTTGGAGGGAATTTGAGAATAAACAGCAGTTTACTGGTACAACTGTTCCACTGTGTCTGCAAATGATACTGTGTTGGCACTTTCAGTCAACATTGCATAGTGACAGAAATAAATTCACAATATGAAGCATTATGAATTCATCAATGTATTTATCACATTTCCCGCAACTATATAAAGCACCAGTTACTAGAAAATCAGGGTCTAGGCTTACAGTGTATCATACCTTACTGTACTCAGACAAAGGGCAACATTTTAAACAGTCTTCAAGAGGAATGAAAGGCAAACAAAAACAGTCTGTTGGATCCGACTTTGTGTTGACTTAAAACTGAAACAACAAACAACCTCTCGCCAAAACGAAAACCAGCCTAAATTACGTCGAAATGCAATTACCGAGGGTAAACGGAGAACCTGGACGGACCACAAACCTGACTGTGTGTCTCTGTGTTGCCGTTCCCACCCTCCCCTTTCTGTTCATCTTAATTATCGTAATCCGTCAGACCCCAGCCTCACACACAGGCCGCCGACTGTGACCGGGAAACATGCGAGGGCCGGCAGCAGAAATAATGACGCTTTTCCAGCCCCACTGGCGAACTTCGCTGCCCACCAGCTAATGTCCTCAGGAGAGGCCACTACTTCCTGATTAAAAGGAGACGTTGAGGCCTGATGCTGACAGACAACGTAACCCATTTAGAAGGGCTACACACACAAAAACAGGCTCTGATAGTGCGTTGGGCTGGACACATAAGGTCATTTGTATGGAGATACTGTAGCCGTCAACCAAACATTGCTGCTATTGAAAACAATATATTACACTAAGAAGTGTCTTTTGGCCTTCAGTACAATTTCTACATTGTATATGACAAGTAACCAAAAGAAATTTGATGTGACCAACAGAATGTTTCTACATGTATACAGTGTGAATTACCATTTTAGTTATTGGCCATGCATGCAAAATGATCTACCAAAGGACTCCTGTCTTCTTTTTGGTGCTGATAGTAACTGAGAAATCATGAGCTCAAGAGAAGTTCACAGGTAGGGATGATATGATGTGTGCCATCTTACTGTGTGTTTGAGGTAGGGGAGAAGGTAGCAGGGAGGTTGGCTGTTTGCCACCCCAGTATCCCCCAAGTACACCTCAGTCTGACACTCTGTCACTGCAACCAACGTCAACATACAGAAATGTATAATTCTAGCTGTACTATCTGAAAAGGCTATGGAATTTATTAGCTTTTTTATTGAGGTACATGTAGCTACTGTTTGTTGGAGTTACTGCCTGGGTAGTGTGCAAGTGTTTGGGCACGTCCTATGTACAGTAACCCATGACTGCCATCTACAGAATGCGGAGGTTAGTTGGGCATTGTCAGGGCAGTGTTCAGCCAGCTTAAAAGATCTCAATACGAAACAGTAGTGTAAAACTCTGCATATACAAATGTATGCACATTTTAAAAATCTCAGTCTTACCAGTAGCTACACGTTGTGCCCTAACTCTATAAAAGACAATAGCCAAAGTAGAGGTAATGTTAGACAGTTGAGCTGCCCCCCCCCCCCTATACCCTAATTCCCACTGACATCTGTACAGCATCCTCTCGTCTTTTTAATATTACTCAGCCTACGGCGGACTTCTATAAGATTAGGCCACTTGATCCGGGATACTGGAATATCACCGGCCACCCAGCATGACAACGTGTGACAGCAGATAGGATCAGGCCAAAAAAGATTTTCTCACACACGCATTCTCACACTACAACACAAAGCCGTCTCACCACAGACACACAGTCGGATCTTGCATGCGCAGATATAAAACCGTACACTAGCTGTGGTCACGACATGAGTATCTCTCTGATGCCTACATGGAGAATTAAGGTGAATATTCATTATAATCTATGTAAAGCTCTGTAATACCACTTTTACTGAACCATGACAAAGACATTGGTAAACCACAGAGGATTCAAGGATTGTGTCCTATAAAGTTTGTGGGAGGTTTTCACATTTCTCAAACATTGTGGTGTTTTTGTTAAGCTTAGACTTTAGCCAAAGGCTTTGTACTTGGAGAATAAAAAGCTGATCTCCAACTAATCCTTTTTAAGAAGTAAAATGCAGAATGCTCCTATATATCTGTGTATAGTATGTACAATATGTCGGCATTGACAAATCAAGGGCACATGATTTTAAAGGATAACAACAGACTTTGAGGGCACTCATAGAAGACACATGCCAGCTTTTATTGGTGCATGCATCTTATTCTTCTCTTCAACCATCTGAACAGTGAAAGATATGGATGTCTGCTAGCCCTAATGCCCAAACTCCCTCCCCTGAGATTTTCTGAGGCCTACAGTGGCATGTTGTCTCGGCAGAGAATTTGTTCCTCGTTGTTGCAGATGAGAGCTTTGCCGTGCCGCATCTGTGATGTGGTGTGCGCTCTGACATAACCGTATTGGCAGCCCTTTTTTTATACGCAGTGGCCCAGACCCCGCTCTGAATCAAACCACAGCGCCCCATTAGACCCCATGCGCCACTGTGGCTCTCATTCAGCTGTAGGAGAGGAAGTCTCCATTCTTTCTTCCTCTCTCTCACTCTCGGTCTCTCTCTCTTTCTCTTGCTCTTGCTCTCTCTCTCCCTCTCTCTCTCTTTCTCCCTCTATCTCCATGCTTCATGAGCTGTGCAAGCGGTGCATTTTCTGCTCTCGTTTTAGTATGTCTTTCCTTCTTTTTTTCTTCTCCTCCTCCTCCTCCTCCTTCTCCTCCACGTTTTGTTTTGGCCGTGGGCTATGGTGATATGGTCTGCGTTGCCAGTGGCAGGCCGGGGAGAGTTCCTGTGATTGCACTTGGCGTCATCCGCGTGCTATCTCACGTCCTGTGTTGTGGAGCCAAAAATGTGCTAGCATCGGCGGAAGACTAATGGGCCATAAACGCATGGCCTGGACGGGCTGTGCAAGAAGTTTCATTCCACTGACAGTTTACTCAGGCTCCCCACAATTACAGACCCCAAAACAAAGGCAGCAGCAATTCTAACTTGGACTTATTTATATATTTATGAATGGAAGGCGAGTGTGCTGTGTGTGTGTGTGTGTGTGTGTGTGTGTGTGTGTGTGTGTGTATGTGTGTGTGTGTGTGTGTGTGTGTAATCCTGAGCTTGAATGTGTTTTCCAGGGAGGAAAGAACATGCAAATTGAAACCTTGCGCAAAAACTGTTCCAGACTGGCTGAGTAGGCCAGCAGATGATTGGCTGTGAGTGGTCACGTGACCTCCCCTTCTTCTTCCTGGGATGCCCAGCCAAGCCAAGTCCAGAATGGATGATATTAACTGGGGGCCAAACTTGCTGAGCGAGCTTCAAAAGCAACATGCACACACATCTACCCCATTTTTATGACCATCCCCTTTTCATATGGTGCACACTTGAGCCTGTGACTGACGCACCATATTTCAACATAGTCGGCACTATTTAAAAAGAATCGATCGCTTTCATCATTCCATATTTTGGCAAGTGATAAAAAGCGGCCCCAAACATCAGGATGAACAATTCATAGGGTCCAGAATAGAATAGCAATGAAGAGCAGATGTTTGACGGCAGAAGTATAGAAGACTCCTTGCTCGGAGACGTGTGAGTATACCGTCAAAAAGACGGCACGTACTCTTGACAGGCACTCTGACACAAATCAAACAGCTTTGCACTACACATCTCAATGCCAACCAATGCACCCCCCCCCCCTTAAACAAATGATTAATCCATTATGAAAAATTACAGTTGGGTTTTCATGAAGCTTTTAAGAATGCCTTTGGAGTTTAATGAAACGATGACATAACAAATAACACAAGCTGCAGAAATGGCACAAGGATAAATCGTTTGTTTGATGGAGCTGATACTGGCTTTAGTATCTGTCTTGGTCATTCTTGCTTTGTGTTCTTTTCATTTGCTGTCCAGATACTGACGTTACCTTCATAGGCCTTGTGACTGATTGAAACCATATGAAAATCCATTAGTTCAAAACTCAACAAGTTTTTTTTTTTGGTGTTTTGAATGCTACATGGAAGCATAACCTCTTTCCCCATCTCCGGAGCCTTGACTCAAAGACAGCTTTATGTCAGCTGTATTGATTTACTGCAGTGCACCTGTAAAAGATTAACTTCTCCCTTCGTTCAATGCATATATTTGTACTGAGCACGTATAAAATTTTATGCAGTTTATGCATTGTGTGAGTTACATTAAGGCAGCAGGAGAATGGATTTCGATTACATAAGAAGTAAATACTGCAAGTAATTTTTTTCACAGCTCAAGGACAAGTTAAATCCCAAGTTAAGTCTCAGACAGAGTGCGTTTGGTGCTGCAGCAAGCGCAACTTATGTAGTTAATAAAGACCAACTTGTAGGTCAGCTATGGGGTGTGTAGTGCGTATTGAAAAGGCATAATAAGGTCCACATTTTCAAAGAATCTATGTGCATAATCACCATGTTATGTCAAGGCTCATGACTCTTTATTAACAAACTCCAGTCAAGCCATTCATTACATAATTAGTTCATTCAAGCAAAGGTATGTAAATGTTTCAAAATGTTTGAAAGTTAAAAAAAACACTTTGACTCCTGAATACAAACATGGAAGCAGTTAAACGCCTCTTTTTTGTACGTATGAGCATGGCTGCTGACTGTGAGCGTTCCCCTTCCATTCTCCGGGCTCCCAGAAA
>CM050217.1:9960000-9987500 GCA_027475355.1 Coilia nasus
CTTTTCGTTTCGTTTCGTTTTTTTCTCCTCTTTACAGCCAATCGCATTGGAAACGCAAGAAAACCTTTACTTTGTTTTTGCAAAGTTTAATTTCCTTACTCGGTTTAAGTGTTCCCAGCTGCCGCCGCCCCGGCCCTACGTAATACCTCTGCCTGCAGGGTCGCTGTCTTAACAAGGGTGCCACGCAGTCCCGGGGTCCCAGTATTTATTCAGCACGACGCACACTGGGAGAGCAGTGTGCCAGCAAGGGAAGGCGACTAAGCTTTGACTTTTAATAAGCTCAAAGATGGCTGGGCCCGCTCCACAACCCCCCTCACCCCCCCACCCCCGAATCCCCGAATCCTCCACTCCCCCCCGCCCCCAGCCCACCCGCTACACAGCACTGCACAAACCCCACTGCAGATTACATCACAGGGGCCAAGGTCGCCTGCCAAACACTGCATTGATTGAAAGCCCACCCCCCCCACCACAGAGGGCCACTGAGCCATGCCGCTGCCCAGGTCATGCTGTTATCAGCAGCGTTTAGCAGACTTTCAGGGACTTAAATCCCTTTACTGACATGCCAAGTGTTAGATCCCATATTGTTTTTTTCTCTTTTGCTTCTTTTTTTTTACTTTTTTACTTTCTTTTTTTTCTGTAAGTTTGCCTAGCTCAGAGGATTAGTGCTGCCCTGGAGTGGAGCAAGGGCAGAGTTGAGGTGCTGTTTAATATTGTAATTTGCTTTGACTTCGCCCTCTGTAAATACAGAAACTGTAGGGGATCACTTTTTCTGCGTTACCCCGTGGCTTAGAAACGCGTCAGTATCAAGTGTCGAAGGGGCCGTCTGACTAAAAGCATAAAAAACAGAATCTTAAGCACATTCAAATGTATTTGGATGTGCTTACACTGCACCCCCCCATCCCCCACCACCCCCACACTTCATCCCCGTAACACCCCTTGTCCTCCCAACTACAGTCCTACGCGCTGCACTAAGGGTTCAACCTGATGTCAACCCTATAACATCTGGGATTTCAAGCAACAACTCTGTTTCGAGGGCAGTGCAGTATTTATGATAACCAAATCCTCCTTCACTGTACAACACAGAGTTTCTCTCCCTTTTTCTCCTAAGTGAACCTTAATAACATGCCCTGAATTTTGTTTACCATTGTAGTGCACACAGTTATTATCCAGTTAAAATATACTGTTTATATTAGTAATATACTGCTAATGAACAGGTTATAGATTGTGATAGTTTAGGGGTGTGTGGGGGCAGGTTCCATTTTTCGTATGGTTTAGTTCTGCATACTGGATGTGAACACTAAGACGCTTCCGGCAGTGTACTTTAGGGATCATCAAGTTTGCTTGCTGGAACAGCTGATACAACACATTAAACAAACTTATCTTTTCTTGCGTCTGCTCCGCAAATTTGTCACAGTTTTGGCTGTAAGACTCCAAAAACAAACTCTCAAAGTGGAGGCTGCCCGCAAGAGTGTGTGATTTATTTACATGTAAACTTCTGGCTTTTCTAAAATGAGTAAACAGCTTCTTTTATGTGTGACACTGGTCGCTGGCCAAGCTAAATGGTTGTATTATGATAACAGCCCGTTTCCTGTAGTTAAGATTTTTGTTTAACATTATTGGCCCTATTCTGAGCCACTGGCTGGCAGAAGGCAGGGGTCTCCTACTGTCAGATTCTTAACCTCAGCTGTAGCGAGCAAACCAGATGTGGCTTCCTTAAGCAAATTATTATCTGTTCCAGCGCTTGTAGTTCGGCGCCTAAGTGTTTCCATCTTATTTTTTTGGCAAGAAGAGAGGACGCATTCCAGGGTGGTAAGATCATAATTTCCCTTGCGCAGTCACAAGGACTAATTATTTATCAGCAAGGAATACCATTGCAAATGAATTTAATACAGGAAGGGGTTATGTTGCATGCTAACATTTTTGCTGAGATATATAAACCAAACACACAGTAATGCCAACTCTCGCTTTGTCGAGACACTAGAATAGTACTGCTGGAAACATATACGTGACACAGTATACATACACACACACACACACACACACACACACACAGACACACACACACACACACACACACACACACACACACTATTTCTGCTTATCCTCTCACACTGTTAGCCTCAACTGTTGTGTTGCTTGCTTCCCGCACTACGCCCTCTGTGAAGACGAGGGCATCTCAAATAACACAAAAATGTTAACACTGTCTCGGTGGGGAATAGGGGCCATTGCTCAGTGCCAGGCAACTTCCATTACTCTCTGAGATAAGTTATGACTCAGCCTCCCCACTCCTTCCCCCACAATGCCCCGCCAGCCCCAGCCAGCCCCCGCCCCCATGACCCTAACCCACAGCGCGGCTAGGCTTTCATAATCGCTGCAATCATAAAGACTTACAGGAAAAGATATCTGAACTGCGCAAGTGGTTGGTTGTGTTGTTCTCACCAAAGGACTCCAGTTTAAGGAGTGTCCCTGCTTGTGAAAATGTGTGTGCATGCATGCGTGTGTGCATGCGTGTATGTGTGTGTGTGTCTGTGTGTGTGCGTGCGTGTGATCGTGGGTGTGTGTGTGTGTGTGTGTGCTTGTGTGTGTTTGTGTGGGTGTAAGTGTATGTGTGTGTGTGGGTGTGTTTGTGCGTTTGTGTATATGTGTGTGTGTGTGTGTTTGTGTGTGCGTGTGTTGGTGTAAGTGTATGTGGGTGGTTGCCTGTATGGGTGGGTCCCACCTTTGCGCCCACAACCCTTGACCAAGGGCTTCTGAGAATACACGCGTGCAACATGTAACCACCTTGGTTACCTTAAACTTAGAGAAAGAAAGAAAATGTTTTCACTTTCCATTCCAAAAACTACACAAGAAAGACCACCACCCCACCCCACCCATCCTCCCTTCCCATTCCTGAGGGATCTGAGTCGCATAATCATCAAGATTACCGCACTGGAAAGCCACAGGCCCACAAAAGGCCTCGCGGCAAAAAAAAAAAGCTGCAGCATTACTTCTAGTGCCATTTAGACGTGTCATTATTGAATTCAGGCTTAATATTTTGCACACTGGACGTTTATTTCTTATGACACTGCCGTTTCTGTTTTCCATAAGTACAACCCTCTGTAGTGATAAAATGAAAACAAGTTTTTCCACCATATATTTGCTCCCAGGTAGAGCGGAATTGTACATTATAGTTTAGTATACTGTTACTATTCGTGCAAACTGTGCACATCTGGACATTGGTTTGGGTGTATGCGTGTAACCATAAGAAAATATGATGTTATTTAAAGCTGTCTACAGACTCAGCAACAGAAGCAGATTTTTGATTAGCAACTGTGAGAACTTGGCATTCCCCAGAGACTGTGGCAGAGGTGCTGTACCAGCACTGAAGGCTCTTCATCATCTTCATTCAAACATGGCCCCTTTATTAGCAAATAGCACGACACATTGTCGTTTAAATTTTTCTTATGTGCTGACACACCTTGACACAGCGACAGGCATGTGGGGGGTGGGGGAGCATAAGACAAATGCACAGCAATGGAAATATTTACAGTACTGAGTATGGATGCCTTATTCGCCTTGTTCGTCTTGGCCTGTTAGATTTGATGGTATTAGGTGGTGGTGCTTCTAAGGCACTTCTTTAAACAAGTGCTGTGGGCCAGGGGATGGGTGCAGGGTTTTAAAAAAGTTGCTGGTGTATACAGACCGGGCTCACGGCGGTGTCGGGAATAGTGGCAGGCGTGCAGCATGAATCTTTCCGGCTGTCACGTACGGGTACTACTTCTTCCCCTTGCCTCGCTCCAGTGTTTATCTGTTCTGGGATCTCTCTAAAACATTCGGGATGGGCAAACATGGCAGTCGAGGAGGTCAGGGATGCGAACAACTCTCTCGCTGAAGTTACGAGCCACTGTAGTGGCAAATCAAATATGTTTTACCGATTCATTGTATAGTACACAATGTGGTGTGTATCAGCCAGTGTAAATGGCACAATGTACAAGCCACTGCATATATAGTAAGTGATATTTTGGACACAGCCCTGGTCTGATTCAATTGTGGGAACATTGTTTTTTATTTCAGCCTGAGAGTTTCTGTATATACATAGGGCATGAGTATATGTTTAAGGACCTGCATTTCACTTATTTTTGGAAGCGTGGTCTGACGTGAACTTTGCACTGGAGGTTTGCTCTGGCTCTTTTGTGGCATTGGTGATGTCTATTTGAGGACAGCAGCGAGACAATGAGTCTGTTGCTGCTAGCTGAGAGTTTTGTATTAATACACACCACACGGAAATGCTGTGCCCTTCATTCTGGGAAATTTCACTCTCTACCTCTCTCTCTCTCCCTCTGTCTCTCTCTCTCTCTCTCTGTCTCTCTCGCTCTCTCTGTCTAGAACATGAAATAGGCCTTCCATCCTAATTGCCCTCTTCATGATGACTTCCTGTTGGGACTTCTCGAGGGACTCTTGTTCTTGACTTCTCAGATGACCCCGAACCAGAAACCTCAGCTTTCATTCCTCTTGCCCTTGAAATATGCTCTGTGGCTTTGAAATGCTCTCTGGTGGATCATGAATTGGCCAGTCTTCACATCGCAGGCGTCCAGAGCTCATCCGCTGCTCCTCCTTGTAAGAATTCTCCGAAAAGCGACGCCATGTTTTATTTACTGTCGTTCAAATAAATGCATGGTCTGCTCAGACCCATCTCACTTCTTGTCAACTGCCTGTTTTATTTTATTGGCTTGCTATTATCAATACAATAACGCATCTCTAGACAAATAATTTCTGAAAAGTTTATGTTCCTGTTGCACTGACACGATGGTTAGGAGGATGATGGTGTCTGTTTGAACGAAATGTTTTGTAGCCTATCCTTTTCAGTGCAAAGGTTTCATACTAAAATTTTAAGTTTATATTTGAAGGGGGTATTGTTGTGCCTTTGTTAACTTTAAGGCCTGGTTGGTGCGCAGGTTCCAGGAGGTAATCCAAGTGTCCAGTCAAAAGAGAACTCACACACCACTTATGCCGATGCAGAAGTGCATACTTTTAATACGCATAAAACACCAAAAAGTAAAGTGCCACCCCATGAAGTGCACTGATGATGATGATGGTCTGAATGTGACCGAAAATGTTTTGCACTTCACAGGGTAGCACTTTACGTTTTGTTGTTTGACATGTATTACATGTTGTGTGTGCTGTGTGATCTTTTCACTGTTAAACACGCAACATTTTTTCAGTCACAGAACACTGAGAGTCCCGTATCATTCAACATAAATTAGTTAATGAAACTCATATCGAACAGCAGCAGCCAGAAATATTATATTTTCTGTAGCATTTATTTCTCTCTTTAGCACCCCTTTTGGAGTGACATTTTCCTCCTGGGAATGTGCTCCGAGGCACGTTTAGGCGGGTCTGCAAAAACGTAGTCAGAGGAACGTTTGTTCAATGAGACCAGGTAGATTAAAAGTATACATTTTGGCATCAGCATAAGTGGTGTGCGAGTTCTCTTTTGACTGAACGCTTGGATACTAAAATTTGAAAAAAAATTGAATGACACCTGGATGTCTAAATGGTATACTAGCACAGATGACACTGTAAGTGTTGAAGCATAGCCTAAAAAGAGCACGTTCAGTGCTAGCTGAGCCGTTTTTCCCCTAGCGTTGCAAGGGAGATGAATGTCCCTGTCAGATTGAGTTTATATTGAAAAAAATAGCCGTGAGAGGTGCTGCTTATCGGGTCGGCCGGAGTTTACACAGTTTAATTTGGAGAAATGAGAAAAATTAGAGAGGGGGAGAGCAAGGGCCACCATGGAATGTAATAATAACCAGATGAAGATCAGATCCATCATTCTGGACAGTGGAGTCCATTAATGAAGACTCTTTCTCAGGCCGGCCGTCCGAGCTGTCCAAGCAAAAACCCCAGGCTAAGATTTGTGCTTGACCTCAGCTGAACTTCTGCACTTTGCTTTATGCTTTAAAAAAAAAAAAAAAAAACATTGTCAGGGGCCTGACAAAAGCAAACAAACCTGGCATTACAAGTGCTTTAACAAAGATGGCCAATCTGTTCTCTGTCTCATTATTTCTTCCTCTCATACTTTGTTCTCTTTGTATCTCCCTACAGTCTGCATGCACATAGAAAACAACCCTGATAAGTCCAACTTTTATAATACACATCCCATTTAAAACTAGAGGCACACTATGTCCTATCCTACCGACTGTACACACACACACACACACACGCGCAAACCTCAACTCCTTCCACAGTCTTCCTCTCTTTAACCCCAAGAGACCCAATGAACAGAAGAAAACTTTAAAAATGTGTTTTAGCCCTTTAAATGTTGTTGTAGGAGGCAACTGATGCAGAAATCAGTGTTTATTTTCAATTTTGACATCTAAAATCCAAATGCCGTCCAAATCAAATCCAATGCAATCCAATGGACAAGGTGCAACAAGGTGATGTACTTCAAGGCAGGTACGCAGGTCATATGACTTTGTGGTCAGGTAGCTGAGCCTATTTACACAATCTACCATCCAATAGCAATGCAGAGCTGGACAATAGGACCTATTAGTAATATAAGTATGGTTTTAAAAAGAAAAAAAGGGGAAGCTTTATATTTATAGACTTAAATGTAATGTTGTAGTATTACAACACTAAGAGTTTCTTCCGGGCGGACTGATAACCAAGGCTGGATCCCGAGAGTCCTGTTCAAAGCCCGGGCTGTAGCTCGGTGAAGGGGACTCACATACACCCCCATACACACCCACACACCCACACAAACACACACACACACACAGTGTCATTGTGAAGGCCCTGGTCCTCCAGAGAGATGAGGGAAGAGGGGACAATAGGTCATTCATACCCCCCCAGACCCCTTCTTACCCACACACCACACAACAACCCCTCCACCCTCCACCCTCCACCCCTCCCACCCTCTTTTGCTGACAGTTAAGATAGTGCAGGGATCCCCCTCATGGGAACCTGATTAGGTCACGTTAAAGAAGAACAACAGAGCCTCTTTCTTCCCTCTCAGGTCTCTGTCCCCAGCACCATGGCAGAAAACAACACGGGTTTGGAGCCCTGCAGGATGAATAGTTCTTACTCTTACACACACACACACACACACACACACACACACACACACACACACACACACACACACACACACAAACACACACACACACACACACACACACACACACACACACACACACACACACACACACACACACACACACACACACACACACACACACACACACACCACTTCCACCGTATCATCTTATAGCCAGCTAATCTTTTGTATTCTCCCTTTGCCAGATTGCGGAAGGAAGGTGATCACTTGTGACCTTGTTTGTTGTGTCAGCCACTTGAGCATCTCCTCTCTCTCTCTCTCTCTCTCTCTCTCTCTCTCTCTCTCTCTCTCTCTCTCTCTAACTCTCTGTTTCTTTCTGACTCTCTAACAGGGCAAATTTTGAGTTTTGGATGCTAATGATGACATGTTATCCTTAGTTGCCTGCTCCCAATTACAACTCCCCCCACCCACCCCTCCCATTCACCCACCAACCCTCCCCACCATAATCACCTCCACCACCACCACCATATCTCCTCGGCCCTTTTCATCAGCTCTAATAGTGCCCCTCTGTTCCCTGCTTAGATCCACCGGAGGGAGCAAGATTAGAGGAACAATGAGGAGCAGGCAGGAGAGGCGCGTTCAGAAGCCCGCTGATGAGACGCATTCTGTGGGAATGATAAGCTTTCCAGAGGCACACCAGCTCAGCGTGCGCAGAGGGAGCATGGCGCAATTTGAATAATGAGTCTCAGCTCCGCCAGAAATCAGAGCCCGGCGAGAGGCAATTAGGTCAATAATATTTTGAATGTGGCTTGGTCCTCTTAGCCTCCCCAAACTATCTCCAGGTGGAGCGAAGCTATTTGAGATAATGGATGTGCTCTTACATATCACAATCAAAGAGCTCCAAAGGTTGGCACGAAATATTTTGCTCTTTTGTTACTGGATACCCGCAATTTGGGGTCAGCTACCCGCCTGTAATGCTCAGGGTTTGTTATTTGAGAGGGGAAAAAGGTTTGGTAACACATTAGACTCCTCCCTATAAATCATGTATAAATGTATTTGTTCACTCTTAATTAATAATATTATTATATATATTAATACTTGTATAGCACAATTCATACATACAAGATGCAGCTCAAAGTGCTTTACAGTTTGGCAAGGTCACCACAAGACAATATTTCTTGCAGTCCAGTGGTGCCAGAGCAGACGAACACAGTAACGAAATGCCGAAATGACGTAATGACGCAATGCCCCGTTAATGTGGGCTCTTGCGTGATGCAATAATTTAGTGTCACAGTGACGCAATGCCCCTTTATGCGGGCTCTTGCAAGGTGTAATAATACACTGTCACAGCAACGCAATGCCCCGTTGATGCGGGCTCTTGCGTGAAGATGGCTAGACAGTCCTTGTAGACCAGAGGCGCTAGAACGACGCAAATTAACATTTCGTTCATCATCTGTTAACCATCATTGTAAAGCGAGGATAGGAGCAGACTTTACTCAACGTATAATATTAACGATTTCTTTAGAGTGCTGGCCTAAATCTAAGATTCAATGAAAAAACACACACTGAAGAAGGCCCACGCCGAAACGCGTCTGTGCAATTAAAAAAGTCGAAGTTATGCAAATTGCAGCCTCTCCTGTTTTTTCATCCTGTTTAACCATCATTGTCAAATACAAATATATTTATACATGTTTTATACGGAAGAGTTATTCTAAAGTGTTACCAAAGGTTTCTCTTGTAGTTGTTAGTCCTGCATGTGTCCCCCCCCCTCCCCCCTCACCCCCGTCTGGTTCATCAGAGGAGATGAATCAGGATGAGGCAGGCCCATTCGTAACCTGCCTGACACGGGCGATGTTGTCTTAGCCCATAAATGGTTAATGGGCCCCTTGCCCACAGCAGAAGGCTCAGAGCAGAGAGTTGTTTTGGAGAATGGAATAGTGTTTTATGATATACTGCTCTAAGCAAGCAATGTGGACCACCCTGCTCGGAATCACACATAATACAATCCAGAGCTCCCTCTACCACCACCGTCACTGCTGCACACACACACTAACACACACTCTCACTCTCTCTCTCTCTCTCTCTCTCTCTCTGTCTCCCTCACACACACACACACACACACACACACACATACACACACACACTTCTCACTCACTTACATACACACTAACACACACTCTCTCTCTCTCTCTCTCTGTCTCCCTCACACACACACACACACACACACACACACACATACACACACACACTTCTCACTCACTTACATACACACACACACACTCTCTCTCTCTCTCTCTCTCTCTCTCTGTCTCCCTCACACACACACACACACACACACACACACACACACACATACACACACACACTTCTCACTCACTTACATACACACACACACACTCTCTCTCTCTCTCTCTCTCTCTCTGTCTCCCACACACACACACACACACACACACACACACACACACACATACACACACACACTTCTCACTCACTTACATACACACACACACACACACACTCTCACATTCACTCACACACACACACTCACCCACCCACACACACTTAGCCACACACACACACACCCACCCACACTCACACACACATACTGTATACACTCTCGGCCTCTTAACCACCCCCTCAGCCTCTCCTCTTCGGGATGTACCTATATTTGGGACCCGGGGAGCGCTTGACGGTCAGGAATGCTTTGGCACACGCCGTGCTATGATAAACACCGTATCCACGCTCGCATCGGCCCGCTTAAAAAATGGCACCCCCAAGCGCCAGAGGTGTCATCTGCTATTTGACAGGATAAATCTCGCCTATTAATCGCACAGAGAGAGAGAGAGAGAGTCGGCTCTGGACGTGGAGGAGCCTCTGTACCGTCACCATGGCGCTCATGGCTGCTGTGAAAGTTTTTTTATTTTTTTATTCTGGCACTTTGTAAGTGCCTGATGACAAATCCATACTCAGAGGATGAAATATTTATGGGCTTTCTGCTCTAACAAAGCACTTTCTCGCCTTTACTTTACCTTCACTGTATTTTTTTTTCATTAATTTAAAACACTTTAAAGCAAGCAGATGTTAACAACCACTTGTAGCTTACGAGGATACCTCACAAGCACACACACACACACACACACACACACAAACACACCTACTATACACACACACACATAAACACATACACATACACACACACACAAAGATATACACACCTATTACACACACACACACAAACATACATACACACACCTACTACACACACGTTAAAACACCTCACAGCAAGACCTTAAGTGTGAATCCCCCAGCATTCAACGTTAACCACACAGTAAGCCACTATGGACGCCATAATGGCCGCTGTATCTACGGTCGCCTGCACCAGCCTGCACTCACCACCAGCCCCCCGCTCTCTGTTATCATTACTAATTGACACCCAAGCCAGCGCTGAAGCCCGGGTGAAACTGGATCGGGTCCACGTGGGCCCAGACATGTGTTTCTGCACACCCTGCTCCAGAGGCACCAGAGCAGATCATAATTTTGGCTCCGGTCCCAGGAGCTTTGCAGGAAATTCTGGCCCTCGTTGAGGAACTCAGTAAGAGACACTGAGATGTTTTTTTTTCACTGGTGGGGGTGGGGGTTGGGGGTGTATGGGGTGCAGTGGGGTGGGGGTTTGAGGTGGGGTGGTTGTTGTTGGGGGTGGGGGGTGGTGGGTGGATGAGGGGGAGGTAGAACTGGCGCCAGCCTCTCAGGAAGCTGGATTGGCAAGACGAATTAAACTCAACCTAAACGTCCCCTGCCCCTTACAACAGGAGTGTGGTGGTGGTGTTGGTGGTGGTGGTGGTAGGGTGGCTGGTTTGACTTACACCACAGATCCATGAAGGCTCCTAGAAAAACAGAACGAAGGAATCTACAGAACGAAGGAATCTACAGAACGAAGGAATACAGTAATGCACATTACAGCGTTTAAAAAGCCCTCGATGAAACCGAGACGCCTTGAACAGTCACACTGCGTCTGTGGCACCATGCATTTTACTCCACGGACCTAAACATTGGCTAATGTCCCATGGCATTAGTTCCGCCTCATTGCAAATAAATGTAATATTTATAAAGCAAAAGAACCTGTCAATCCCCAAACCTGCCCCTATGTTTCACATTAGCCTTTTCATTTCCAAAGAAAAGCCCGACCCAACCTTGGGCAGTCTCAGCGTCACAGTTTTTTTTTTTTATAGCTAGTACTTGTAATGCAGGCTTACACCCAGTAAAATCCCTTTATTTCTTTAATGCAGCCCTGGGTAGTCCAAATATTAAAGCCTGATGCCCATGTATGATCTCATACTGTTCCACAGGACAACATTTACAGTAAAAAAAAATCTCGCTATAAAGAGTACCTTTCTTAACAGCTCTATTGTAGGCCTATAGAGGCCATCGTTGAGACTCGTCCCGATGGGAACGTTCGTACGTGCGTCACGCATCCGCCGGTCTGGTGCCGGAGTGGCCTAGCGTGCTTCTTCTCAACGCCAACGCTGTTCAACACATTCTGACAAGACCGCCGGCCTCCTGAAAACAAGTACCGACTCTCCTCGAAACTGCTCCACACGCCGGCCTGTTGCTTTTTTTTTAGACACAGAAAAATGCAAATGTGCGTTAATTGTTCACAGGGCCGCACAGACGTTGGACCATAAATCAAAACAAATGACAGGAATGTAATGGAATAACCGCTCAAGTAAGGTGTAAAGGTGGGGCAAATGTTTGCGTGTAGTGAATGTGTGGGGGCGTGTGGGTGAACAGAGAGAGAGGGGGGAAAAAATGGCGCGTCCACGCTTGTGAGGGAGATTCAGAGGTTGTTCTTTCAGCGCAAGCAACCGCCATAAACTGCGCTGTGTAAACTGTTGACTCATAGTGCCACTGTCGTGCCAGCACACCTACAACAGCGATTAATTCCCAATGACATTTGTAGCTGTGCCCAGCTCCAATTTTCTGTCTTCCTTGAATAAATAAAAGGGTGTGTGAGTGTCTGGGTGTGTGTGTGTGTGTGTGTGTGTGTCTGTGTGTGTGTGTGTGTGTGTGTGTGTGTGTGTGTGTGTGTGTGTTCTACTGTTCACGTGTTCCTTGTAAATAGTGCTGTTCTATTTTCCATTACTGGCCAAGGCCTTCTTCTTCCAACTATAACATTGGTGCCATCTATTTCGTACATTAAAGTTATATTCCACTATTTCATTTCACTTTTTCATTTCTCTTTGATCTAACCTTAAAGAACGGACAGTTTTCTGCACTGCAGTCCAGTCTGACAGTAAAATGACTTCACCTTTGTCACATGGTCATAAATCAAAATCACACCCCGTTTTGGATGGGAGGCCAACACAAAGTGACGCTGGCATCGACAAAAACAACTGTATTCCCACAGAAGCGATCCTTTAATGCCACACTACATCCTGTCTAGACAGGTATCATTTCCTCCCCAAGCTGGAGTGGTAGTTTGGGGTTGGGGAGGGGGTAGGGGTTGTGGGGGTGCTGAGGGTGGTTGGAAGGCGTTCATACATATTTTTATTTACTTTTCAAATAGGGGAGTTTAAAAAAAATTTAACAAATATGTGGTGTCACATCAGACTGTCCTGAGTAATAATTGCATGTCTTGGCTTGGGGTTTCAAAGCACAGAGAGAGAGCGAGAGGTGTCAGGGCAAGCACAGCTCAAACTACAACTAGGGGACCACTGCACGCACCGTGTCAGACTACCTCTCCAAGCTCGACCGGTCAGAGTTAGTCCTCTCCATCCCAAGCCGTCACAGGGAAAACTGTACAGTGTTTCTACCCCCCCTGCACGGGCAGGCAAGCAGGCAGGCAGCAAGATGGACGGCCTAAGAGACCTTCTAAATTGATTCTACTCAAGGCCTCGGGGATCAGACTTCTCACCCTCAACCCCTGCCCCCTCCCTGTCCCTTGGGGGTAGGAAGAAGAAAAAAACAAAAAAACAAAAGGGCCCTAACTGCTCTGCCATTTGGCTAATTCTTATTTTAATGCCACTATTGACTGAGGGCCGTGCACGGAAATATGTAACCTTTAAGGAACACTGACAAACTGTCCTGGGACAGACACCCTTAGGAACACAGGGTGATGGGACCAAGATGGCCTGCTTCTTCCCAGACTGTTTTTTGGATACTGCTCCTGGAGGTATACAGTGAATGTACTGTTCATTTGAAAAAAAAAATCTAACAATAATTAATTCTGGAATTAAATTTATGTCTTGTTCGTAGTGGTGAAGAGACTGTAAAAATGTATCACATGCAGTGTGTACGTGTAGAAAACGGACAAAAAGAAGCTTCTGTCTGTGTCTCTCATTTACACACACACACACACACACACACACACACACACACACGTAAGAGCGCGCACACACAGACACACACACACACACACACTGACACACGCACACACACACACACAGTCACTTAGTCACAAACAGGCTGACTGAAAGGGTTAGAAATTGAGGGAATACAGAGAGCATAAGCTGTGTTAAAACCATCAAAGGCCTTGGCCGTGCGTCTTCCGTTTTCCATGACTGCATTCAGTGTCTCAAGGGTGACTTTAGTTTTTTTTGGCCCTCGCCCTCTCTCCCTCCCTCCCTTTCTCATAGAATAAAAAACTGCATATAGTTTAGAGAATTTGAAACACATGTAAGTATGCCAGCACCCTCCTTTTTCAAACAATAGAATGCAGAGGTTGAGGTTACTGCGTCACTAGCTTTACAGTGTAAAGTGGCGTGCATTTTATGTGAGTGGGAGGCAAACAGACACACATACATGTTCAGTTGGTGAAAGAGTCATCATTTGCTCAAACAAGTTAAATCACAGCTCTTTTACAGTGCTGTCATACAGTGTGTTTGCTTTGTGTGTGTGTATGTGTGTGTGTGTGTGTGTGTGTGTGTGTGCATGTGTATGTGTGTCTGTGTGTGTACGTGTGCATGTGTGTATGCATGCGTGTGTCTGTGTGCGTGCGTGTGTGTGTGCTTGTCTGTGTGCAGGCATGCACACAGCTTAGTGTTACATACTGTGTATATGAACTCAGCTGAAGTCCTGAATCCCTCTGAGACCGCTAAACCATTCAAGCTCATCCCAGATCGGCAGTCGACTGGGACTAAAGATGTTGGCCCAGGACCACCCCCAGCGTCACGCCATCCAACAACTAGCCTGTGCTATTGTGTTTCCAGTTAAGTTGAGAGAGTGATTATTGTCTCTCGAAACAGGCCTGTCCTCACACACAGCACCAATGTCAAATAAAGTCACGCGAGGGGTGAGAACATCCAGCAGCAGCCACGCCAGCAGCCGCGCCAGGCCCTCTCTCGCTCCGCAGCGTCCCGTAGCTGCCGCCGGTTGCAGGCCCATTGATGTTTAATGACCTGGTCATTTGAGGAGCCCCCGTAAAAGGATTCCCGCTGGGATACGGGCCTTTCATATACCGTAAATTCTACACATTGTTGCGAGACGTAGCTCACCTCACTCCACAACACTTCTCTAACAACCCAACCACCACCCACCCCCACATACACCCCCCCCCCCTCCCAGTCTTGAGTATGCACTGTAACGTGGGCCTCAACATTACAGCCTTTTTTTGGTCTATAATTAGGGTGATAAACTGGGAACTGTTGCCTTACCACATCTGGTGTATGTCATGTCCAAACTTGGGTCAGGAAGAAAAAAAAAACCATGGCCGCCGACAAACTTTGACCCGCCTTGAAATCCGTGGGGCAAAGAGTAACAGTCAAACTCTTATATGTTAACGCACGCACATTACCACGCCTTAAAGCTCCTCAGGTTCCACTTATTAGCTGATACTCATGATATTAGATTTACATTACATTACATTACACTTAGCAGACGCTTTTATCCAAAGCGACTTACAAAAGGAGGACATAATAAGCTAACAGATGTGTAGAGAACATCGAAGGCACCTATATAAAGACATGGTTAGTAGAGATTAGTTTTGTTAGGAAGAAAAGCAGTCTCGGAAGAGAAGGGTTTTCACGAGCTTTTTGAAGGTCGAGAGGGTATTAGACCTTTGATATTAGACCTATATTAGACCTTTAGTGGCCTTTGTTTTTCCTATCATTACCACATTTTAAGTTTTCGTACGGATGCAGGTGCTATCAATTGATTTATCGTTGTGGGGAAACTACAGGAGAGCACCAGAGTTATTTCCTCTCGATCGCGTGCAAGATGAAAATACGGTGGGAGTCCATGATTTGGATTGGGCTTACTGGCAGTCAACGCCCCTCCTGGGTCCTTTTCCTGGCTAAATTAGACCTCTCAGCACCGATTTATTCATGATGAATTCCATGCAAGCGAGACCTGGCAGACCCTTGAGAAACGGTCTAGCTACACTGTATAGTTACCCCATAGTGAAATTTCCAAAACTAAGGTGTGTGGATTGTTTTTTTGAGGGGGAAGCGAAAAAAAAAAAAAAAACTGCACAAAGCATGCAGTCAACAAACTCATTAAAGGTCCATCAAATGTACATAGACAAGGCCCTTACTGTGGAATTCTGGGATATCAGTTCATCAGAATCACATTTTAACAGAGGAATGGTCAAAAATCATAACATGCTATACGTGTGAATGCTACACGTGTCTCATTTCATGAAGTAGATTCCATGTAAGCATAAACATAGCTGTTTCCATGGCTGTGTTTTAATCATCTGACAGTAGAACTGTACTGCTCTTCTGGCATGCTGCTGGTCTGTGCTTCCTGGGTTTGCCATAAATTCGCACACTCACATTCTGAAGCAGCATTGCACTGACAGCTGTCGTACAAGTCCGACCGCAGCGCTCACATTCAAATCGACGCAGCAGCAACATGATTTTGATGAACTGCATTAATCTCAAAATGCTCGGAAGATTTAGCGCAGCGGCGTGTTTTGCCAGCAAAATGGCAGCAACGGCATATGGGGCTTAGGCATTGCCATTTATCTAACTGATGTTCTCCTGCTTTTTTTCCTCCTTCTTTCTCGGGAGAAAAACATGAGAAGTCCGGCGAGTATCAAAGAGAGCACACACAAGACAAATGACATGCATGAGATTGCCTGGGGCTCTGGCCTCTGTTCCAACTCAAAGCTCCCCCAGGGACTGCCTTGAGCACGGCTGTCTGGGGCTATGGCTTCTCTCAATCTGGACTCAGGCACTGACATGGGAGAAGGCCTGTATCTCTCCCAGTGGCCGCCTTGATCCAGGCCTGTGTATGGTCATTAAGACCTTTGTCACCCATAACATTTAAAAACCTCTTCTTAGTTTACAGCAGCGAACGTTTGGTCAATTCAACACTTTTACAAAACATTAAGGCTCTAGGTTTTCAGGTTGATGATGACAAAATGTCTGACGTCTTTTTAGAAATAGTGGTCTAGTAGACATGCCTAATAACACTTAATAATACATCTTGTTATCTATACATTAAATAACACATTTAGACAAGGGAGTAATGTTAACATAATAAATTCGATTCAAAACAAGAACAATGTCTCAAAAGATTTTACAGAGTTGTAATACTGTATATATCAAAGGTATTCTATGTGTCATGATAAAATTACTGTTAAAATAGTCCTTGGGCCACTATAATTTAAAAGGGATCCTTGAATATCACAATATTTTATTTGACATTCAAAATGTCCTCAGAGTTGATGAATGGCCATGCATTCCCTTAATTTATCACCGCCTGTTTATTGGATTCCAATTTTGGACATTTTGCTGACCACATGTCCAGTGTAATATTTCATTAGTAGAAAGTTTGGCTACATTTTAGCTTTCCAATTACATTGTGGGCGTTTTTATGTAGGCCTGTACTTTAGTATTACAATGGTAATATGATAGGGATTCTGAAATGATCTCTAAAAATCATGCATTTTGCCGTCATTGCATTACTTTTGACTCAGTTGACACAAAGCTCCCTAAAACAGCAATTGTGCTGCATCCTTCTATTTTTGGGTCTATTATGTGGCTAGTTTGGCATGCAGCCCTGTAACCATAAAATATATGGGTTAAGGATTTACTAAGGAAAGGAAAGGTTGATTGTTTTAGACTAGCACATTTGCCACAATGGGTAGGGACTATACACGTTGAGGGGACTCTTTTTTTGGCTACCAGTTCTTCAAATTCAGCTTGATGGAATAATGTCATGATGAGTAAGACAAACACACCTGTAGCTTCAAGCAGACACATGTGCCATGTAGCCTACTGCCATGTCAGAACAGCTTTCAGAGCCCCACAGTTTCTTCTATGACACGAGATATTGGTTAGCATGCTAGTAAGCTGTTTCACAATGTGAACTGTGTTGTTATTAGTGTACATGCATGCTATGCATACATGTTTACTCTTGTCTCACGAAATTCCTTAATTTAATATTTACTATTTGAAACCTCTTGGGGAGTTTATGTTTTTTTTAAAGAGCAACCATATTTGTTGCCATCTTGAATTACATATAGATCTAGAATTATATATAAATATATATATATAGACACTCGACTTGTATAGACACTTGACTAGAGCCCTTTAGAGAGACAGGTATGTCACCTCTCCCTCTAAATGGCTCTAAGCACTACATAGATCAGTGGTTTGAATCACAACACCTTGCAAGTAAATAAAAATGTAAGACAACATTCTTCAACAAAAGCACAACATTCTCAGTATCAACACCAACAAATATAATTTAACATGTTTAAAACGTTTATGCTAACTGGATAGTTAATGGTTTTTGCATACTTTGCATGCTGCTAATTAAACTTCAAAATGCTATAATGTTTCTGGAGCCATTAGCTAGTACATATGATACTGCAAAATCTTCAAAATCAAGGCAAGAAGTAGAGTGTTTTCATTGTCCTAGTGTCCTGTGAGGTTGGCTCGGCGGTAATATTTCCCTCACTTATGCATAGTTTTTAGACGGCCAAATTCATCATTCATGCATGAAGACAACCTTCTCGGACCCCAGAGGACAAAATTCAAATGCTAGTTTAGAGTCGACACACCATGGAGAAGTTGGCTTTGGCAGCAGGCTTTGGATCGTGTTCCACGGCTTTCCGTTCATTAATGTTTGGGGTAAAAAACAACCAACTCGACATGGGCCGGTGCCTTGGGGCACTTTTGTGGGGCGTACATGACGTAGCAACCCCCACCCCTACCCCCACGCCCCCCGAGATCAGCCGCTGCATATCCTGTCTCACAGAGGGAGAGACATCTTGGATTGTGTGGATTACTATCACCTGTTTCTCTCAAACCACAACACAGTGAGGAGCAAGGTCAAAGACATTTGGTGGAGGATGTGTGTGCATTTGCGTGTAGGTTTGTGGCCCCGTGTGTGTGTGTGTGTGTGTATGAGGTTAAAGGGTTTTGTTTTACTGCCATACCCCAAGCAGTATAAGCAGTCACACTGAAACTGTAGTTTAGAGGAACAATGTGCACATAAGTGCATAAATGAGCTAATGCTAGGCCCGGCCTGGAGACGAGCCAGGTGACCTGAGCCAGCCACGGTTTGAGTTACACTTCCTGGAAAAACACCTCACAAATTCCCCCTCTGTCTTGTGCCTTTGCTGGCTACGCGCAGCGGGCCTGGAGAACTTGCATTAAACTGTTTTACGAAGCCCTGGAAACAAAAGCACAGATGTGCCTGGCCTCTTAAAGATTGCCCTATTATTACGCATCAGACAATGAGAGAGCAGTGATTAAATGGCGTATCTGCACAGGCTACAACCCGCTTTGGTGTACTCCACGATACACTGGAGAAGTGCTTTTGAATACTGTTAAAACTCAGTAGGTTAGAACATATTGACTGTATTACTGACAGGTTATGAACAGGTTGTGTGTGTGTGTGGAGCGATTGCTTATGATTTTGTACCTTCTTGTGTGTGACAGGACAAGCAGTGGTACATCTGCCATTTGACCCCTATCATCATGCAGGTTGCAGCTGCATCTACCCCCCCCCCACCCCCCCATCATCTTGGCTTTCAGACACACATTCCAGCTCTCTCTCTCTGTCTCTCTATCTCTCTCTCTCACACACACACACAAACCAATTCACCACCAGCTGTCATGGCTAGCTGTGCAGGTATCATGTTCCCCTATGGTGGATGGTAATTACCTCTCTCATTAATATCTTGAGACAACACTCTGCATTTTTGCCCCATATTCCTGGATTTGTTCTACTGACCTCTCAGCTTGTCCATTAGGAACCCACCCCCACCCTCCGAAATAAAAAAAAACTTTTAACCTGCAGCGCGCTACTCAACTCTACCCCCTTTCGTCATCGAAACGAAATTAATTCTGTATTTTCCATGCAGTAACTCATGGCGGTTTAGGAATTATTTCTCCCTTAGCGCACCACTCGCATTACATGGCAGGCCACATCAAAACCCCTATGAGCACGAGTGTGGGGCTCTTGCGGCTACCACTTCGCCACCCATTAATAGAGACATCAGTGCAGCCATTAATCATCTCTCCCAACGCCGGATCAAAGGCAGACTCATTAAAACCATGTCGGTATCACTGTTCCTGACAGGTAGAACTGCTTAATGACAATGATTAAAGTGGTGCATAGGTTGTAGTGCAAGGTGAACTAAAGCTGTTGGCAGCTGCAATGATAATGGAACACAAACTAATAATTTACTTCAGGTTCTCAGTCAACACTTATGGCAGCCCAACACGTACCTGTGAAGGCTGGGAAGGGGGGAAACTCTGAGGTTTGGTAAGGAAGTGAGCAGTAAATAAAACTCTATACTTCCAGCCTTTTTTTGTACAAGCCATATTTGTTTATAGGGGGAGTGAGTTTAGGACATTACTACAATGGTGTGTCAGGCACTTAAGTATAAGGAAAGTAGCAACAGAAACTCAGAGAGATGTAAATTATAGAGACATTACAACATCAGTTTATAATGGCATACCCATATATTGTATACTCTATCAAACACTTCCACTTTCCATTTTAGAGTTCAGATACAATTTATGTGAGTTATTGTTAACCACAAAATCAAATATATTTAATCGCTCCGTGGGGTAGTATAAAGCAACGGGGCTGTCCAACGATGACTCCCATTTAAATGTTCATGTTACCGCAGCGAGGGGTTTGGCTGCTGATCCTTCTGGGTCATCTGGTTTGTTTCTGTTTCTCAGAGCAACCACTGTTTTTGGTTGTCACTGTGGCCCCGTGAACCTCAAGCGGAGGAACAATGGCCACGCTGTTTTGAGTGCTTACCTTTCCTTCCCCATCCACTCTCTTCTCTTCTTTTTTTTTCTTCTTCTCCCAACCCGGCCAGGTATTTCCTGAGGGAGCGGGCCATTATCACAACGCCGGGGCATCAGGTTTCCTCATCCCCCCCACCACCACCACCACTTCCCACCTCCATACTTTGAAGGCTCTTGCTGCTCCCCCCCAAATCAATACCTGACTCAGAATGTGGTGCAGTCTGCCAGATTTCCACCCCTCCACCATCCTGCTGCCACCACAAGCCTCCGGGCCTGAGCACACTCTGTCATGCTCAATGTGGCTGCCTCTCGCAGGCTCCCAGGGTGGATGCAGGCTGGCCGGAGGCCCACGGCAGGAGGGCCATACATACAGAAATCTCAATACGGGTGCACACACACACACATACACGCACACACAGGCGCACACACAGGCGCATACACACACACACACACATACACACACACACACACACACACACACACACACACACACACACACACACACACACACACACACACACACACACACACACACACACTGCAGGCATACCATACACAGAGAAACCTCAATACGGGTGCACAGCTGCTGGTAGACTGAAGTTACAGGTTGAAAAGGTCACAGAACTCAGCGGGCTCTCAATCCGGAAGGCTGCTGTTCAAAAAGCACACCCTCACTCCACAACAACACCCCACCCCACACCAACCCACCCCCCATTACCAGATGAAGCCACCCATATTAACATTCGGTTACAGTTCCCCTCTTCATCACTATCCAGCATTTCAGTGTTAATGTATGATTAATAATAACCTGGCCTTGTAGCCTGTGCTCTTTTGCTACACCTTCACACTAATTTCAAAGATACCAGAATGCCAGGTCAAACTGCATGCATTTACTTAGATGTGTAACAAAATAAAATGGGATGGAATACAGGGAGATAAGGGTTCATCAGAATCCGTCTCCTGTTGTTTATTTTAATGCTGTGCCTGTGAACCGTCAGAGATATCTGCACAACTGATAACGTGGCTGGAGTGTGGGGGTGGAATGGGTGGGGGTGGGGTGGGGTGGGGAAGGAGGGCAGTCTGGAAAAACCGAAAACAGACGCATCCAAGATGTCTGTTGTAGTCTCTGTCTCTGTCTGTGATGAAGATGCAGATATCTGGACAACATAATCACTATCTGGCAAGGTGCCCAGAACTTTCCCTCTCTGATTTATTGACCATTGGACAAGGAGAGGCCAGCAAGGGGGGGGGGGGGGGGGGGGGGGGAGGAGGAGGAGGGTGGTGTTTAGTGCGGGGAGTGTCCAGACAGCTACGTGGCCACCTGGCAACAGCAGACCTGCCCGTTGGACAGGTTTTTGAGTCAGATGGACCCAGCCTGTCTGGACCCGGCCTGTCTGCTGGATGAGCCTGTGGACGTGTGGAGGCTAGGAACATCCTGTGACGGGAAGACGTGGGAAAAAATGTGAAAAGGAGCAGCCCCTGTCCCTTTAGGTCTCTGGAATGCACTGTAGGAAAAAAAATAAAATGTGTGATGTGGTGGGAAAAAATCATCCATTTGCATAACTCATATGCAGACTCCCACAATTACAGCCATCACTACAAACAGTAAATCAGTCCATTGTTTGGGTACAAGGAGCCACCAGGGGTACATTAAATGAAAGCTTTTCTCCACTTTTTCTCCCACATTTAGATGCGGGTGCAAAAAAGAAATCAACTGCTTTCCTTAAATGTGTCTTTTCCAATTTGATTTCCATCTCAATCACTTTGACATTGCCCAGGATTGACAACGGGGCCCGTGTGGAGTCATGGTGACTCTATAGATGGGTATCGTGACATCTGAGGAAGCCGACGGCCTTAGCTGTTTGCAAAATCAGGTCATGCTCTTGAAGCTGCGACGGAAAAATGACAGACATCACTTCTCCAGATCTGCTGTGCTGTTTCAGGGCAAAATCATGATAAGCCTTCTGTCAGGCCAAGCCACAACCCCCAGAGGTTGCTACTTTTGCAAGAATTGTATGTATGTAGGGCAGTGAACTTCCACAGCCTTGTGAGTTTTTGAAAATACACTTTAAAGGAGATGGTGCACCAGAGAAGTTCATATGTGCAGATTAAATGTTTTTGATAACTATGAGCATCCCAAATGAAGCAAATATGTGCCAATGGTACAGAGTAGAAAACAGAATAGAAAATAATCTTTCAATCTTAGAATTAAGACATATGTTCATAATGTGATAAGTTCCAGAAAATTCCAGAGGCAGACATTCCGGGGGCAGAGTAAAATTAAGTTAAATTCCTAAATTCCTGCAAAAGTAAAATTCCTGCCACATATTTGTTCCAGCCAATTCACTGAACTAGCTGACCCTAGGTAGAGGAGATAATTAGTGAAATCACCTGTGTTGAGAGCACAGGCAGAAAGAATGCAGGGCAAGACTTTTACTTTCTCAATCTAGTTTGTCTGCCTCTGGAAAATTCATGAACAACGGTTTGGTTTTGTGAGACCTGCCAAGCTAGCTTGCCTTGGCAGTCAGCTTCTCCCTTAGTGTTTCACTGAGATGTCATGGGTTTCTATGTTTGACAGGTGGCTCACTCCCCAGTTTTAGTTTCTGTGAGCATATTATAGCTTACAGATTAAAGCCAACAACTTACTTCAGTAGAAAATATATAATTCTTCTAATGCTGCTCAATCACAATGAGGTGAACATCTCATTTCTAAGTTCTAATCCAATTTACTTTCGTACAATTTAGCTAATTTCTTTCCACAGTCCACTTACTAGTTTATTAGTTAGGGGAGTGACTAGTTTTCATGTACTTTATTTTACTGCTACATTTTTAGTATAGGGGAATCCTTAATTTATAAAAGCATACGTTGGTATAGTGAATGAATTCATGGTATTAAAGGAGACAGAGAATCCAAAACGCTTATACTTCGTTGAAGAACGGTAGTCTACCCGCATTCATGAACAAATTGGGCCAATCTGAACAATGGATGCAAATGATGTAAAATGGATCTCACCTCAAGCTGGTTTCTCACAGCATTTAATGCTACACAGCGGATCAGGTCCGTCTTCGCTACCTCGTCAACTTCAGTGAAGGCAGTCAATAAGTGTTTGCATTTCATAATATAGTTGCCAGTTAGGCCTGAAAGCATGGGAAATAGGAGCAAAACCACCCTAACATAGCTTTCTGAGAGAGGTTTCTGAGGCATTACAGATCCAAACAAATGTTTTTATATGTCACATCACAGAACAAGGATCAACACCTCGTTCAGCCATTCTGTGTCAACCTTAAATTATGTTTATTTCATTTTTTCTCAATGTCAGTGTTTTTCATAAAAAAAAACCTCAAACAGACCAAAATGGTATATCCCCCATGAACCAAGGGGAAACAGATCTGTAAAAACAGACGTGTAGTTAGTTTTTTATTTTTGTAAACTTGCATGCATTCATTTCACGTCTCTAACAACTGTTATTTTTTGTTTTATTGTGACTAAAAAAGTATTATACCACTGGTAGTTGCGTGCATTCATTTCATGTATATACAACCTATCATTTGTTATTTCATTAATAAAACAAAATGTATTTTGTCACAGCTAGCAGGTCAATGATGTTCGAAAGTCTTCGTTTTTGTTAATAATGACAACCCGCCTGTCCAATCAGTTTAATTCCCCTCCACTACTCTGCCCTGCTCTCAGTCAGGGAAAACACTCTTAAATCAGCCTATAAACACCACAAACTGTAACACGGTACACTCAACACAATTCAGATATTACACATTTACAAAAATGTCCTGCCATAAAGTGCTGCTTCTGTTTCAGTGAGTGTAACAAGTTATATTTACTATGGGTTTATTATATTTTATGGTTGTGGATTGGAAAGATTTATAAACATTATACAAAACTTCATATTTTCAGTAAATCACAATGGAAGTATATTCCTGCCAAATAATAGCCTTTTTGTGACAAAACGTGGCTTGTCCAAGTCGGAAAATATAAAGCACAATTGTGTCCTTGTGAAATGAGGCACTTTATCAATGTAGCATCAGTTAGTTTCTCATGCAGACGTTTTTAGATTCAAAGCTTCCCTTTCATCCTGTTTTAAAAGGTCGGCCTCCTTATCAGTACTGATTTCTTACATTGATTCTCTGTATTTGTGTATGCAAATGACCCTGGAGGGTGCTTGCAGAGGTCTAGTGAAATTGTGATCCAATGGCAACATTTTTAAGTGAGCGAAAATATTTAGTTTGAAACGTTCTGTTCCAAACAGACACAAGACCTGCTTTTATCTGCTAGGTTGAGGTTTGGTGCCAAAAGTCACATTTTAATTAGTCCTGCTTGGCTTCTAGGAAAATAATGAAGCTATATGGAAACTTGTCTTTAAATGATATTCTACAATTGGGAATAGTTATCCGAAGTCTATTTTTTTAATTGAGGCAGGGCATCATAAAATTATAATTTCATAATATTTTAAAATAATTTTCACAGGCATATGGGCTCCTAATTTTCACATTTGAAAGTCAAACCTGCCATCACGCACACTCACAGGGTTGGAGGTAATCAGACCCAGGATCTCAGTAACAACACCACTCCATACACTAACCGGTCAGACAGTCTATCAGCCAGTATAGTCTATGAATGTCCTCCATATGGATGAGCACTCCAGGTCTCCAAACACACAAAATCAGTAAGTGTGCCGTGTCAGCAGAGTGTGATCTGGAAGTCCTTTGACTTGGCAGAATAATCTCTGTTTGCACTGGGTTTAAAGGACAAACACAAAACAGACGATGAGGTAAGTGATAGAACCTTTGTGATCACAGAGGATTTAGACCAGATTATCTGCTATGGTGACCTCCAGTACCATGGTGTGGTGTTGAGGAAACCTGCACTTCCTTCCTAAGACTCCAACCCCCCCAAAAAGTATGCCTGAGACATCCTCCATCCCTCCAACGGAACCCAGAGAGCATAACAAAGACTTCATAAAGTGAGCATTTTAAGCGGTGGGTCCATTCAACAGCTTGGTAAATATTTCACGTTTTTTCATTGGAGTGGTGGAAAAGAGCCTCAGTGCGAGCCAACAATGCTTGCTCCGTTTGCGGCTGATCGCCCCTGTTGTTGGGCCTCGGGGTCCCTACAATGAAGGGTGGGGCCACACCACTCATGAGTTAAGAGGCTGCATAACTCCAGGACAGCATCAGCAGGGGAGCTGATGGGACTGTTAGATGAATATCCGATGAGGGCACTTATTATGGGATGTCCTGCACACTCACCTCTCTGAGTGTTGTGTGCTGATGCACCTAGTTAGTTTCATTTGAAGCTGGAGGTGTCTGTATGTGGTCTGTGTGTGTGTGTGTGTGTGTGTGTGTGTGTGTGTGTGTGTGTGTGTGTGTGTGTGTGTGTGTGTGTGTGTGTGTGTGTATGTGTGTATGTGTGAGTGTGTTTTATGATCCAGAGAGAGAATGAGGTGCAGAGAAAGAGAGTGTGAGAGAGAGAATAACATATCCCTGAGTGCAACGGTGTGCCTTGATATTGTAAAACAAATTTGAAACACAAACATTTTGAAAAGCTGTACTTTTAAGGCCAAGCTGTAGGGGGTGAAGCGGTTGACCGGCCTTAACGAGAAGGCCAAGGGTGTCATGAAAAACCCCACCATTCCCAGGGTTTCCATCAGGGGTGAGGAAGGGTCATCATCTTCTGAAAGGCCATTTTTTATTTAACAGCCTCTTTCTCTCTCTTTTCCTCTCCCTCTCTCTCTAATTCTCTCTCTCTCTCTCTCTCTCTCTCTCTCTCTCTCTCTCTCTCTCTCTCTCTCTCTCTCTCTCCCTTCTCTCAGGCCCTGGAGGCCCAGTCCCAGTCATTAGTGTAACATCTGGAGTTAATATGCGGGACACAACAACAGCTAAAACAACCCGTCGAGAGGCAAGGCGTGCCGTTCCTGAGCGCCTGAGCGCGAGGACAAGAGATAATATATCAGAAAGGAGATAAGGCTACCTCTGTGCTTCACTCTCTCCTTGTCTCCCTCTCTCTCTCTCTCTCTCCTTTTCTCTATCTTCTTCTCTCCCCCCCCCCCCCCCCCCCCCTCGCTCTCCCCTGGAATCCAGGGCCCACCCCCCACTGGAGAGGAAAGGCAGCCTTGTCATGTTCAGTAAATTAAGTGCTGCATATTCCTTGATACTTGAGAACCAACCAACCCCCCACCCCTCCACACACACACACACACACCCACACACCCCTCTAGTCCACCCCACCCTAGAAAAGCTGTCTCTTCCGCTCTGCCTATCTGGCTCATGTTTTATGCATTACTTTTTCCTGTGTTTCTGCCATCGTCATTTGTGTTACTGTCTGTCTCTCTGTCTGTCTATCCCACTCTTTCTTTCTTTCTTTCTTTCTTTCTTTCTTTCTTTCTTTCTTTCTTTCTTTCTTTCTTTCTTTCTTTCTTTCTTTCTTTCTTTCTTTCTTTCTTTCTTTCTTTCTTTCTTTCTCCTACCAGTTCAGAATGGAAAGGCTCTTTTCCTTGCACCCACCTGGCTCTGGCGTGGTTAGGCATGGCATTGGGTTTCTTCTTCTTTTATTCTCGCACCGGCTTTAGTCTGGCCATTAGCTTTTGGTGACGGGATGTTGGGTGGGGGTGGGCGGTGGGGGACGACTAAGAAATATGCCAGGTCTGCTTGATGTCATCCATACCAGCATCACACAGTGAGGGTGAGCTGGTAAGCTGGATAGGGAAGGGGGGCAGGCCATTGCATTGTGATGACCAAACCATCTTGCCGCATGTGTGTCAGTGCCCCCACCCCTCAGTAAAATTAGAACATCATATTCAGTGTTGACAGAAATGCTGAGTGCAGGAGAGCGTTTGCGGAATCCTGAAGATGACACGGCCAATCCGTCACGGGACGCAGCTGTGCCTGTCAGGTAAAGGGCCACGCGGTAAATCACCACCAAGGCCCGGAGAGGCCCCCCCGCCCCCCCCCCCAACCCACCCCAGGCCTGATGGGGAAAGCAGGCACACGGGCTCATGGTCAGGGCCTGCAGGAATGCTATTAACTGTCTCACTCGGGAGGGCTATTCCTTAATACCCTCAGCATATGCTGTGCGAAAACAACGCTGTTTATCACTGGGGGCCCCAAAGTCACCAGCATGTTAAATGAAGAAGTTGTCCTTTAACTTAATTAAGGCGATTTGTGTGGAAGGCTTTTTGTGCAGTCTGCACTGTTATTTGGTTGTGTTTTCTGCCAAATATGCCTCGTTTCATTAGTCT